>JAZDUH010000380.1:3490000-3807500 GCA_036419115.1 Scarus forsteni | reverse complement strand
TACAAAGGCTTTATTTTACTCATTTCAAGCTGAAAATGGACGGTGTTGGAAATGCCAGGCAGGAATCAGAATGTTTAAACATGCAGTTAAGAAGTGTAAACCTGTTTACTCATGTGTGGAAAAATAATCATTATATCTAGGAATGTTTTTGGGTTTAACAGCACTTTTGTTATCTTATTTATTTTAACTCAGAGAAGACGGAGAGAATTTCACTGCATATCAAAACATGATTTTTTTAAGTGTAAAGGTCGGGGCTGTCAAAGCTGCCAGAGAAATCCTCAGGTTATGGAAAAGTTCATCAGCACCTGATGCAGAAAAACAATGGAGCTGATAAACATCTGCTGAAGAAGAATCCTAAAAACATGTTTTAAGAGGTCAAACCACTTTGTTTCTGCCTTAGTGGAACAGTAATGAACTGACAAAACGGTTATAACTGCTAAATGCTAAGTCTTCTCCGTCTGTCCTTAAACATCTTGGATATTAATAAAAAACTGTTAACATGGTCTCTTTGTTTGTAAAAATGCTTTTGAATAAATAGAAGCTTTAATACTAAAATTAGTATATCATATTTTATAAACTAATGAGCCAAACTGGAGGAATGTTGTATTTCTTCTGCTGTAAAGAATAAACAACCATGATATTCGTAAAATTTAATTTACTTTATTCTCTTCCTTTGATTATCTTGACTGTATTTACACATGGAAGCCCTCAATATCACTCGCTCATTGAACTCCAAATTAAATCTGAAAAGCTAGATAGACTAAATTCTTGTTATTTTATAAACAAAATCAAGATTATTGATTTGTTTTTAAAACATCTAAATCAGGGATGGGCGACTTTGGTGACTCCAACAGCTTCATCTATTCATCTTTTCTATTATTCTATGGTGTATTCAATAAGGCAAATACTTTTACAGACTGTAGGATATTAAAAAAAAACTCAGCCTATAAATATGCTCTTTATTATCAAATTTATAAACTAAAGCTAAACATAAGGGGTGGTTAATTGGTAGCCCCAATCCTTGTTTTAACCCACAAGTCAAATATAAATAAATATAAAGTGGAATGAAAACTTTCCATGCATGAGGATAATGGATGAATTAATAGATATGATATATGGTACAAAAGCTTTTGGGGATTAAAAAATGAAACATTACGATGCATAATTGGACTGATTAAAAGTAAAAAAAAAAAAGTCAATCTATGCTTATAACTTGCGTGAATATTTGTTTATTTCATTCTAGATAATCTGATTATTCGGAAGAGGATTAGGGCCACTGAAAAAAAATGGAGTCCAATTTTTTTTAAATTAATATTTCTCCAAAGAAAAAAAAAGTCAGAATTCTGACTTTAAACTCAGAATTCTGATTCAGACTTTAAACCCAGAATTCCGAGTTTTTTCTTTGAGAAATAATAACTAAAGAAAAGTATTGGACCCGTATTTTTTTTCCTTAGTGGCCCTAATCCTCTTCTATATGATTAAAATGAATCAAACCTGTTTTTTGTGTTAATCACAATAATAACCTGTTAAGCTCCAGCTATTTTTCCGTATTTATCAAATAATGTTAAACCAACTCTTATTTTGAATTTCTGGGTCTGAGGAAGTGTTAGAGTCTGGGATGTTTGGGATGGGAAAGAATAACTTAAAACCATCACAAGAGAACAAATGTGATATGCCTTTGTAGATTTACTTCTGTAATGTATGTTGCAAACAAACATGTAATCATGTCAGAAAATGAAAAATCAATAAAAAGCATTAAACAAAATATAAATGTGAGTAAGAAACATACGAGCCCCAGTGTTCCTCAGATAATAGAAGCTCTGATATCATCCTGAATTCACCAAATGATTCATGTTTTAATAGAAAAACGTCCCCTAAAGTGTCTTTGTGTGTATGGGGAGCACACACTGTGTCATCTCCATATCATCCAGGCTTTAAAAATAAAACAGATATGATGCTCTAACAGAGTTACTGTTCATGTTTCCTGATAGATGATGATGAATCCTGCAAACTGCAGAAAAACCTCCTGCTTTGAGGTCCAAGGTACGATAGGTATTTTTCTGAAGGAGACATTAAATCCCAAGTTCATCACTTAAGAAAGTTATAAATTACTCTTTAAGCATCACTGTCTAACCTGAGGTTTCGAAATATACTGTTTATTTTGAAATACTAATAAAAGCTGTACAGTAGTTAATTTACTGAGGGAGTTCATATTGTTGTGTTATTATTGTGCGTTATTGTTGTTGTAGTTATTTGGTGCACATTTATATCCTTTTGCATTGGCTTGGTTGTTTTTGTCGTTGGTTTGTGTGTGGGTTTCTTTAAAGTTTGATTATTAGGAGAGTACTTCGTACTTCTAATTTAGGAGACAGGTACTTACTTACAAACTCTGGCTCCAAAAGGCCTTAATGATGAATTCTCTCTGAATATGCTTCTGTAATTTACATTAGAGCATGTCCTTCCTCCTTCTGACTAACTACTGTGCGAACCATATTAAGTGCACACATTTCTAGGCCCACTTTAAATGACGGGGTGACCTATTAAAGTGTCTATTTGTATGTATTGATGTCATCAGGCTGTTCTGCATTCTAGACTGTTCTAGACTGTTTATCTTGCAGGGGATTTAGTGATTTAATAATCAATGGGCTGTGTGGACTTAAAGTTTATTATAATGTATCTCTACAATGTTACTTGTCTTATGGACCTTTAATGTCCACTAAATTGTATATTTTGTGATTGATGTTTCATTTTTAGCCTTATTTGTAGGCTTTAAATAGACTTTCATTATGTCAACTCTCATCATGTTGACTCTCTCAGTCAGGAAGCTGATGTGTTTCTTTATCTGTTTTTTTTTCTGGTGCAGATGTTACATCATGATGATGATTGGCCACAGGTGTGATTGCCACTTCCTATTTAAGACGTCCTGCTCTCTTTAACAAACTGTTTGCCTGATGAAGGTCTGAAACGTGGCAAATAAATTATTTTCTTGCAAGTTAGACAGTGTGTGGAAGTCCATCTTTGTGTTTAAGTTTAATTATTTAAAAAAGAAAAGAAAGAAAGAGATCAACATGCTTTAGAAAGATGGGAGATGGGAGAGGTCTCTGTTTTAGTTTGTATGAAGAAGTGCTCTATCAGAGACATACTAAACGCATCAAACAACAATTAAAACAAAAAAAGCATGATATGACTTCTTTGAAAAAGGAGAAATTGTCGCCTGATTTAGAAAAAAACTACAATTTGAATAAAATGACCCTCTAGCAATAAGAAAAAAATCAGTATGGTGTATTTTGTAGACAAATCTATGGATTAAAACAGTGTGCTATTCACAGAGTAAGTTCATTCTTCCTATCTATTCAGAAATAGAATATTACAATTTTTTATTTTACTTCAGGAGTTTAACGGAATAATTCCATTTGGTACTTTTGCATTGGTAATGCAGGTGAGAGTATTACTTGTCATGAATTCTCCATGTTTTGTATTTATTTAGCTTCCTCAGGCTGCACTGAGTGAGGAGAGGTGCCACATGTGGCCCACATGCTGCCTGTTTCCCATCCCTGACCTAAATCATCATGATTAGAATAAATTACCTTTAAAATAAGCAGGAGCATAAACGCTACATCAGTCAAAACACTTATATATTATCTAAACTACCTCTCATTCCTGAGCTTTGGAGCTTTCAAATATATATTTATATGTATATCTGCTAAATTTAAATATTTATAATATCCCTCTTGAATTGGAAATAACAAAAATGGAGATTAGAGATGTGTAAGATATCTTGATTTTTATGATTCTGCATTGAAATAGCTGGTGTAATAACAAAACAGGGGCACAGAGAGCTACTGTTTGAACGCAGAATTGAGCAAAACATCCTCAACACTAACAAATAAAAGCTTTAAACTCTGGATTTGGGAACAGGTTTCCACAGGATTTATTACACTCACAGCGAGGACAGTGGCAAACAAACTTGACGAGCATTTAAGATGCTTCTACCGACTCCTGGGCACGTGCAAACAGGTTCTGTGCTCATCATCACTGCTGGACGCTCTTGCTGTTCGGCTGAGGCAAGAAGTGACCTGAACAGTTCTACCTGCATGCTACAGTAACAGCTGAGATGGCAGGGAAGGTCCAGAAGAGTGGGTATCTAACAGAAGGATTTGGATTCAGTCCAGCTTTAGTCTTCCCTTTCTTAATGCTTGTGCTACTTTCAGATCTGGTCTCTTCCCTCGTTCACGTCAAAGCAAGAAGCAGGACTCTTTTTCTGGTTTATGTTTGGCAGGAGCCAAGGCCAGAGGGGGAAAGCTGTACTACACATCAATACAAGGTTGTTACGGTCCACATGAGTGTAGCAGACTCTTGACTCTTCTGTCCATAGTGGTGGATAGAGAAAAACAGGCCTACACTTTTAGATTACACACAGTCAGAGCTCAAAGCCGCTGCCTGGAGTCGTGGTTGTAGCCTCCCGGGGATCCTCTGTTACGGTGGGGTTTGTACGAATCCTGGTAGGGGTCCTGGTAGTCCTCCTCCACCAGAGGGGAGTGGTCTCTGCTATGCTGTGAGCCAGAGGACAGACGGTTGCGGTTTTTCCTCGCCCGTTCGTTGTGGTAGTTTTCGTCAGCAGGCATCAGGCTGCGGCGCTCGACCGGGGAGTGGTCCGTTGTTGTGTGGTTGCTATTGCGGTTTCTTTGGGCCTGTCAAATAACATAAATAAATAACATAAATAAATATAAATCACATGTTAAGTATAGTGTGTGGTTTGAGATGTAGAATAAACAAACTATGCATTAATCATAATGCAGAACAAAATGACTTGAGGAGTGTAAATCATGCAACAAAGCGCCCATCCTGTCCGACCGCACCCACAGAAATCATGCCTGTCAAGTTTTGGATTTGAAAATAAGGGAAATTTTCCAGCTCTTGCTGTGAGCTGTCCCACCGCCCCAACGTGACTGTGCCCCATCCTGCTCCTCTGTATGAAAGTGAATTCGCTGTCCCATTTTTCGAGATATTTACCGGACTTCTTTGTTTTTTTGGCAGGAATGCCTTCTCCCTCCTCACATCCATCCATCTCTCTCCTCTGTTGTCCCGGGTTTGTTCCCGCTGTCGGCACTAACCTCGCGACAACTGCCACCCAGGCTACTGCAGGTGGCATTTCTCGCGAGGCTAGTGACAGTGTTCAGTTAGGAGCAGAGGCAGAGGAATGTTTTTTTTTTAATATGGGAGAATTACGGGAAAATAGTAATACGGGAGGACGGCGGGAAAGAGGGGTAAAATACGGTAGTTTCCCGGCCAAAACGGGAGACTTGACAGCTATGACAGAAACATCCAGGTATTTATATGACCGTATTCGTATTAAAGAGCCAATATTATCTTTAAATCAGAATAATACATTTAATTTCACTAACTGCTACAGTACATTCAAAATCAATAATGTAAAAAAAAAGTCTTCACATAGTGAGTACTCCTGATCCAGCCGTTTTCTCATTCCGTCTTAAAGGATAAGTTCAGTTTCTACAGCTTTCACATTGTTTATAGAATGAAGTAGAACAATATACTCACCCAGAAGGCTTTCCTGATCCAAACAGTGCTTCAGGAGATATTTAGATCCAAAATCGAGCTGCGGACATCTGTATAATGGTAGCACACGGGGCATGTATAGTGCCGCTCCTAAAACTGCATTAATCATCCAAAAACTCATTAGTTTCACCAATATTCCATCATGGTCCACTCGCACTACTCCTCCACAACAGTCTGGAGTAGCTACACCCTTTTCGTGACTGTGCTGACCTCTGAACTGGAAACTTTCTTTACGGCTGCTGTGCATGCGCAGTACGGCTCATTGTTTCAGGGGCGACCGACGGCTACACGACTTTCTTCTTCCAGTTTTGTGCAAAATGGACGAATATATTGTGGAGGAGAACTTTGAATAAGATGGGTGTCCTTACAGTTTCGAGCCAGAGTTTACAGATGAGGAGCTCAAAGAGAAGAACAGCTGGCCAGAGAGCAGTCTTCAGTTCAGAGGTCAGCACAGTCACAAAAACATGGGTGGAGCGACCCTGGACTGTCTTGGAGGAGTAGCCCGAGCGGACCATGATGAAATACTGGTGAAACTAATGAGTTTTTGGACGATTAATGCAGTTTTAGGAGCGGCGCTATACATGCCCCGTGTGCTACCATTATACGGATGTCCTCCGCTCGATTTTGGATCTAAATATCTCCTGAAGCACTGTTTGGATCAGGAAAGCCTTCTGGGTGAGTATATTGTTCTACTTCATTCTATAAACAATGTGAAAGCTGTAGAAACCAAACTTATCCATTAAAGCATGTTCAAAAACAACAGAAACAATAGAGGCATAAAGTGTTGCACTTGCGCTGAAGAACCAGTGTTGTGTGTAACGTGTTAAAGTAACGTAACTTCTTTTTCAGGTAAGAAGTAAAGTAACACACTACAACTGAAAATTTGGTAACGAAACGTAGTTTCTTTTTTAATGCGGCGCAACGTTACTTTTTCCACGGACAGATCTGACACTGAAGCCGGCTTCTCAGCTGCCCGCAAAGGCTCGAGCAGTGTTGCCAAGTCTGCTCGTTATAAGCTTCTAAGGGCGTGAATCTCGTGAGTCACAGCCGCAGGTCGCGTTTTTTTGGGCTTGTTTCTAGATGTGAATTTTCTTCCTGGGGCTCTTCTGTCTGTGTGAATCCCCCTGATCATCTTCCAGCTTTTAACAATAAAGCAAAACACGACTGCGATAGGCAGTTTGTCCACTTCCTCATTTCCTGGTTATTGTGCACATCCCAAAACACACTCAGACACATGGAGCATGCTCCAGAGCCAAAGTTGCCAGGTCTGCTTATTATAAGCGACGTTCTTTTTTTTGAATAGATGCTTGGCACTGCGTTATTGAAATGTTATGTAGACAAAAATTAACACAGTTTATGAAGATTTCTCTTTTAAAAAGTAATATATCACATTAGGAAAAGGAAATAGCTGGAGGTTGCTTATTTAGGGCTTGTTTTTATCGACCTGGAAACACTGGACAGGAGCTCTGATTCCACAGGGTATGTGACATTTTGTAAAATAAAGATCACAAAAGAAATAACTGTTGTGTTCTCTGTAGTAGAACCTTTTGTAGGCCTTCACATTTAGGAACAGATATGGGGTTCTGTCTAAAGTCAAGCAATGTAAAAGTAACGTGAAAAGTTACTTTTCATAGAGGGTAACTAAGTAAAGTAACGAGTAACGAGCAAACACTACTTTTTAAACGTAACTTCTCCATCACTGTGCAGAAGCTACTGACCCTGTTCTGGCTTTAACAACAAAAATCTGCTCCTCTACATCCGCCGTGAGCAACAGCAGACACAAGAACAGCAAACGTGTACATTTCTTATGATGTATGATTTTTCTATTGCTATTATATTTACAAACATTTCTGCATTTTCTAATTGATTTTTATCCCAAATATTTGTGCATTTTTATGTCATCACACTCAACTGTTAGCTTTTTAAACCTTTAAATCCCACACCAAGAAAATGTCTGGTTTTTGGTTTGTGTTTTAGTTTTCTCGGTTCCCTGAGGTGGTATCGGAGTAAAACAATGATCTGATTTGTTCTGTTTTAAAACTTTAGATATGAATTTATTGATGACCTCTGCCAAACAGTTGAGCTGGTAGTTAAAGGGTTAATATGATTGCATTTTTCTGTGGTTATAAACGTAATGTTGCATTGAAACATCCCTACAGTTTACATAAACAACTTTAAAAAGGAACATTTAAACACATAAGTGATAACTGAGTAAGTCCTGGCTTTTAATTAAAAGACTGGAATTCATTTTCTTCTCTGGTTTGACGGGCTCACCTGAATGGCGGCAGGATACGGGGAGAGCGCCGTGGAGCCCAGGTTGCGTCCCAGCAGGGGGTTGAGTGGTGTGCTTAGTGAGGTGTGTGTAGCACGCCAGTATGCCTCCAGATACTCTGCCAGGTGTTCACACGCATCCTCCAGCTGGTTTTCATCCAGGATGATATCAAACATCTCCTGAGGTGGAGAGGACAGAGGCAGGAAAGTGAAACGGCTGCTTCTGCATACAGATTCTGTTCCTGCAGTTTAACCACAGGTGGCTGCAGAATAAAACTTAACTAAGCAGCTGTTCCTTCAGTCTAAAACATGTTTACAGTTTACTCACGGTAGGGCACTGAGCGAGCTTTTCTGCTGCAACAAGCTGCACATTCAAGTGTTTGCTTTGAGATTTCCCTCTCGATTTGATCAGCCGCTGGAGGACCTGCGACACAAAAAGAGAAACACAACTTCACTAATTCTGAAAAGAACATTTGTTTAAAGGACTGAGGTTTCCAGGTTAACAGTATTATTTATACTACTTATAAAACACGAATAAAATAAATGCTTGTAACTTAGAGACTCCTGCATTTGCTGCTGTTATGATAAAATGCAAGCTCAAGCTAAAAAATTGAACACAGCTGGGAGGATGAGAGAGAAAAGACTTCATGCTTTATCTTAATTTTTATTTTTTTGTCAAAGAGGCATGCAGAGAATACTTGTTTTTTTCTTTATAGTTTAATAATTAACATCACAACTTACTTACTGAGCTTACTTTGAACAGTAAATGGACTGGTAAATGGACTTGGGCTTATACAGCACTTTTCTAGTCTTTGACTACTCAAAGCTACTTTACACCACAGGTCACACCTACCCATTCACACCCATTCACTCACTGATAGTACTGAGTTTCTACATTAGTTATCCATCAGTATCTCTAACACATTCACCCCTTTTCATGCCCATTTACACGCCACTGACGCAGCAGTGGGAGCAACTTGGGGTTAAGTGTCTTGCCCGAGGACACATCGCCATGTGTTGATATGAGAGCTGTTATAGCAGTGAAACTGGGTTTTGAAATTGACAAATTAATGTTTCTTTACTGCACTGAATTTCTGCTATTTAATGGTTTTTGAAATGCCATAGTTAAGAAGTTGGGTTTAGTGTCTTCCTGCTTTTATAGTAATGGAAAATAATGCCCCATGTCTTATCTAAATGTCTTATTTTACTTTAAAACTAACATCAATGATCTATGCAATGTTTCAGATGTTTTAAAACCAGTTTTGTTACAAATATATTCTGTTCAGGTAACAGTTTGAATGAGGTTCTTACAATGGTCAACTCAGAAATGGGTAAATTAAAGTGATGGTTTAACATGAACGTAAAACTTTACAACGGTCTGAGTGATGAATTAAAACAATGTCCAAACATCGAGCAGTTTAAGAAAAAGTATAAAACCATGATTTGGAAAAGGTATGAGACTGTATAAAGATCACTGCAGGTGGATTTAGCTTCTGTTGTTTCTTTGATTATTATTTATTTTTGATTATGACTTGTGTTAATATATATCATTAATGCTTTGTTTATTTTGTTTATGTGTGATTATTTTGTCAGTACTGTCTTTATCACTTTGAAGTGGGTAAATAACTGACTAGCTGTGTGAAGTGAAGGGGACCAGATAAGTTTCAGCTTCCTCTTACTTCTTTTTGAACATGCAAATGACACATGTCATTGTTTTGCACTTTGGTTCCTGTTTTTACTTTGTTCTGTTTAAAACATATTTTTGTTAGGTTCAAACAAATAAATAAATAAAGAGAGCTTAGAGGAAAAGTCTAACTTCATTTGCATCATGAGACATAAATGTGTTCACCTTTAAAGTGTCACCCTAAGCACATTTTTAATTTTCTATTTAAAGCAAGCTATTTTTTTATGGTTGAGCAACTTGTGTTACTTTTGATGCATTAGAAGTAATCAAGTATCAATTAAATTTACTATCATGGCTTCCTGCAATCATCAGTAAATATTCAAAACAAGATAACCTAGATTTAAGTATTATTATCATCAGGAGAATATTGTTATTCGCAGATAAGTGCCTAAAAACAGACTTTAGCAATCAGCAGATGTTGAAATCTTTTTACTAGTTATTACAGCCGATACTTTGGTGGCAAATATTGTCAATGTTTATCTAATATATTGTCTGTAACATCAGCAGGATGAACAAATTTCACCATGAAGGGAACAGGTCCAGAAATATCCCCATATTGGATATTCCCAAAAATCCATCATCATGCATCCCTCTTAAATGCATCATTCATTTATTTTCTAAGTTTTACAGTATTTCTGTTTCTTTAATGACACTTTTTAAATAATTCAGCTATAGTATACAAAGAGTTAATACACATGATGCAAAGCTACAGTGTGTAGACAGAAGTTGGTAGTTGTGATTGATAATTGGGATCTCAAAGCAATGAAATTATTCATCTTAAGCAAAAGTTTGTATCTTCAATCAGAAGTTATTGATCTACTTTCAAAGCAAAAGCAGGCTTTAGAACTAAAAGGAAGTTAGGTGCTCTTAGCTTAAGACAGAACAATTTACAGATGAGAGCATAAAGACAGTTTCCTTGAACTCATCTTCTAAAATGTCCAAATGCTGTTAAATTAACCACTTTTATTAGAGTTCATTGAGTCCTTTTGAACATGCACCCAGGCAGGATTTCTCAATCCTTATAACAAGTGTATTTAATCAAATATGCACAAGCTGGTTTCAAACTACCTTAATGAAGCAGTATAGGGTTTATAAAAGTAAATCTATCAATAAAAAAACATTTAGTGCACATCTTTGACTGTATTCAACTCCCAAATCAAGACCCTGAGCTGGTCTACATTGTCAATATGGACTGAAAATTGTTGGGAATGCAAAAGTGGATATTAAAGACAGTATGATTGCCTGATTCTGAGATTTTCTCCACCTTTCTGCTTGTTACCAACAGCTAAACGCAGTATGCTGTTAGTCTCACTCACTCTGACTAGCGAGGTTTCCAGGAGAATACGGACCAGTTTTATTGGATGACTTTGCACTATCAAAGCTCTCCATCTCACCTTAGGCGAGGACACTTTAACGTGGACGATAATTGGTGCTAATGAGGTCTTGATGAGCTGTGCTGGGTGGTTAATGGTGTCTGCATCCAACACCACCAGCTGCAGGGATCTGGCCAGCTCGAAGATCCTCTCAATTTCACTCTGGACCTCCGCTATAATAACAAAACAAAACAAAACACATGAGGGATGTGTCTGTGATTAAGAATCATGCACATCCTCAACACCATGCACATCATTGAGCGTGGCTGTTCTTCAGACTTACCAAGGCTGGAGCGGGTGTTGGATCTCTCAATGATGGCCCTCTTACTGGGGTTGTTTAGTACTGACCTCTTGGCCAATGATATGTCAGCTGTTACCCGCGTGATGGATATCCTGAGAAAACACAAACATGTGTTTTTTTTATTGATCGTTTTCAGGAATACAATGAGGTATACAGGAAAAAATACATATTATAGATTTCCCACTTTTTTTTCTTCTTTTAACTCTAAAAAATAACAATGATAGTAATAATAATATAGTAATAATAATAATAATAATAATTATTATTATTATTATTATTATTATTATTATTATTATTGTTATTATATTAATAATAATAATAATAATAACAAAAATGATAATAATAATAATAATAATTATTATTATTATTATTATAGTTATTATATTAATAATAATAATAATAAGTGATGTGTGTGTGTGTGTGTGTGTGTGTGTGTGTGTGGTGTGTGTGTGTGTGTCTGGACCAATATGTTAATGTGTGTGTGTGGCAAAGTGATGTGTGTGATAATAATAATAATAATAATAATAATAATAATAATTATGATAATGATAATAATTATAATAGTAATAATAATAATAATGATAATCAAAATATTAATAATAAAATGATAATAATAATATAAATAATAATTATATAAATATAATAATGATAATAATAATAATAATAATAATAATGATAATCAAAATATTAATAATAATTATATACATAATAATTATATAAATAATAATAATAATGATAATAATAATAATAATAATAATAATAAATACATGTCTAAATTTAAAATGTAAAATATTTTAAATATATTACACATATAAGCATATATAAAATTTAAAATTTAAATAAAAAAGAGGGGTGTGGTGGTAGTAGGTGAGGAGAATCAATCCGGGGTAAAGTTTGCATTTACTTGAAATAATCTATGAAGGATTTCCATTCATGAACAAATTTAAAGGAGGAGTCTTTCACAGAGAGCCTTATCTTTTCCAGTTTGAGGAAGAACATACCATCCCTGAGGTCGAGAAAGATGGATGGAGGTTTACAAACATGCATGTTACACTGAGAAAACTGACAGCAGCAAGATGCTGCTTCCCTTCAGATGCTCACCTCCCGTCAAAGCGGTGCTTCAGGAAGTCAAACAGCGCCTTCTGCATCATGTCCGTCACCTGCAGAGAAACATTAGGAAAAAGGCAGAGGGCATGAGGAGAAGAGATGGATAATAACCTCACTTTTTTTTACAAACTGTCCTTCATTAACTGAGTTTCTTTTAATAATAGGGTTAGCAATAAATGAAAATTATATGTAATCAATTGCTAAAATCTAACAGTTAACGGCAGATAAGGACACCATTTATGTTTGTGTAAAATAGAGCACAAAATCCTCAGCATATATGGGCAACATGAAACAAGTCTTATCAGTGTCTTGATTTGTAATCAAATAAAAGCAAATCACTACATTTTATGATCTAGAGTTTTAGGTTTCCTGCTTAAATCATCCATCCATCATCCATTATCTATACTGTCACCAGTCATCAGCCAATCACAGGGCCACATAGAAAGACAAACAACCATTCACTCTCAAGCCCAAGGGCAATATAGAGTCACTAATCAACCTAATAAGCACGTTTTTCTGCTGGTGGAAACCGGAGTGCCCAGAGAGAACCCATGCATGCCTGGGAAGAACATGCAAACTCCACGCAGAAAAGCCCCGCCCAGTCCGGGGATCGAATCGGTGACCTTCTTGCTGTGAGGCATGTGTACTACATGCTGCCCCAGCTTAAATCAATAGTAGCAAAATTTTCATTTAAATAAAAGCACCAAAGAGTCTGTGCTATCCCCTAGGGCTGACACCTTTTACTCGATATCCATACACCATGGGGAAAACTCCATACTCTAACTATAAGTACACAATCAAATATAATAAATACAGTTCTGCAGCACATTAGGGGAGCAGTGAACTCCTAACAGAACCAACATCCATTGCTCTCTTGACCTCAACAACAGGAAGCACACCTTGAAAAGAGAAGACAGGCAAAGCCACTCTGTGGAAGCACTCTGGGCTCCACACAGCAAAGGGCAAAATGAAAAGCAAGACCCGGCTGTGTGTCCATATTGTGCAAAGCAGCTGGCCCACTCCTCATCTACTGCAAATCTTCGGGCCCATTTGTCAGCCTTCCACCCAGTTCCTGGTGCTTGGCCTCCTCCCCTGCCTGATCAGTGCGGCCTAAGAAGTGGCCTCTCTTCATGTCTGCTAATAACATTAGCATGTATGCTTGAAAATAGGGATGTAACGGTATGAAAATTTCATAACACAATTATTGTGACCAAAATGATCATGGTTATCATTATTATCACAGTATTGTTGCAGTGCGCTAAAAATGTTCAAAAGGTACTTTAACACAGTCTTGAGATCATTTAACCCCTTTAATATTATAATTTTAATGGTTCTTTTGTCTTTTTTGTCAATAACTTTGTTATTTTACAAGGATATCAAGGGGAAACTGATTAACGACAGTCACCCTGTCTAAAACACAAAGCTGCGAAGAAAGACAAAAATGCGTGTGATTAAAACTGCTGTAACTCCTCGAGTAAACGAGCAGAGAGAGAGAGGGGATTTATAGGACACTTATAGGATGTTCTGTAAGTAAATTTGTGAAATTTTTTTTTAATGAGGAATAAAAGTAACAATTCTGGCAAGTATTTGTTATGTTTTAAATGCTTTAAACATGTGCATAATTACAAGAAAAGGGAAACAAAATGATTTAAACTTTAAACAGGTTTCTCTTCATAAGCAATTGTAAATGAACATGTTCTAAGTTCTGACATGACAAAAAATAATTGTAACCTTTTTTACAAACACTCACACAATTTTGTTTGCCTGCAGCATTAGTGTTTTATTAGACCATGTCCAGGCCTTTTTATTTATTTATTTTTTATGTTTTATTTTTCACTAACGATAGTCCCTGAAGCAGTTAGCCCCCTTCATGACTCTCCTCTGGTCTCCCCTATCCATGGCAGATCTCCTCGACATCTCCTTCTTTAATATTTCCAAATTATGAGTGATTAAATACATAAAACACAAACTATGACGGAAAAAGACGATCTATTATGAAACACGGCAAATAAACGGTGAAAGAACGGCAAGAACTCACTCCAGAATGATACTAATGCTGTTATTAACAACCTTTATACATTATTTACACAGAAAATCCTGATAAACCTCCTATAATTCACTCAGGTATGGCTCTCTGAATCCTCTCTCTCTCTCTCTCTGCTCGTTTACTCGAGGAGTTACAGCAGTTTTAATCACGTGCATTTTTGTCTTTCACTGCAGCTTGGTGTTTTAGACAGGGTGACTGTCGTCAATCAGTTTACCCGTGACATCCTTAAAATCCAGACTTCGACCAGACTTTAGACTTTGTCCATTTTCAGTGCGAAAACTTGTTAGTCTGTGCGGGGCTCCAACTGCTATTCAGGACTCAGAGGCCAAACACTGCAAACTGTGCATGTGCACCTCTGTCTGTGAGAGACGGCTGCTTCACCGAGGAGCAGACACACATAGTTCAGGCTTTCCAGGCAAACAGCAGCATCACCGTGAGTTATTGACACAGTGTGGTGATCAAACACGGTTTAACGGTAATTTTAATAGGACACAGCTCTGATTACTGTGGGAAATTTTACTGCGGTTTACCATTTTACCGGTAACCGTTACATCCCTACCCCTTAGTGGTTAAAGCCAGGTGGAAACCTCTCGGCCTGAAAAATAACGGCAGTATGACAGTGCAAAAAACTGCAGATCCTCATGTGCTGTAGAACACTACAATTGTAGGTTATTACAAATATTATCTCAAGACAATACACAAAGAGCGTGTCAAAGCAGCACTCCTCTTTTTTTCTGTTATATTTCTAATGTCCGTCAGGGAATCCCGCTCTCTGCATCAGAGACATTATCATCTAATCACACATTAGATATTATGACGCAGGCAAAGGTCCCTCTGATGCAGTAAAATTGGTTCCTCTTTCACTTTGAGAACATTCACTTTGACAGGTCTGTACTTTCACCTACACACTGGTTATATAAATGAAAACTCTTTTACCTCCTGAATGGAGAAAGCTTGGTATTTTCAAATGTCAGCAAACACATGAACTTTTCTTGAGTTACTTATGTGAAGTTGAAAAAAAGGATAAACAAGTGTTGTCTTCAGTCTGTTAGGGTAGATATGTGGACATAATGTGCATACATTTCATTTGATCAATTAAAGAAGTCTGCATGTCAAAATTTACTTTTTGAGGACTTCAGGGGCAAAAAAATGGACTGAAAAAAAAAATATGATGTTAAAAAATAAAATAGAAATTAATGAATGCAAAGATAACTTCAATAAAAAAATAAACTATAGACATAATATTAGATTAAAAAAGGGAAAGCTATGGAAGTATAAATTCATACAGATTAAATATTTAAAAAGTTGACAAAATATTCTTTAAAAACATAGGAAAGATAAAGAAAAATTCAGAAACTGAGAGTTGTTGATAAAAAAAATATAAAATTTAAATAGTCTTGCTGGTAAAAGCTGTAAATGAACATAATACAATTTAAAGTAGAATATAATTATAATAATTAACAATAATAATTAATGACAATGATAATCATAATAATAATAATAATAATTATAATAATAATAACTTCATTTATATAACATTTTTTAAAAGAGAAGTTTCCAAGTGCTTTGACAAAAAACAATAGTTATAGTCCTTTTAAAAAGTAGTTTAATGCTGTCAGCATTTTTTTTCTTATTACCATTTTTCACCTTTTTCATAGTTAATAGTATGTGAAAATCAGTTTATTTTAGGGGTGTGTATTTCGTGATATGTTCAGTTAGGACATGGTATAAGACTTAAGACATGTTAATTGAAATACACGTCCACTTTCCTCATTTGTACATGGTGTGTTAACAATGATGATAATACCAAAATATTGGATAGACTTAATACATCTTGCTCACTATTGAAATAAAAGAAAACAAAATCTTCTCGGTCACATTGAGATAAATGCATCCCTCCTTTGAGGCATAGGTGCAAAGATGAGCTCTTCTTTCTTATCATGATCAATCCCTAAAACAATGTTAAATATTTTATAAATAAAAGCATTTTAGTCACTTACTCTAAAGTCTTTGTACAGCATGTTTTTCTCAGTTTCTAATTTCAAACCAGACTTTTTCTTCAGACTGTTGCAGTTTATACTGAAGGTTGTTTCCACGGCAACAGCAGAAGAGGAGGCTGAGCCTGACTCC
Source organism: Scarus forsteni (assembly GCA_036419115.1). NCBI lineage: Eukaryota > Metazoa > Chordata > Actinopteri > Labriformes > Labridae > Scarus > Scarus forsteni. Next base: position 3,791,010 of record JAZDUH010000380.1, on the reverse strand, counting down.
AGCTCCTTCACCTCCTTCTCTTTGGCCTCGTTTATTGTTTACCTGATGGTTCACGTTAACTGATAATCAATAAACACCTCCAGCAATAATACTGTATCTCAGAGAATCTAGTCTTAGGATGCCATGGGAGTAAGCTGTGCTTTTGAGTGGAAAACAGACACAAAACACCCTGACTGATGAACAAAACTAAAAATGCACTGTAAATATCTCACAATAGGGCTGAATGATGCATAATTTACCCACAGCAATGTGCTCAATCATCATGCACAGTCATATACTTCAAAACAATATGCTAGCTGATAATGAAGCGATTGATGTGAAATTAAAAGATGTAGTCTCTGGCAGAGGTTTTGTTTCTAAGATCTATAGATTATTGTGTTGTACTTTTTTTCAATGTAGTGTATTCATAAAAGCACAGTGGGAGAAGGATTTGACTTCGGGGGTTGTTCCAGCTGCAGTTTCCTACTTGGAACTCAGAAATTCCTACTTGTGACTACAACTAGAACGCACCACAACACTTTACAGAAGCCAAAGTGTGTGTTTGTTGTGTTGTAGCCCGGACCTTCCTCAGAACTCTGCATTGCTTTACAACTTCTTTTTTCAACAACTTACAGGATGCAAAGCCACGAGGTAATGTATCTCTTTCTAGTTACGTAGCGGAAGTTTTTGATGTGTGATAACAAGCAATTTTTGGAAAACCTAGTATCGTAGTTGTAGCCAGCTATATATCACTACTTACAGCTCTAGGACGTGTCTGAATAATATAAATTTGCTCTAGTTTTAATTGTCTTGTTCCTGAAGTTGAGTATTCAGGCCAGTCCAGCCCTGTCTGACCCGACCACAAAGCTAAGGAATAGCATTTATAGATAACCTATTTTGATGCTATAAAACTCATCTTAAAGTGTGTATTTCCATCAGGGAGTTCACCACCTGGTGGTTGGACATGATACTGCAACCTAAACGGTCTAAAATTTAATGTTTATTTGTGTAAAGTTGCTTTTTGCATAAAATTTCACTTGACAAATTAAATAACTTCAATTTTCCTATTAACAAATTTGCATTTCAAAAACACTGGCTGTCTTTAAGGGGAGATTTTATGATGAGGATGAACCAAACAAAGTGCACAAGGGAGTTTGTTTGAGAGGACTGGATGGATCATCACTGGTAGAGATGACTTAAGTTTGGGGATATTTTAATCCAGGCTGTGAGAGTGAAGCTGTGCCAGTTTGTCATACCTCATAACCTTTGAGAGACGGTCCCACCAGGACCACCGGCCTCATGGAGGGAACCACGTCATAGGGAGGGATGTGCTCGGCCTGGAGGGAGGACACACGGTGACATTTAACATCGCAGGGTCAATAAAATAATAAAATAAAATCATGATATCCTTCAGCACTTGAACACAAAGCTCTGTTTGAATAATACTGCCCTGATCTGAGCACACAGTTTGGATTAAATTTGCAGACACACCATCTTAGAACACGACGCTCTGGTGTTAATGGTTCATCACTTTTCAGAGGAGTCACTTCTGAGAATCTGACTCTGATTCAGCGACTATTTAATTTATTTATTCTAACTCAATGACTCTGGCATGACTAAATCAGAGTGGACACGCTGCTCCTCTATGTTTATTCATCTATAAAATGGTATGAAGCCAAAATCATGTCCAGAAAGTACACACAGAAAAGTACTGCAAGACAGAGCTAAGGAAAAATGAAAGATCTGGTTTTAACAAAACAGAATTATGAAATCTTTAGTAATAATAAAGCACAAATTAAGTGATGCAGAAATGCTCCATTTTATCACATACTGACTGCAGAGTGGAGGGACAGCTTATCATAGACCTGGGCATGTCTGTGTGATTGTTTTGTCCCTGATTATAAGCTCCCTTATCAGTGTAAACCAGCTTTTAGGAGACAAACCAACTTCACAGACTTCAGCCATGTTTTATGTTTTCACATCAAAAACCATAGTTAAGTTATATAAAGTTCCAGAGGTCCAAAAATGACCAGACTGGTTTCAGTTTTTTTGTAAATGACAGAGTGTCTGATCTTTTTTTTTGGTTGTTGCAAAAACAGACTGATGAGTCAAAAACAGGAGGAAACATTCAAGTCCCATATATTAACCCTTTACCTCCCGGCTCAGCTGCCTTACAGAAGTCAGTACATTAAGGATTATTTTAATGTCTTAAAAAACACGACATATTGTTTGTTTCTGTCACTTTGTTAGGATACAGAAAAAACTGCAAACAAACCAAAAGAACTGATATTTTCTTTGTGTAGAAATTTAAGGTTCAAAAAGCTCAAATGTATTATTACTGTTATTATTATTATTATTACCGTCATTATTATTTAATATAATTTACTTAACCATTTACTGATACCTACTGTTCATATTCTTAAAAGCAAACTCAAGACTTACCTTTTTAATCAGGCTTTTAGCTGATTGTATATATTACTATTTTACAATATATTTTATTTATACATTATATAGTATTATATATTACTGTTGTTGATTTTATTATTATTATTATATATTATTGTTGTTAATGTTATTATTATTATTATTATATTCTACTTTCAATTTTATTATTTTCAATTACAGCTTTTACCAGCAAGACTATTTAAATTTTATATATATTTTTTATCAACAACTCTCAGTTTCAGAGTTTTTCTTTATCTTTCCTTCGTTATTAAAGAATATTTTGTGAACTTTTCAAATATTTGATCTGTATGAATTTATATTTATTATTTTTATACTTTACTTAACCATTTACCAATACCCACTGTTCATATTCTGACTTTTAGCTGATTGTATTTATTATCATTTCACATTGTATTTTAACTTATTTTAACTCTTTTATTTTGTTTTATTTCTACATTTCAGTTCAGATATTTATTTGGATTTTTTTCTTTGTTAAATGCTTTTCCTTTTATTATCCTATTTTAGCTCTTTTATTATGCACCTGATGTTACGCTTTCTCATTTTGTCATATCATTTATCCAACTTTTGTTTTATATCGTTATATTATATTATAGTATTTTATTTATGTATTCACACATTTACTTTTCTTCTCGAGTATTTCTTGAGTATTTTTAACTATTATTTTAGTTTTAGCTCCTGTGTTTCCTCAGTCCTCTAATTTAATTTTCTGTCATAATTTCTTTTTTATGTCTTTGTGTGTTTGAGTAACTGAGTGTGTATATTGAATGTGGATTGGGGGGGGGGGGGGTATTATGATTTTATTTTATGCAATTATGCAATTTTCTGCCTTTTATTTCACTTATTGTAATTTAATTTCATGATCTTTTTTCCCATGTAAAGCACTTTGTGTTACAAAATCCTGTATGAAAAGGGCTATGCAAATAAAGTTTGATTGATTGATTGATAATATCATTTATATATAATCTAATATTCATCAAAAACATTTTTGTGCCTTTGTCAAACTCAATACAGTATCATCTATTTTAAGTCATTTTAGTTGTGACTTTATTTACAAACATTTCTGCAATTTCTGATTGATTTTTTATCACAAATATTTATGCATTTTAATGTTACCACAATCAGCTGTTAGCTTTTTAAACCTTTAAACCCCACATCAAGAAAAAAAACAGTTTTTTGGTTTGTGTTTTAGTTTTCTCTGTTCTGTTTTAAAATGTTAAATATCCCTGAAGTTAGTGATTTACTGACTTCTGCCAAACAGCTGAGCTGGTAGTTAAAGGGTTAAAACAGTAAAAGAGACAGACTTTGTTTAGATAGATAGATAGATAGATAGATAGATAGATAGATAGATAGATAGATAGATAGATAGATAGATAGATAGATAGATAGATAGATAGATAGATAGATAGATAGATAGGTATATAGATAGAAAAATGTTACACTTTCTTTTTCCTATTTAAAGGTAAACACTGCATTTACCACAAGGTGTACTTTGCCTCACCAGGGGTCATTATAACAAACGTACAATAGCACATGAATCAGCTTTAAGTCTTACATTAACTCAGATGTACACATTTCCATAAACAGCTGAAAAAAAATACCAAACTTTTGAAAATGACTATAAAACCACTTACTTCTATTTAATTGTTCAACTAATTTTATAAATTCTAACCTGTGAAGTGAAGCTGTGTATTGCTTAACAGAAATTTTCAGAGAAGTTTAAAAAAATAATAATAATAATAATTTTGAAAGAAAATATTTAATCTAGCCGAACAACTCACACACCAGATAGCTTTTTACCTCGTTAATTTAATAAGTAAGTATTTAAAGTTATTGACCACACTCACCACTTTCTGTTTCTGCTTTCCTATGAAAAGAGAGAAAATAAGAATCAGGTATAAACTGGAGGTTGGATTCAAAAGAATGAGATAATCAAGTCACAAAATCAGAAAAGATCAATAACTTATATGTCCACTGTTACTAAGACAGAGATATGGGTTAAAGATCTATTTTATGAATCTGGTGGACCAACCTGCAGAGTTTGGATTTGGCTTGAACGTCCCTGACACCATTTCTCCAAGACTAGAGGAAGAATTCCCACTTGACTTGCTGCTACAAAGAAAGCAAAGAGTGAAAAGAGAAAAACATGTAAAATCCTGCAAGACGTCATCAGCTAAATACAAGAAACTCATGAAAGAGAAATTAAAATAAAATCAAGCTCAGCTGTTTTTTAGACTATTAAAAACAAATAACATGAAAGGATAGGTTTATATTTCTTCATTTACTTAAATATAAACTTCCATAAGAGTATTGAAGCTGATCAAAAAACCTGAAAGATCTACAGAGCAAATCAGATTATATTCCCAGTACTTTAATTTCTCTCTTTTATTTCAGGATAGCCAGGCAATTTCAAATATTTTCTAAAGATCTTGAGAAATTAACTCCCATAGGAAAATCAGCTCTGATGTATCTGGAGTACGACAATGACAGTCAAGATTTAAAGAAAGCAAATATAAATTTATTATCATCAATGAATGAAACATGGCAAAACCAAATAATAACAATAATAATAATTATTATTATTATTATTACTATTATAAACTTTATTTGTTTTACACTTTTAAAAACATTGGTTTACAATGGTTGGTTGGCTGTTTAATCGTTAATCTGTATTTTTTTCTGCCAAATATCGGTATCGGCGTCGGCCTCCAAAAATCCATATCGGTCAGGCCCTACTGTACGTAAAGCTGTCCTCTGTCTCCTGCTTCAGCTTTGGGTCAAACTGTAAAAACTTTTGGGATTGTTACCTAACAGCATGCTTCTTTTTTTGAGGCAGCGACACATGTGAATGCTCACTGTGTGGAAAACTTGGACCATAAACATAAAGCCTTCTTTCTGGGCATTTTCAGTGCGGTGAGTCTGAGGTGATCAGCATCTCTAATTGCTCTCCTGGCTGAGACCCATCGCCCCATCTGACGGAAAAACTCAGTGCTGGCGGGTGTCCAGGCACACCTCAGAGAGACTGGAGCACAGCTCGGCTTTAATTCCATCTGACTCTCTCCATACTGCCAACTTTAACATCTCTGAAGCGGCTCGATCATCAACATGCTTCCAAACTTTCTTCATGCCCTCTCATGTGTCATCTCCACAGCTTTGGCTCACTTCATATCTCGTCCTCGTGCTTCTCCTCGACTCACCCGTGGAAGCGTCCTCTCTTCTGCTCCTGCTGGAGTCGGATGTTTTCCAGCTTCAGGGGACTCGGGATGAAGCCGATGTCGCAGCCTTCTTTCACCAGGCGGCCGATCCACCAGTCGTTGTTGTACTTCTGTAGATAGAAAGGATGGAAGTAGTCAAAGGAAGACAGAAATTTACTCTGGATGACTACGAAAAGACAGACATTACTCTTTATCACCACTTATTAAAATATAAAACACCTTTATTAACCCTTTGACTGGCATTGTAACCATACGGTTGACTTTTTTCCGCCTTACCACTGTTTTCGAAATTTCAAAAGCTTATCTGTGTCTGTTTTTCTTTTTTTTCAAATATCTTTATCACGTTTGTAACACCAATTTGAATCCAATGGGTGTCTATCCTATACATGAATATAATTGTTCACTAGTTTTAATTAATTTTCTTCTCAAATTTTACCTTATAGTTGGACTTCCCTTTTTTGCAGTGTATAAATGACTGGAGACAAGGTGGGGCAGAAACAGTGACCTCGGAGCAGAGGATCATCTGCTGTCCTGCTGACAAAGTGAGTACTACAGAGCAGCAGCTGTGTGAACAAATTAGGCCGATCAGACGCTCCAGAAAAGGCACTAAGCACAGCTCCGAGTGCCACAGAGTTCAACAACTGCCTTTATCTCCAACACCGACCGGACGTAAGCTCGGAAAAAGCTTTGACATTTGAAGCTGAGCGACAAATAATCAAACCTCATTTTCTAACAATTTGTTGAAATGATCTCCGGCTCACAAACAGCAAACCTTTGAGTGAATTATAAGGTTTTAATGTTAAGATGAACTGCTCTGGTTGGTTCAGTTAGGTTGACCAGGACTTCCTGTGTGGAGTTTGCATGTTCTCAGTGTTGGTATTAGGGGTGTGCGATATGACGATATTAAATCGTTAAGGATTATAACAATTTAATATCGTCATAAAGCAGAAAGATCGTCAGATCGTCTGTGTTGGTGCAGAGACTTTGACGCTCACCCGACTAACCAATCGTAGCACATTACGTGCAGTGCATGGTGGGATCTCCTGTTTGGTTATGTAGCGTGAAGCCATGGTGGAAAGAGAAAAGGAGATAAAAGCTTGAAGATGTCTGAACAAAAATCTGTTCTAAAGCAGCTGTATTATTCATTCAGATTATAGACACTGCAGTTAGATAACATTTGTTCTAAATTGTTGCACTTTAAGAGATAATGTTGATATTGTTGTTCATTACCTTTTATGTTTACATTTATTGCACATTTTTATAAAAACTGCACTATTTAAATTAAAACCTGTTCAGAAAGTTTCTTTGGTTTTAATTGTCCTTTTTTTCTTTTAGGGTTTTACATGTTTTATATGTTAAACATAGGGAAAAATGGTCAAACATGCAAATTAGTCTAGAAAAATCAACGTAAAAAAGAATCGTGATAAAATCGTGATTGTGATTTTATTTTTAAAATATCGTGATATGATATTTTTGCCATATCACCCACCCCTAGTTGGTACTATCAGCGTTACCGCTACCAACAGTGAGATGTGGCACGTTACTTTGCACTGATGTCAAGCAGCTGATATCTGATCTGCCTCATTCAGCCAAACACAGACAGGAGCTGCACCGCTAACAGACAGACGAGAGAACTCGATGCCAGAGTTGCCAGGTTCGCTTATCATAAGTGCTTTGTTTTATTCTAACTTGCATGTGTATATTGGGAGTTGTGGGTTGCAGTGTTTTGGGTTTGTACCTATAGTGCAGTTACTCATTTGGGCTTGTTGTGCCCTCAAGCCATCAATATAAACCCAATTCAAAAGTTATAAAAATTATTTCAACCCACACTAAAACAAATTAAATTTTAGTGTAAAAATGATGTTTCGGCGGAGTGGTTAGCAACCAGGCACCCCATGTACATGCTTCTGCCGGTCCAGGTTCGAATCCCGCCTGTGACCAGTTTGCAGAGTGTCTTCCATTACTCTCTCACCCCTTTCACATGCCTATCCTCTGTCTCTCTCCTATCAATAAAGGCACAAAATGCCCAAAAAATACCTTTAAAAAAAAAATGTTTCCACATGAAATAAATCCTTAGATTTATTTTAATTCTTAAAAGCCAGAATTAAATTGATTTCTAATGTAGCTAGGACTGTTTTCACCATAATAAAGCTGTAGAGGATTAAAATAAACTTCGATAAAAACCTGACATGTCTGTTTGGTTACAAAAATCAAGGTTAGACTGTTGGGCAATAACAGAGTTATAAATAACAGCAGCCCCTCGCTTCATTCTGTATAAAGAAAAGGATGTTGAATGAAATACATCAAGAAAAAAAAAAGAAGAAACATGACTTTGAAATTGAAATTGAAAAGTAACATGATTAAGAATTAAAACACGCTTCATGTAAGTTTCTCTCTTTAAAAATGCTTATTTCAATCACAAAATCTGGCAACGCGGCTAGCTGCAGTAACGGCAAAGCCAGAGTGGTCTGTGGAGTTAAAACTGGAGTTTTCAGGATGGAAGTAAAAGAAGTAAAAGTCAAGAACACATGTGAAGTGTCCATTATGTCCTAAAGCAAAGTGTTTGTTGTTAGTAAATCTAAAATCTAGAGATAACCAAAAACAGCGAGAACTCCGCTGATGATGTCAGAGCTGCTGCAGCAGGTAACAACAAGTACAACAGTTAGTAACTCAGTTACTTTTTGGGGAGAGTAACTGGTAACTATAACTAATTACTTTTTAAAGTAATTTGCCCAACACTGCCTGTTCTTCCCATGCATGTGTGGGTTACCCCAGGCACTCCTGCCTCCTCCCACAGACCAAAAACATGCTCATTGGGTTGACTGGTGACTCTTAATTGCCCTTGCATTTCATGTGAACATGAAAGGTAGCCCGTCTCTCTATGTGGCCATGCAATTTGCTAGCAGGTGGTTCAGGGTGTACCCCACTGTCAGCTTGGATCAGCTCCTGCCCCCAGAAAGGGATAAGAAATGGATGGATGCTCTGTACTATTGGTGCATATTACTGTGCCAATTCTTGAGAAATTACTTAAAAATATAAACGTACCAACAAAATCAGTGTTGAGTTTTTGCACACTGATGAGGCCTATGGATAATGAATAAGCAGATTGCATTTAAATTAAGCAAGTGTATTACATACAAAACTGATCCCAAGGAGACTCAGAATGAAACTTTTGTTATCAACCCGACTCTGCTCAGTGTTTCTCGGTTGTTTTGTTTCCCATCAGATCGAGCCTGGAACCTCACACAGTTTTCTATCACCTCCCTAAACTTTCCTCTACTTCACAAAGTATGTGGTTTTGCCAGCACCTCTTTTGTTTCCTCTTTTGTTTTTGTACTGAAGACATGGTGGTGTTGCACAGGTATGCTAAAGACATTCTGCCAATCGAGCAGAAAACACGAATGGAAAAGCACCAAACGTTTATTTTATTAAAAACAGATTTTCTAGTATCACTTTGAAATACATTTTAAGCATCCGTTGAATGATTGAATGGTGAAATCATCATTTTTCAAACAGTGTCAGTAACTTTATGACTTATTTGAAAATGAAGTTATGAAATTTTAACTGAGAATACTTTACCTACAGTTGCTTAACCCTCGTATGACCCTTGGACATTTTTGTCCATTTCCAAAATCCAAAACCCCCTCACAGACAATCCCCCTCCTCACCAGAGTTGATTTCTGGTGAAGAAGTGTCATTGTGGGTAAAATTTCCAAAGCCCAACTTTCAGTGTGAAAATCCATTATTTGACCCTGTAATGCATTTTTAACCTATCCATGACCCTTCGTGGACAAAAATGTCCTATTCTAGAAAGTGGTTAAAAAAAAGGTCACAGGGGCATAATTTTTGGCAAGTGGGGGTAATTTGGGGTTAAATTTCAGGATGCCAAGTTTCAGCAAGAAAATCCATCATTTGACTGTGTAATGCACTTTTCTCCCATCCATGACCCTTCGTGGACACTTCTTTTAGACACTATCTACAAAATGGACATTTTTGTCCACCTGAAGGGTCATGGACGGGAGAAAAGTGCATTACACCGTCAAATGATGGATTTTCACACTGAAACTTGGCATCCTCAAATTTAACTCCAAATTACCCCCGCTTGTCAAAAATGACACCCCTGTAACCTTTTACTGGACACTTTCTAGCAATGGACAAAAATGTCCACTTGAAGGGTCATGGATGGGATAAAACTGAATTGCACTGTCAAACCATAGATTTGCATGCTGAAACTTGGTATCCTCAAATTTAACCCCAAATTATCCCCGCTTGCAAAAAATCATGCCCCTGTAACCTTTTACTGGACACTTTCCAGAAATGGACAAAAATGTCCACTTGAAGGGTCATGCGTGTAACTTTTTTGAAGGGTCACTCAAGGGTTAATTAATCTATTACATGAAAAGGTGGATTTGTGGTTTTTGCACCATCTCCACAGATGATTCGGCCTAATCCTGAACCTTCACAAATGCTTCACTACTGTATCAACAGAGCACTATGATTGTGGTTTAAATGACAGATTAATTTTAAATGATGCTTTAAAAATATTTAGTATTTACTAATGCTTTACAAGTTGTTAATGAGTGTTACCAAATTTTTGGTCTCTGTAATCTCTTCTACTTTTTGCATGTTAAATGAATCCTGTTGTAGAGTCTAGAGCTCAAACACATTATTTGCTTTGCAGAAACTCTTCCAATATGACCAAAAGGTGGCTAAATCATAAAGGGATGTGCCAACTTTCTTTTTTTCTTTTTGTGTCTTGCCTCACTCCAGAGTTCATGAAAAAGCAGATAGACACCATTCTTTAGACTAAGCTGCAGGGCGCATGAGGACACTGCCGCGGATGTGCTCATAACTTCCGTGGTGGATTTGGATTGGACTTAAAGTGGTAATCTTAGTCAAAAAACGGATAGTGTTAGCCTTGCAGAACAGACAGACCTGCCTGATTCTGAAATCCTGCAGGTCCGTCTTGCCAGCCTCCGTTGTCCAATGAATTCACTCGGCTGAATTCTTAATGGCACAATCAGGGAGGAGAGGCGGGAGCAGCAGAATGCGGACATGATGGCAACCGGAAGTTGAAAACGGACATGCCGATAAGCCTATTGTCCTCATGGCTACCCCGTGAAACTTGGTGAAATCTGCCCTCCTCAGAAGTTTACTTGTAGGGATTGTCTTTGACGAGGTTCATGTCACATATAAGTGTTAAATGAATCATCTGTGTGGTACAATTTAGTGTAAGACCATAGTAAAAGGTCGTTAGCTTGTTAGCAGCTAAGTTAGGGGCTAATGGCTAATGGTCATTAACTGTTGTTAGCTGTTAGCGGCTAAGTTAGCCACTATGGCTAACGTCCATGAACTGTTTTTAACTGTTGTTAGCCGCTACATTAGCCGCTATGTATGTTACATTATAGGAGGCAACCCTGCTTGTTGTGGATTGGTCTGTGATGAATGTGACGAGCCAAACAATTGTCCAATCACAAGCTTGTGCTTTTTTTGAATGTTCTGCCCCTCAAAACAAATTTAAAGGGCTCCTACCCAGATGGACTAGTGAAATATTTCTGTGGCATTTATATGGAGCTGTCCATCTGGCTTGTCAGGTTAAGATAGTGTATCATATCAAGGTAAAAGAATGAAACACAACAGGCACACAAGACCATTTAGAGTTGTTGAAGAGTTTTTCTTATGATTGTAGGCAGAGTCAGGCTAACAATACCCATTAAGTCCCAGTGTTTGAGCTAAGCTAATAAGAAGAGGGCAAGTTCTGCCTGTCTCTTTCTTGTTACTGCATGTACAGTTGAAAAATTCTGCTTGTCATGGACTCAGAAGTGACGCAAGACACTAAAGAAATAAGAAGTTGGTGTATCCCTTTAAGTTTTCAGTACAGAGTGCAAAAGTAGAACTTGCTCTTATAATTTCTGAACCACACTAAGCAGACTGGATGAATCCCCTGCACAGTATCCCAGGTCTGACACTGCTCTGCTGGTTTCTGTCTCGCACCTCTTTAATGTGAAGGAAATCCTTGGCATCAAAGTTGACGGCAGTGCCGGCCACAGGGACATCCTCATCCAGAGCGCCGCAGTAGCTGACATTTGTCCTCACAGCGAACGCCACAGCTTTAGTCTGTAAGACAGCAGAGAAGGAGTGATAAAAACAAGAGAGAGACACAAGAATTTGTCACAGGAGGGGGAGAAACACCCAAAACATCTGACTTTAATACAGCAAGTACACTATACTGCCAAAAGTATTGGCTCACCCATCCCAATAATCAGAATCAGGTGTTCCAGTCTCTTCCATGTCCACAGGTGTATAAAATCATCACCTAGGCATGCAGACTGCTTTAACAAACATTAGTGAAAGAATGAGTCGCTCTCAGGAGCTCAGTGAATTCCAGCGTGGAACTGTGATAGGATGCCACCTGAGCAACAAATCCAGTGGTGACATTTCCTCACTCCTAAATATTCCACAGTCAACTGTCAGCTGGATTATAAGAACGTGGAAGTGTTTGGGAACCACAGCAACTCAGCCACCAAGTGGTAGGCCACGTAAACTGACGGAGCGGGGTCAGCGGATGCTGAGGCTCATAGTGAGAAGAGGTTGCCAACTTTCTGCAGAGTCAATCGCTACAGACCTCCAAACTTCATGTGGCCTTCAGATTAGCTCAAGAACAGTGCAGAGAGCTTCATGGATGGGTTTCCATGGCCGAGCAGCTGCATCCAAGCCTCACATCACCAAGTGCAATGCAAAGCGTGGATGCAGTGGTGTAAAGCACGCCGCCACTGGACTCTAGAGCAGTGGAGACGCGTTCTCTGGAGTGACCAATCACGCTTCTCCATCTGACAATCTGATGGACCAGTCTGGGTTTGGAAGTTGCCAGGAGAACCATACTTGTGGGACTGCATTGTGCCAAGTGTAAAGTTTGGTGGAGGGGGGATTATGGTGTGGGGGTGTTTTTCAGGAGCTGGCCTTGGCCCCTTAGTTCCAGTCAAAGGAACTCTGAATGCTTCAGCACACCAAGACATTTTGGACAATTCCATGCTCCAACTTTGTGGGAACAGTTTGGAGCTGGCCCCTTCTTCTTCCAACATGACTGTGCACCAGAGCACAAAGCAGGTCCATAAAGACATGGGGGACAGAGTCTGGTGTGGATCAACTTGACTGGCCTGCACAGAGTCCTGACCTCAACCCCATAGAACACCTTTGGGATGAATTAGAGCAGAGACTGAGAGCCAGGCCTTCTCGTCCAACATCAGTGTGTGACCTCACAAATGCTCTTCTGGAAGAATGGTCAAAAATTCCCATAAACACTCCTAAACCTTGTGGACAGCCTTCCCAGAAGAGTTGAAGCTGTTATAGCTGCAAAGGGCGGACCAACGTCAGATTGAACCCTATGGATTAGGAATGGGATGTCACTAAAGTTCATAGTGCAGAATTCATGTTGATGGAGGTTCATTTTGGGCGAATGAAAACACTCAGCCAGTACACTGCTTTCCTTGGGTCTTGTATATATTGTGTGACACAACAGTCATCTTCTAAAGATCTCTCAGCAGTCTGTTTTTTAGTGCAGCTATAAAACGGTTTCCTACATCAGGAGCTGGTGTGATGAAATTTTATTGTTCGGGGATTTAGAGCATCCACAGCTTCAGAATGAGTGTGTGGTATGTTTCACATCAGTGGACTACAAGACAGGAAACATCCAGACAATGAAGCATGTCCTACAAAAACCAAATACAAGGAGCTGCCATCATAAACAAGCATAAAGACGTCATGGAGGAGAAGAGGACACAAAGATATTTTAAGAAGCATCTCTGTTCTTTTCTGGAAACCTAGACTGAATGATGACAAAGTAGAAAGCCTCAACTTACTGAAGAAATCTATTTTACTCCAGGGTAGGGGTGTGCAACATAATCATAAACTGAAAGAAAGAACTAGAATATATCATAATCGGCCAAAGTAGAGAGAACCCTGCTTGGATTGGAGTGCTTGGACACTATATTTATTCATTATTGAATTTCACTATGTTTGATTTTCATATAGATTTGCACACACAAAAGAGGACAAGCAACTGAACTATAAAGCTAAAATTGTGCCACACATGCCAAAATATATTTGATTACATTTTTCAGTGTGCAGGGAAATAGTAGCTCAATGCTTTTGTTGTAGTTCTCCCAATAATATAAGATTTACAGCTGAAAAAATGGATGTGGGAGACATTTTTGGGTTTTTGCAAAATTAACAGCATTTTACCAAAAACATCAACAGTTTCCTGCACAATTAACTGATAAGGGTAATGGATCAAGAGAAAATGTCATTTTGATCAGGAAAGCTGATGAATAGCAGGAACAATTGCTTTGAGCAAATGTTTAACATTTTTGAGTTTTAAGTTTAAGCAAATGTGTTTTATTGGACAAAATATTGATGTATATGATTTTTTTTACACAATGACATCTTTCTAATAAATGATCAGTAAAATATTTAAATTATAATAAGCTAAAATAAAATAAAGACAGTTTACTGTTACTTAAAATGCATTTAAAAGGTTCTAATATAAAAAACCGATATGATAATGTATATTAAGAAACAGTAAGGATGCTGCTTTTGAAAATACAGTAATTATTATGTAAATTGAAAGACAGCTCTGATATCTTAAATAAAAGTACAGTTGTTCAAAAATAATACAGCAATACTGTTGAAAATTAAAATAGAGTTTTGCTACTGTAAAAACATTTACAGTAACTTACTGGTAACTTGTTGTCAGTAAAATTTAAAGCAACCTTTTTACAGTATTAGATGCCATGCATTGGTTAAGAGAACTTAAAGTTTAAGATAAATAGCCTTTAATTTAGAGCAAACTAAGAGTTAACCTTGAGTACAAAAGTCATGATAAAAAAAATTACACTGCCATTCATCAGATATTTTCTTTTTATTAAGGCCAGACTTTTGTCCAGTGTGACAGTTTTAAAATATAAATATGCTATCTCCTGACTCCAGCAAGCTTCATTTCAGTCTACGGCCTTAATCTTATTACTATTATTATTTTTATTATTTATTTATTTATTCATTTATTTATTTATTTATTATTCGTCTTACTTATATATTCATTTTAACCCCCTTAATATGTTTTATTATTCCATTTAGTTCAGATTTATTGTTTGGAATTTTCTTAAATGTTAATTTTCTTTCCACTATATTTCTTCAGTGCATTTTATCTCATTTTACCACACAATTATTTAAGATTGCATTTTATTTACCTTCATGTTTTCTTATAGTATGCTTATTTTTTATTTTAATCTTATTTCTTATCAAGATTTTTATTGTTATTTTAGTCTTAGCTCCAGTGTTTCCTCATTTTAATGAAAGATGGTGTTTCTTCAGTCCTCTGACTCTGTTTTCTGTTTGAATCTCTTCCTCATGTCTTTGTATGTGTGTGTGCTGTATGTGGAATGCAAGTGTGGGTTGTATTTTTCATTGTATTCAATTATCTACCTTTTATTATTTTAATTTATTTTTTTCGTTTCTGTGTGAAGCACTTTGTGCTACAAATTGTGTATGAAAAGTGCTATACAAATAAAGATTGACTGATTGATTGGGTGTGTCCGTTGAAGGCTTCAAATTCAAAATGGGAGAATATCTGTAACAACCAAAACAGTTTATCAACTTCATGATTTATTATCATATTTTGTTATGTATTCATTAAAACAGGTCAAAAAGGAGTTGTAAATCATTGTTTTCTGCTTTTTTTTGTTTCACACATGCCCCAACTTCACTGGAATTGGTGTTTGTAATAAAACAACAGAAATGGAAAATGGCTGTATTGTTTTATAAATAGTTCTTGGACAGTCCGACCTTTGCCCTCTCGAGCTGAACTGTGGCCTGCTGCTCCCTCTCCTGCCGGCCCCCCTCCTTCTCCTCCTCCAGGGACACATCCGAGTCAGACGGTCGGCTTGTGTACGAATCAGCTGAGCCCTGAGGAGGAAGGAGATGAAAATGTAACATTACAAGGAGTGACAAAACTTCCCAGCTTTGGCCAGAAGAACCTGAAGGGGATGAAGTAGTTTTCATGTGGAGCAGATTTCATTTGACATCCAGGAGGGTAAACTCTAATAACAACAGCCTGTGATGTAGAACTGAAAATGTTCTTTTAAGATTTAACATATCTGCCAGAGAAAAGGAGCCAAAGTCTTAAAGCACAGAGACAGAAATGATTCATTCATCAGGAGTTTCTCTCTGCAGGTGTGTTTGTGCTGTAAGACGGTTCGCTTAATTTCTCCTCACTCACATTTAAAGGCCGACACATTTACGACGACAGCCGCCTAGCAGCAGGTTTTTAACCGGAGTGAACAGGAAACCCTTCATTGTTTTGGTCATCATGGTGTTTGGAGTAAACATGAATATTGATGATAGAGAGGGGGACACCCTGTTTGTCTGTGACCTCACAGAAGATGACATGGGTGAGGACCCATGGACTGATATTCCATCCATCTGCCCATACCTAGGTCTTTTAACACAATAATCAATAAATCGACTAGAAAAGCACTCGGAGAGCGCAGACCTCCGCCAACGTCACAGTCCTCACCCATATTATGATTTTCAACATAAATATTAGTCCTACCTTTATGTCATGTAAATATTTAGATTCCTTGACCATGAAAACACACCATTAGCAATTGGATTGATCATGATATCTATTTTAGTTCAGTAGTTATTCACCAAAATCACATTTTTCGTCATGGCGGCCAGATGCTGATCCGGATCAACATCAAAATCGAATCAGTTCTTCCTTTTCCCATACTGAACATTTCCTGAAAATTTCATCCAAATCCATCCATTACTTTCTGAGTTATTTTGTTCACAGACGAACGGACGGACGGATGGGCAGACAAACAAACTCTCCTGAAAACATAACCTTGGCGGAGGTAATTAACCGCACCATAAATAAAAACATCCTCGGTAAGTTTGCCAGCCTTGATAAACTGGCACGTGCATGCATGTTTGTTTTCCTCCTCTCTTTCTGCTAAAGAAGCTGGATGAGAAGATGGCTCACTCTGTGCAACTGTCTCAACACCAGGGTGCATTGGTTCTATAGCGGATTTATAGTGGAGTGAGCATCTGTCACTCATGCAATCTTGAGAGGGGGAGGTGGGGCCGCTCGTGCTTATGCATGGAGAAACACTAATATGAATGATGTATGAAAGCTACGGTTCATAACCCGGCTGCCACAGCCCCAGTGTGGAAACATTTTGGTTTTAAACAGAATGAACAAGGTGTGAGCTCATGAACACTGACGAGCCGATATGTCCCATCTGTTTGAAAATAGTGGTGACGAAGAAGAAAAAGAGGTGCAGCAGAGCCTTCATCCAGACAATCCACGCTTACTGTGGCGTTTGGTCGGTGAAGTAAATATAAGCAAAGGCGCAATATGGTGCGCGCTCACTGACAGTGTTGTTCGCTACATAGCAAAAGAAATGCAACCCTACAATACGGCTGAAAAGCCAGCAAGGTTACAAACATTTGACAGACAGTACATATTGATTGGGAGAAAGTAGATGTCACAAACAATTCTGGAACTGTATAAACACCATTTTATTTATTGTTTTTATTGTTCTGTGAGTTTTGTTTCTTCATTACAGAGACTGGGTCTATTTTTTATTGTTTTTGATTAGTATAATTATTTTTATTGACATGCCATTTTTCCTAAAAGAGAGTCTATTTCATTTTCATTGTTTTTTTGCGTTTGTTAAATTTATCGCTTGTTTAATTTATTTTATTTAAAAGATCTTGACCTTCCAATTACAGTTAAATACTCTTAAGAAATTAAAGTGTATTGCTTTTGATATGGTGTACTCACTTTATTATGACATAAATTATAATTACATTAATGAAAAAATGAAAAAAAGATTCAAAATAATATTGACAATAATATTGTTTATCTGCAATAATCTTTTTGATAATTATTGTCCAGCAAAATTTGTTATCGTGACAGGCTTATTTATACCCCTTATCCTTTTTGGGGTTCTGGGGAGTCTGGAGTAGAGGCTGCACTTAGTGCACTTGATGTTACGCTTTCTCATTTTACCATATTATTTATCTAAATTTATTTTATATTATATTATTTTATTTATTTACACATATACTTATCTTGCCCTCTAGTATTTCTCTAGTATATTTTAGTATTTTTCTAGCATATTTAACCATCATTTTAGTTTTAGCTCCTTTGTTTCCTTATTTTTAAGATAGTGTTTCTTCAGTCCTCTAATTTAGTTTTCTGTCAGAATTTCCTTTTTATATCTTTGTGTGTTTGAGTGAGTGAGTGTGTATATTGAATGTAGAATACATTTCAAGGTTCTTTTATTAGTTTTTAAATCTCTTAACAGTCTTGCTCCTGCCTATTTATCCAATTTGCTTGTACCATATGAACCCTGTAGAGCCCTCAGGTCTTCAGGCCTTTAAACTGTTTCAGAGTAAGAACTAAAACATTGTTATTACCGCCCTCGTCTGTGGATCAGTCTTCCTGAAGACCTGAGAGCAGCACCTACTGTTCATACTTTTAAAAGAAAACTCAAGACCTACCTTTTTAATCTGGCTTTAGTAGATTGTATTTATTATTATTTTCAATTATATTTTAACTTATTTGAACCCTTTCATTCTGTTTCATTTCTTCATTTCAGTTCAGATTTTTTATTTGGAATGTACTCTTTGTTAAAGGCTTTTCCTTTTATTTTCCTATTTTAGCTGAGTTTATTACGCACCTGATGATACACTTTCTCATTTTACCATATTATTTATCTTCATAATTAATTTATGATTTTACTTTTATTTTATATTGCTATATTATTTTATTCATTTACGTATTCACACATTTACTTATCCTACCCTCTAGTATTTTTTGAGTATTTTCAACTATGATTTTAGTTTTAGCTCCTGTGATTCCTCATTTTTAATTCAAGACAGCGTTTCCTCAGTCCTCTAATTTTGTTTTCTGTCAGAATTTCCTTTTTATGTCTTTGTGTGTTTGAGTAAGTGAGTGTGTATATTGAATGTGGATTGGGGGATGGGGGTTATTATGATTTTATTTTATGCAATTATGCAATTTTCTGCTTTTTATTTCACTTATTATTTTATCTTTTGTCCTATGTAAAGCACTCGCATTAAAAGTCCTGTCTGAAAAGTGCTATACAAATAAAGTTTGATTGATTGACTGATTGATTTAGCCGACGTCTACATTTCCATGAGAGGAAACGGCACCTTGTGTAATGGCTGCAGAGGTTGTTCCAGAAAAGAGGACATTTATCTGACGTGTGGAATAGTTACTGGTTTTATATGTAGTATATATGTATATGTATGTATATGTCTGTTCCTCTTGGGCTTAGCTGATAGTTTGACCCCCTCACCAGTCTGCCCCAGGGTGGAGATCAGTCTCGTACCATCTCCATCAGTGGATCATAGGGCTGGGCAAAAAATCGTTTAAATCGATTAATTCGAATTATTATCTGCAGAAGATTTAAAAAATTAAAAATCGAGATTTTTTTTCTTGCCTCAGTCCAATTGTAAGTAGCTGCAATTTTTGAAAAAAATTACAATTTTCATGATGGTCAGCCTTGTAGGGTTTGCACAAGCACTTTTATAGGCTTGTATTTGTTATTTAAGTAGATTAAATATTGATCAGAGAGTTTCATGCTAATACTGTAAAAATACCTCAGCCTTTTAGTGTTTATGTAGACAAACCTGCCTACGTTTATACTACATAATCAACCTTTTATGACCCAGACTTTGACTTTAAGAGGGAAACATTTAGACAACATAAAGGCAAAACTTGATTTGTTTCATTTTTATGTCACTGGGAGTTTTGTTTCTTTTAGGGAGGGAAAAATCGATTAAAATCGTAAATCGAGTGTTGTGGAAAAAAATCTGGGATTTTATTTCTAGGCCATATCGCCCAGCCCTAGTGGATCATCTCCCTCCTCATTCACCCACTCGCTCAGCCCACGTCCTATTAACTACAAGTCAGCAGCTGGGTGAGAGGAGCAGTAAAAACACCCACCCAATCATTCAAGAGAGCAACAGAGGGACCCAGAGAGAGAGAGAGATTACGCCCCGGCGAGCTGAGAAAACTCCTCAGTGTGGAAACATAAACACAGTCTGCACAGATGCACAGCTGTAAAGAGAGTTTCCCCTCAGCTCAGAGAATTATTACAGCTCCACTGTGCTCATCAAACCCAACATCACATCACAGAGAGCCTGCAGCGAGGGGAGGACGGGACAGAGTTTCAAACCACATCTTATCACATCCACGGCTCACAGCAGGTGCAGATCTGCAGCCGAGGAATCACGATTATGGGATGTTCTGCTTTATCCTCATTAAATATGGCAGAATGTATCCAGATCAGGGGAGGCCACACGGGACTCCCTGCTCCCCAAAGTGCATATTGAATGAATGAATGATATATTGAAAATATAAAAGAAAATTATAATTTAATTTTTTTTTCGGACAAATGAAAAAATCAGTACAATTTTCAACAATTTTAGCAAACAATCCAAAAACAAATATAAACAAACCGTGAAATTCATGGTTTAACTTCTTTTCGGTTTCAAAAAGAAGTGGAATTAAGTAAAAGTTTTTTAATTTCCACCCCTTCTTCACTGCTGAATAATGAGAAGAATCCAGTCAGCTTTACTCCAAAGAGAGAATATATATACATATATATATATATATATATATATATATATATATATATATATATATATATATATATATATATACATATACATATATACATATACATATATATATATATATAGATATAGATAGATATAGATAGATAGATAGATAGATAGATAGATAGATATAGATATATAGATATATAGATAGATAGGTAGATAGATAGATATATATACATAGATAGATAGATAGGAAGATAGATAGATAGATAGATAGATAGATAGATAGATAGATAGATAGATAGATAGATAGATAGATAGATAGATAGATAGATAGATAGATAGATAGATAGATAGACAGACAGACACAAATCTCCACACCTAGACCCTGAATTTTTCAAAATATTTTTGAATATTTTCCAACACCCAACATATATACACGTCTGCATGATTTAGAGATAAGTAGGGTATACACATGTATACCTAAATGCATGCAAGTACCTTTTTATTGCTGATAACCCCACTTATAGATACACAGACACACACATACACCAAGCAAAAAAACACAAAAAACCAAAAACATTAACAACAAAGACCTGATCAAATCTACTTTGAAAACACTAAAATTATCAATATTTTTTTCGAGAAAACAAAGCTACAACTGGCTATAGTTATGTCTTTAAAACTCTTTTTGTGCATTATTAAATGCAAAACAAACCTCTTCCAACAAAAAACTGCAACATTAGATTGAAATTTCAACAAATAATTTTGAAAAATCCCAGGAACTGACTATATATTCAGATTACCACACTTCGTCCATGTGCCGTGACCAAGATTGTCACAAAAAGTTCATAAAAATCTGTTGTGAGCTTTAAGAGCAATCTTGCTCACAGATAGATAGCACACGCAGATTGCCCAACAGACAAACAAATGCCTTCAAAACACAACCTCCTGGGCTTAACTAAAAATAAAAAATAAAATAATCATACAATCACAGTGTGAACCCTCTGTAATGAGATCATGTGCTTTGTTACATCTCTAGTTTAAAAAGATCTGTTTTTTACTTTAAAAAGCCCTTTCTCCTTTACAAAAACATTGTATTTGTAAGGAAAGATGCCGTGAATGTTTTTTCACACTGTGATTGTCCTTGAAGCATGAAATAAAATCCCACACTTCAACCATCCTGAGCTGACGGAGTGTAAATCTATGATTCAAGAACAATGGCTAGACTTACTGCAAAGGCTTTATGTCTCTATTTCCAAACAGCACTGACCCATTTGTCACATTTTCTGTTCACAGTGATGATGATGTAAACATAACCACAGCGTCTTGGCCTGAGGACTTCACCTTTGGCTGACCGCTCCTGTAGCGGTTTGCTCCATATGGAAGATCAGGCAGCGGGTCGATTTGTTTACAACCCAACGGTGTAAAAATAGATCTGTGCATCACAGTGCACTGGATGAACATAGAGTATACTGCCAAAAGTATTCGCTCACCTGCCTTGACTCCCATATGAACTTAAGTGACATCCCATTCCTAATCCACAGGGTTCAATCTGACGTGGGTCCACCCTTTGCAGCTATAACAGCTTCAACTCTTCTGGGAAGGCTGTCCACAAGGTTTAGGAGTGTTTATGGGAATTTTTGACCATTCTTCCAGGAGAGCATTTGTGAGCTCACACACTGATGCTGGACGAGAAGGCCTGGCTCTCAGTCTCTGCTCTAATTCATCCCAAAGGTGTTCTATCAGGTTGAGGTCAGGACTCTGTGCAGGCCAGTCAAGTTGATCCACACCAGACTCTGTCATCCATGTCTTCATGGACCTGCTTTGTGCTCTGGTGCACAGTCATGTTGGAAGAGGAAGGGGCCAGCTCCAAACTGTTCCCACAAAGTTGGAGCATGGAATTGTCCAAAATGTCTTGGTGTGCTGAAGCATTCAGAGTTCCTTTGACTGGAACTAAGGGGCCAAGCCCAGCTCCTGAAAAACACCCCCACACCATAACCCCCCCCTCCACCAAACTTTACACTTGGCACAATGCAGTCCCACAAGTATGGTTCTCCTGGCAACCTCCAAACTCAGACTGGTCCATCAGATTGTCAGATGGAGAAGCGTGATTGGTCACTCCAGAGAACGTGTCTCCACTGCTCTAGAGTCCAGTGGCGGTGTGCTTTACACCACTGCATCCACGCTTTGCATTGCACTTGGTGATGTGAGGCTTGGATGCAGCTGCTCGGCCATGGAAACCCATCCATGAAGCTCTCTGCACTGTTCTTGAGCTAATCTGAAGGCCACATGAAGTTTGGAGGTCTGTAGCGATTGACTCTGCAGAAAGTTGGCGACCTCTTCTCACTATGCGCCTCAGCATCCGCTGACCCCGCTCCGTCAGTTTATATGGCCTACCACTTGGTGGCTGAGTTGCTGTGGTTCCCAAACACTTCCACGTTCTTATAATCCAGCTGACAGTTGACTGTGGAATATTTAGGAGTGAGGAAATGTCACCACTGGATTTGTTGCTCAGGTGGCATCCTATCACAGTTCCACGCTGGAATTCACTGAGCTCCTGAGAGCGAACCGTTCTTTCACTAATGTTTGTTAAAGCAGTCTGCATGCCTAGGTGATGATTTTATACACCTGTGGACATGGAAGAGACTGGAACACCTGATTCTGATTATTGGGATGGGTGTGTGAATATTTTGGCAGCATAGTGTAGTTTAGCCCCATTAAAAAATGACACAGTCGTGTTGTCAGAGCATGTTACCTCTGAGTTCATTTACGTGCATGGCTTTCAGATCAATATTGTGGGAGTTTACCATGTTTCCATCAAAAATAAAAGGACATGTTAGCCTTAAAACCTCAAACTAAATATAAAAACAGCACAATGTTGAACCATTAAGACAAAGAAAATGCTGTGTTGGCTAACAAAGAGATGATGGCTCTTCTGTAGCCATTATAACCTCAAATTTACTCTTAAAATGGCCAAATCTATAGTCTTTTCTTTTAAGTTTTATTTGCAAACATTTACCAAGACATACAAAATTTAATTTAAGAATTAAATTTAATTTAAGAATATATAAGATAAGACAAATTCAAGAGACAAAAACAAACAAGAGAAAAAGAAAAGAAAAGAAAAACCAGGCAGTGATAGTAATAATGACTAAAAGGTGAACAGGACTCAAATTAGATAGATTAGATAGGAGTAGGGGGTCATCACAAGTCTTCATAAGACAAATAATATTGTTGTTTGAGTCTGTTGGAGGAGTTAAATTTATGCTGTTTGAGGGCATAACCTTACATAGAATAATGAGGATAGATCAATAAATATGGAAGTAAAATAATAATAATTCAAAAGAAGAATAGAAAGACAAAATAGTTAGACAACAACAAAGCAAACAAACCAAAAACAATAACTAACTAGTAAGCAAATACAGGGAAGAAAGCGATAAATGCAACCAGTAATGTAATGAACTGAAGACTGCTCTCTGGCCGGCTGTTCTTCTCTTTGCCTCCGCGTCCTCCTTTCGATGAGCTCCTCATCTGTAAACTCTGGCTCGAAACTGTAAGGACACCCATCATATTCAAAGTTCTCCTCCACAACATCTTCATCCGATAGATATTCGTCCATTTTGCACAAAACTGGAAGAAGAAAGTCGTTGAGTAGCTGGCGGTCACCACTGAAACAATGAGCCGTACTGCGCATGTGCGGCAGCCGTAAAGAAAGTTTTCAGTTCAGAGGTCAGCACAGTCACAAAAACATGGGTGGAGCGACACAGACTGTAATGGAGGAGTAGCCCGAGCGGACCATGATGAAATATTGGTGAAACTAATGAGTTTTTGGACGATTAATGCAGTTTTAGGAGCGGCGCTATACATGCCCCATGTGCTACCATTATACGGATGTCCGCCACTCGATTTTGGATCTAAATATCTCCTGAAGCACTGTTTGGATCAGGAAAGCCTTCTGGGTGAGTATATTGTTCTACTTCATTCTATAAACAATGTGAAAGCTGTAGAAACTGAACTTTTCCTTTAAATGTAGGGCTCTGAGAAGAGGAGGGGTCCAGGTTGCTTCAAATTAATGAGTTTGGCCTTTTTCACTGATATATATTCTGTAAGGATCTTTGGTCAGTGTGATGTCTTGAGTTTGTGTCTTGTTTTCCAGTTCCTGAATGTGGTCTTTTTTGCAGTGGTGATGGCTACAGTCTTATTTTTAATTTGGCTCTTTCACAGTGATGGCCTGGGATATATATCTCAGTTTGTCAGCTTGATAGCATGATAATGAGAAAATAGTGGCACCAAATCCCCAATTTTTCAAGTTTTTTATTAATTTATGACGGCCTAAATATTCAAACACCATGGTCCATGTTTAATCAGTACACTGTATAATTCATGAGCTGTAATGAACTCACATCACTGCATCATTTGTCACTCTTTGACCCTCTCTTTCTGGTCCAATTAGCTGTTACTCTCCCTTCTATCTCTGTGATGGGCCGAGATGTTTCCGCTGCATAACACTAAATCTGCACACCGCACCACGGCTGAGTAATCTGGACATTAGCATAAACACTGGATGCATGCCCCAAAGGCAACAAACAACAAGCTCGGTGTACTGACTCTCCAGAGTCTGCTCGCTAATTACTACTCATCACTGCTTTCCAGTGCAGGTAGGGGGAATACGGGCCTGCAGGCTGCTGCACGAGCAGAATCTGCAGGGTCAGGAGTCAGACAATACCCTTGTCAGCAGCAATTAAATGAGAGGAAGGACTGCTGCTTCTACATGCACAACAGAGTGACATTAATCTGTTCATGATTCACTGATCCCGCAGTGTGAGCAGCCTCTCTACAGTCATTTGTTGAATTACTTATTTCTCTTTACCTGTCACTTAGTCCAACTGTTCAATTAGAACAGTTTTATTTATCTATTTTTTCTATTGTATAGCCCAAATTCACACCTCTACATCTTCCAGCTGAACAGCAATACACAATAAAGTTTCTAAATTTAGTTAACAATAAATACGATTTTTTTGGTCAAGATACAAAAACTTAAATAATTCTGCTCAATATCGTACAAATTGACAAAATTTTTGAGACAAATGCATAAAAACAAGGGTCCAACACACTAACAACAGGGAATTTTTTATGTTTGATACTCAGAGAGTGCTGATAATCTCCTCACCAGTGTCTAACATTGGACAAAAACATTGGCAAAAATGCCCTGTATCAAAAAGTAGACAGCATCTGGAAATGGTCCATATGTCCAAATGTTGCCGATATATTTGCAAAATTTTTGATAGAATTTCTGATTTCTCATTGCTCACTGCAAAACATTTTTGGCTGCGGATCCTTAAGGTCCTAAATTTTTTATATCAACCATCACCGCAGTAAAGAAGACTTACTAAAATTAACTCAAACTTGATTTGTGACTGAAATGGATTTTTCGTAAACTTCTGCACTGATATAAACTAAGGATGAGTAATATTGGGAATAAATGTGCATCTTGATATTGGTTAGCTGAATGTTAATACACTATATATTTGTTATGTTGTTAATATACTATTGCAAAAAAAAAAAAAGGTTCTAAGAGACTAATAATCGCTTTTACATTTTCACTGAACTACTGAATTCTTTTACACAGTCTGGTGTAAAAAAATGCTCTTTGAAAAAAAACAAAATTGTAGTTGTTTCCCCTTATTTAGACTACAGTGCAAATACAAACATAAAATCTCAATAAAAAGTGCTTTGTTGTTGTAACAATCAGGATAGCTATATTCTTGAATGAAAAGGAAAACAAATAGCAGTCCTCAGAGCTGCAGTTTAGACCTATAAATGTCTGAACTATGAACTATAATATTTAGCCTATAACAGTGCATATACTTCTGATCTTCAAGTATGATCAAATTCTGTCAACTCAACAGTAGATGCAAAAATCAAATATTGTTTTTTATGCAGACTTACACAAACATACAGTTGCTGCCTGTCTCCAGTTCAAACTAGTTGGTAGTTGTACTCGCCGCATTATACGGTGAACTGTAGCGGCATATTTTGCACACTGTTGTTGTTTTGTCCGCAATCTTCTCACCGTTCTCTCGTCTTTTACATGGGAAGCCAAAATAGGTCCACACAACCGATTTATTTGATGAAGGAGCGTCAGCTAATTCCTCGACCTCGTCTTCCTCCATTCTGAAGCGAGTGTTTTGCTACGGTAGGCGAGGAGGGTAAAAAAACACCAGTTCCAGTGGTGCGTGGCACCCCTTTGCGTTTTTTGTTTCGTGCTTTTATTTTGTGCGTGTTTGAATCTTTTTTCGACATTATTTATTTTTCGTTACATCCCTTATTACTGTTGCATCAAATATCAAATACTGATCAAGTCCTGTTACATGTTACTGTTTGTTGTTCTTCCTGATCATCTTTTCCTCGGTTTAAGCCTGACACAACATAACTATATTGGTACAAACAGAACAGTCTTACCCTGCGGGCCTATATCATTTAAAAATGTATATCACGTATCTTAAAATTGTTCAGTGTTTTCCAGCCCTATTTGCTATTTTACAACCACAGGAAGTATTTATGCATTGATGTATGTATTTAATCTTTATATGTGTTAGTTTAAAAAGGCCAATTAATCACACGCATATAAGTGTTAAAGTGTTATGTAACATGTAAAGCCCGCTGTGGCATGGGGCCATGTTGGATGATATAAAGTATGCCACCGTGCAGTCAGTGTGATGACCACGGTGACATAGTATATGAATGAGTTCATGAATTTTAATGCCTTCTTTACTTTCATGTCGTAAAATCAAAGCGCTTCATTTCTCACCGGCTGACACACACTAACAGCAGAGCTCTGCACTCAGTGTTCACCTTCAAAAGATTGGAAACCAATGAACAAATAAATCAGAGCACAAGCTTTTATATAAGATATGAGTGAAATATCCTTTTCCTGTACAACCATATGAGCTGTAAAGACTGAACAGTACTACAGTTTCTCCTTCATACGAGAGAAAAACGATTCTGATCATGTTTCATCTCAGGTTTATTGAGTTTCTGTGATTGAATTATTTGCCCCCATATATTTTGTTCCTCTTCTTGTTGACTTTAAATTGTGTTTTGTTCTTTATTTTAACATTTCATTACCTTCTGTCTTAGCCTTAGCCAGTTGGGATTTTAGATTTGGGGCCTATTACTTGATCTATTTTTTTTATTAAACCTTTATTTAACCAGGAAAGAAACTCATTGATATTAAAAATCTCTTTTACAAGAGTGTCTTGGCCAGGATAGGCAGCAGCACAATTTATAAAGTTTCTTACATTATGATACATGGATTATTAAAGGAATCAAGATCAGCTGTCGACACATCTGCAGCCAGATGCCTCAGTATTTACATCATTTAACATCCTCTTAAAAGTGTCCAATGAGACCAGCTCATTCAGTTTCAGGTCTTTTTGTAGCTCATTCCAAGCAAAAAGAGTAGCAAATTTAAAGATGCTATGAGGAGTTTCTAAGTAATTACAAAAAAGTCTCACTTTTAGATATATGACTGATGGAAATACACACTTTAAGATGAGTTTTATAGCATCAAAATAGGTTATCTATAAATGCTATTCCTTAACTTAGTGGTTGGGTCGGACAGGGCTGGACTGGCCTGGATACTCATCTTCAGGAACAAGACAATTAAAACTAGAGCAAATTTATATTATTCAGACACGTCTTAGAGCACCGGGCTGTAAGTAGTGATATATAGCCGGCTACAAAACTACGTTACTAAGTTATCCAAAAATTGCTTGTTGTCACACATCAAAAACTACCACTACGTAACTAGAAAGAGATACATTACCTCGCGCTTTGCATCCTGTAAGTTGTTGAAAAAAGAAGTTGTAAAGCAATGCAGAGTTCTGAGGAAGGTCTGAGGTGCATTCATTAGCATCACAACAAACACACGCTTTGGCTTGGGTCACGTCTTTACGACAGTCGCCGCGCCTGCTCATGGGTAGCAGAGTCTTTATGTCGCCGAAAATAGATTCTCCTCATAGCACCTTTAAAGGCCTTTTGTCCCTGCTCAGTACGGACCTTAAGAACAGACAACAAGAGAAAATTCTGGGACCGAAGATTATAAGACCCTGAAGTCCTTAAGGTCAGAAGATGTGAAGGGAGTAGACCTAAAATCGCCTTATAAATCAGAATGTGCCAATGCATAAGTCTCTTAAGCTTCATCCTTTCTGGTATGGAAAATGCTAAATAAACTAAAGGAACAGAGTGATAAAAGTACATTTATTTTGTTTTAAAGAGTACAATGTTGCATGAGCCACTTTTCTCCAAATGCGCACATTGTGTAAACTAACTTTTGATTTGAGTTGCGGAAAACAGACACAATAATGAAAAGGAAAGGGTCTATGGACTCCACATAACCAAATAACCAAAAAGCTGCTTGAAGCAGGAATAACGGAAATGTTAGCCTAAAGGTGTTGGTGTAATGATGCAGTATAGATGGGTTTGTATCATTAAATCATGCCTGGAGAGGGTCCTAATTTTGTCTTTTGGGAGCCTGCTCATACGACATAAACACACCTTTCTCTACTTTTTCTAACACAGCAGTGTACCTTACAAAGTCCCAGTATCACAACGTCATAACGTGAGACAATGTCATGTTTACTGTGGAGCAGGTGATGCACTAGTTTGTGTTAACCTCCTGAACAACACAATACCATAGGTATCATGTTTCTGTGCTCCAGAGATTCAAGTCTGTGTAAACACAGAAAAACAAAAGTCTGACTGTTAGCTGTCAGACTTCATTTCCGTAAAAAAACAACCTCTGTTTGACTTCATGGAATGAAGAAGTGGGTCACACAACAGCTGACGGACGAAATGTAAGCTGACATACACCAGGAAAAACGTCTTCACTTCAAACGTAACATGACCACTGCTGCATAAATAACCTTTAGATAAAAATGGTTTTTGACTGGAATGTGGAATAACCTGAAGTCAGAGAGGAAGACAACTCAGGATTTTAGAGGAGGACATTGTTCTCCTTTTAAAAGACCTAAAGACATTGAGGTGATTCCTGGGACATGTAAGCAGAGTTAAACATTTAGTGAGAGTTTGTGGCCTTACGACTTTATTTCATCTACTCAGTGGATGATGTTTGGAGGGAGATAAGCACTTTCAGTTTATTCATCAATCTATTTATTATCTATGCTTCTTACTCTTTGACAGTCATGGGGGGCTGGAGCATGTCACAGTTCACATTGGAGGGCCACATAGAGAGACCGACAACCACTCACACTCACGCCAAAACCAAACGGGAATTTTGAATTACCGATTAAATTAATCAGCATTTAGGAAGAAGCAACCGTCTTACCATAAGGCATGTGCACTACCTGCCGCACCACTTTCAGGTTAATTAAAAAAAAGTGAGAAATATGACACAAAACAGATGCATATTTTTCTAAAAAATTATGTACTTTATGTATTTAAGATTGTACATACCTGTACAAATGAATTACATCAACCTGTCGGGGCTACAGATGGAAATTAGCCTGTGGCTTTAATCTGGCACATTTACATGCTAATGTTCATTTAATGTGCACTGTCTTCTATTTTAATAAAAAAAACATATCCTAAAAAAAAAAAACCTGAATCCACACCTAAAATTCATAAATCTAACCACTTGTCCCTTGTGCGATGAACATATTTCCTCAAAAGTCATCAAATCCATCAACAACTTTTTCAGTTATATGCATTAACGTGGAAAACTGTCCTATCTCACAATGTTAACGTTCTTTTAAGTATCAAAACGGCTCTATTAAGGTGCCTACACAACATACGCCACATGAGCATCCTTGGGATCACTCTTCATGAAAAGTCAATGTACAGCCGCGATGGGGCGGGGCTAACTCTCCCGTGATGTGAGTACCACATTTAATGTGACCACATCTCTCTCTTGTTGTCAAAGTTGAAAAAAGTTAACTTTTTCAGGCGATGTCGTGTGGCTGTTTGGCAACAGCTAATTAGCTATGTGTGTGTGTGTGTGTGTGTGTGTGTGTGTGACTGTAACTGTGACAGATAGTTTTTCTTTCAGACAATCGATGTCCCTGTGGAAACATTAGTCAGTGAGGACATTAGTTCCGCCTTCACGGACTGCAGAAAACTGACAGGCGATGCTGCTGCAGGGCATCAGCTGCAGTGTTTTGTGGTTGGTAGGTGAGAGAAAAGGATACAGTTGGAGTAATGTTAGCTTATACATCCTATTACATGATGATGATCGCGGTGAAACTTGACACTTGACATGACATGAAACATGACATGAAATGAGGTATTTATGGACACCTGACTTCAGTGGGCAACACTATTTTGATGGCGAAGTCGCATTGGTGAGAACGCAGCTTTAGAAAAAAGCACTAGCTGTGCCATTTGCTGAAGTAGAGTCAAAACCCAACAAGTTGGTAGTGAAAAAGCAAGTTGTTGTAAATGTGTTCAATGTAGAGTTACGAACAATTTTAAGAAAAGATCTACTAGCATTTTTTCTGGCAATTTGAATATGTTCATGCAATTTGAATGAATTAGTCACGATTTTCTTCAACTCAAGCTCCAGTGCAATAATCACCATGTTTACAGTGTAGACAACAGTAAGGAAATCCATGATCAAAAGCACAGATGTAAGAAAGTTGACGCAACAGATCCTGGGTCAATCAAGAGCGCTTCAAAAAAATTGAGGCTTTGGCGATCACATGATCGTATTGTCTCAACTTGTGATGAATCTTTCAGTCCTAGCATAAAATCACCCTTTCTCATATTTTTGTGGCTTGTTTTCACCTTAAGCTCTATTAATTACTCAGCCCCATCTGTAGCAATGCTTAGCTCAAGCAACCATGCCAGCTCTTTCTGTACAGATGCAGAGCTGATCTCCATCACTGTGGCTAATGTTCAAGCTGTTGCCATGTATTTCACACAACCTACTTCAAAACCCCCAAACCATGCCTACAAACAACAAACATGAGACTAATTTGGTGCTCTAAATAATCTCTTAATATCTATTCATCCATCTTTTTTTCATCTTTTATCGTCAAACGGGCTTTTCTTTGTTACATCAGTCCATCTCCCGCTCATCAGCCTCTCTGCTGCCTGGTGAATGTTTGGCGTCCTGCAGACTCAGCCAAACGTGGTGAAGAAGTGGGCCTCAGCACAAATGTTTACCTAACAGATGATGGTTCAGTCTGTTGCCCCCGTGGTTTCTGCTATAAACTCCGATCAGCGCAGACCATTAACAGCACCACCACAGAGGGGAGAGTACAACAGTCCAGTCAGAGCAGCTACAGAGCCTCATGTGAACGATTCAAGAGAGATGAGAAAGTGCGATTCTGTGAAGGAAGAGGAGTCTTAAAATAGTCTGTAGTCTCCATGTGGATGTGTTCTGTGATGAGAAGGTTTCACACAGAAATGTGATGTGAGAAATTTACTCGGGAGCATCATAGCTATGCAAGTCCTCACCCATACTATGATTTTCACCATAAAAATTAGTCCTACCTTTATTTCATCTAAACATTTAGATTCCTTGACCAGGAAAACAAACAAATATGCACAAATGCCAAATGGTCCTACCTCGCAATGTTAAAGAATCCTTTAAAAAATTCCTGGATCCAGACGGTGATCCGGATCACTCCCAAAATCTAATCAATTGTAGAGCTGCAACTATCGAGTATTTTTGGAATCGAGTACTCTGTCAATTATTTCTTCGAGTACTCTAACAAAATATACTTTTTTGTTTTTAAACAAATAAATCAATTGTATACAATGCAACATGTTAGGGTTTTCAAAATGAGCAACCAAATGTCTTTTATTCCTCAGAAGAGGGTTTTTATTTTAACAACTTTCAAAGTTTTAACCAGTACTGGCTTTATAATTCTGCAATTATATTTGACAAGTGTGTTCTGGAGGGCATTGTGTGGATAAACAGAAATGGAGATTTGATTAAGTTTGGATTGAAATCATTGATCATGTTCTTAAATCCTGTGTCCTCCACCATGGAAAGAGGACGCATGTCTGTGATGAGCATATTTAAAATGTTGTAATAGTAATAGTTGCAGCCCTAACAACGTGCTATTGTGCTAAGCTACATGATAAGCTCACTCTGTTTGATATCAGACACACTGCACTGTGTTTTCTTTTCGTCCCTTCTTGTAGTGACCACACACTTGGGACACTCTCTGCCATTTCTTCTGTGGATTCTCTCCTTTCTGTCCCTCTCTTTTCTCTTCCTTCATGATTTTACAAGCCGTGCAGCAGCGGAGGTAGCAGGCGCGTTGTGCCACAGAAATGACCGTCCGTGTCAAACTCCGTGCGCTGTATAGTAGTCCAGATATATATTTATATGTATAAGTATATATTAAACGAGGCTTCGAGGCACAAAATTTAATTCGAGGATATTTTGTAATCGAGTACTCGCGAATATTCGAGGAATCGTTTCAGCTCTAATCAATTGTTCCTTGTGCCAATCCAGACATTTCCTGAATATTTCATCGAAATCTGCCCATAAATTTTTGACTTATGTTGCTAACAGAGAAACAAACAAACAGATGCCGGTAATAACATAACCTCCTTGGTGGAGGTCACAAATAAACCAAGAAATAAACCAAGGCATTACAGTTTAAAATCAAGTGATTAATCAACACAGACCAGATGAAAAATGGCACACTGCTTTGCTTCTTTTTCCAATTTTTACTCTAATAGTTGGATAAACAGAAATGGAGATTTGATTAAGTGAGCTTGTAAAAACATTGAAGTTTGGCAGTTTAGGAGTAAGTTCTGTTGATAAATAGGGTGGTGGTGTGGGGGGATTTTCTTGGCACACTTACAGCCCTTTATTATTACCAACTGAGCCCTGTTTTAAGGCCACAGCCTACCTAATGCTGCTTTTCTATTTGTGGTATCTACTCAACTGGGCTCAGCTTTTCACAGCATGTATCCTCCCTGAATTGTTTTCATTGCAGTTGACTTTGTCAGGTTTGGTAGACAGGATCCGTCATAGTATGGCTCTGCAAAACAACCGAGATATCCACACAACAACAAATGATGAAACAGAGGCAATAGAGCTGCCCGCCCCTCTGAGGCTGTTGACATTGCAGAGGGTTAAATGTTGCTCCAAAGACAACAGAGCAAAATAAAAGCCTATTTAAAGCAGGGTAAAGTTTGGAAAGACATACTGCATTAGGCATAACGGCTAACTGCCGTTAGCGGCAAACTGTTGTAAGCCGCTACGACTAATGGCTAACAGCCTTAACTGTTGTTTGCCCTTGTTAGCCCTTAGCTGTAGCGGCTAACGCCCATTAGCCGATAGCTTTACTACCTTAAGACTATCGTTTTACATTAAGTTGTACCACACAGATGTATCGTTTCACACTTATATGTGACATGAACCTCGTCAAAGACAATCCCTACAAACTAAACTTATGAGGAGAGCAGATTTTGCCAAGTATAACTGAGTAACCATGATGACCACAGGCTAACCGGCATTACCCGCCATTGTTTGTACAACAGGAAGTGACTTCACTTTCTGTCAAGTCACTTCCTGTTGTTGTCACGCCCGCTGCTCCCGCCTCTCCTCCTTGATTGGGCCGTTAAGCAGTTAGCCGACTGAAACCGTTGGATGACGGAGGCTGGCAAGGCGGAGATGCATGATGTCAGAATCAGGCAGGTCCGCCTTCTCTG
The DNA here is from genome assembly GCA_036419115.1 of Scarus forsteni. Classification (NCBI taxonomy): domain Eukaryota; kingdom Metazoa; phylum Chordata; class Actinopteri; order Labriformes; family Labridae; genus Scarus; species Scarus forsteni. Next base: position 3,757,003 of record JAZDUH010000380.1, on the reverse strand, counting down.
CAAGGCTAGGGCATTCTATTTTCATTCTATAGTTCAGGAAAAAAGGAAATTTTGGCTTCCATGAAAAAACAAACAAATGGCAGCATGATGCTCTAAGGGTTATGTGACTGCTATTGCACATTCCTCTCGATGCACAAATTACAACTGTGATGTTAAAATAACATGTTGTTCAGTTATATCTATACAGGCATTGTATAAGAAGCTTAGCCTATGCTATAAGAAATTACAGGCAACACACTGTAACACTGCCTTCACTGCTTCACCACTGCAGAAACCTGCTATAGAGCATGTTAAACCTGTAAATGGGAGTGGGAGGGATTATAATTTCAAAACCAGTATAGGCAGCTATGAAAACTGCAGACAATGCAAATACAACACACACACACACACACACCCATAAACACAGCACACACAACAGTGTAAAGCTCATGGGAGCAGGAAACATGCTTACAAAGGGCTGTTTGACATCAGGACTCAGGCATGATGTATGGCTCTAAATTCTGCTCCATTCATCACTTCCTTCTCCTGCGTTTGGGCCTTTTCTCCAACAAGCTTCTGTTCCAATTACTGCCTCACATCCTCATCCACTTCACAAAATACACATGTTTGCATGATTACATCCTGTGTAGTGATCAGCTGTTCACATGGCACAATAGGAGTACAGTTTGTTCTGGGTAAAGACAGGGCCATCATGATGATGCCCAGCCAATAGTAGACTCACTGCAGACGTGTCCTATAGGCCTTTAGGCCTTCATTCAGGGCTGACTGATAGTAGGGATGTATTAACTTGACTTTCAATAATCCTTGATTATTGCGTGTGGACAGAAAGAACTCCTCCTCTCTGCAAAGTTAGTTAATATCTGATTATTTTAAAGATGTTTTTAATTTATGTTATTTAAGTATTTGGACAACTTTGAAGAAATTGGGGACAGATTATTGTTACTGATGCTTCCCTGCTGTAATTTCATCATCGCTAGACACTACAATTTTTTATTTCATCACATATTTATTCATTCATCTTTTGATGAAACCGGCCATTCATCCATCCATCTGTCTATATGTCTTTTAAGTCATCCATCCATCTTTCCATTGAGCTAGCCACCAATCCAACTAACTGTCAAACTAGATTTCTATCCATCCCTCGATTCATGCATAAAACTATCCAGCCACCATTCAACAACCCTTCCATCTATTAAATCATCATTTCATCAAGTCAGTAACACTAGCTTTTTATCCATCCATTGATCCATCTATTCATCCAATGTACCATTTATCAAACAACCACTCATCCATCCATTTATTTATTCCTTTAACCATCCATGTATTTTATCAGTCTTTTATATTAATATCCATCCTCTAATAACACCTAACTGTCCATCTATCCATCTAACTACCTAGCCATCCATCCATCATTTTATATGTCCCTTCAGAAGTCCATCCATCATAAATCTAACCATTAAACTCCTTATCCAACCATGCACCCATTCACCTATCCCTTGGCAACACACCAATCCATATTTCCATCAAATTAGCTTCTATCAATTCATCCATTGGCCCATTCATTCATAAATCTATCAACCATCCATCATCCATCTATCAGCCCCTTCATTCATTAATCTATCAAACTATCCATCCATCCAACCATCAGTCCTTTCATTATTAATCCATCAAACCATCCATCCAACCATCAGTCCTCGAAGATTTACTTTAAGAAATCCATCTACCATACATCTGGCTATCAAACTAGCTGTCTATCCATCCATCCTTTAGCCCATCCATTTTTAATCTATAAAACCATCCATCTATCAACCCATCCATCAACCACCCATCCATCCATCCATCAGCTCCTTCATTCATTTATCTATCAAGCTATCCATCCATCCAACCATCTGTCCTTCTATATGTGCTTTAAGAAATCTATCCATCATACATCTGGCCATCAAACTAGCTTTCTATCCATCCATCCTTTAGCACATCTTTTTATTAATCTATAAAACCATCCATCAACCCATCCATCATCCATCCATCCATCCATTAGCTCCTTCATTCATTAATCTATCAAACTGTTCATCCATCCAACCATCAGTCCTTCGATTTGTACTTTAAGAAATCCATCCATCACACATCTGGCCTTCAAACTAGCTTTCTCCATCCTTTAGCCCATCCATTTATTAATCTATCAAACCATCCATCAACCCATCCATCATACATCCATCCATCTATCCCTTTGTCCATCCACCCATGTCTTCATTCACCTTCTCAAAGGCTGGTCGATCTATCAAACTGTCTATGCGTTATTTTTTCTTTCTATCTTTACATCCATCCATCCATCAATCCAGCCATCCGCCCACAAATTCATCCGTCCATTTATCCATTCCTACAACCATCCATCCATAAAAACATTCATACATCTAACATTCCACTCATTATCTTTTTATGCATCTATCTATCCATCTTCAAACTTATCGAATCACCTGTTCAATCATCCATCCATTTATTCATCAAAACAGACATCAATGCATCTATTAATCCATCCGTCCCTTCTTACATCCAACCTTTCAACAATCATTCATTGTCATCCAACACTTAATCCAATGTTCAAGCTAGCCATCATCCATTATTTTATCACTGTAAACACAAACATCAACTTTACTAGGAAAACCTGGATTGAATGAACTCAGTTTTTGGTATGTTGTTATATACATTTATTGAGTTAGTCCTTTTTGGTCATTATAGCCAATGCACTAAATCTTCTGAAGTTTACTTATTTTACTCAAACTCGAAAATGTATTCTTTTCCAGTGAAGCTAACTGTCCATCTATCCATACACCAATTTCTATAGCATCCACTTATGTTTCCATATATTTATTCTATCTATCCATTCACCTACAGTATGTCTATCTAGTTGTTTATTTCAACAACCCACCAGTTTATTAATCCATCCATTAACGATCATTACCTCTATCTCATTTACTTATAAATTTATCAATAAAAGTCTATTTATCCATCCTTTATCATCCTTTCATACATTCATAATTCATCCTTCTGACGAACGATCATCAGTTATTTTATAAATTCATCTTTTTAGTCAACACTTTATGCATCCATCCATCCATCCATCAATCCATCCAACAAGGGCCAAACTTCATATAAAAAGGGAAGTATCTCAAGAAAAAGCATTTTACATTAGCTGAATATGAACACTTGCTGTAATATTCATAATGATTTGGGTTATATACTAAAAATGCATCTCTGTAATTAAAGAAAATAAATGGGTGAGTGTGTGTGAGAGGATTTGTACAGCAGTAAGTCTTTAAAATCAACCTGCCAGGCTGGACAGACAGGATTAATGTTTTTGTCCAGGGCTTCTGGGCGCCTCCGCTAATGATCCATTCAGAGCCATGGGAGTCTGTTCCTGATACAAATAACTGTTATTTACTGCCTCATTACAAATGAAATCTATAACTGCACGACTGGAGAGGGGAAAATAAAAGCAGGAGCACGCCACCAGCCCTATGCACACCTGCTTCATGTGTTACTACTGAAAACATAGAAGCTGAAAACACAAATATACAATTTTCGTAACTTGGATGTAACAGTTACCGGTAAAATGGTAAACCGCGGTAAAATTTCTCACAGTAATCATTACCGTGTCCTATAAAAATTACTGTTATACTGTGTTTGATCACCACACTGTGTCAATAACTCACGGTGATGCTGCTCTTTACCTGGAAAAGCCTGAACTATGTGTGTCTGCTCCTCGGAGAAGCAGCCCTGTGTCGCTAACAGAGACGCGCATGCACACTACATGCGCGTCCACTAAAGTCTAAAATCTGGTCCAAGTTTGGATTTTACAAGGATGCCGAGGGGAAACTAATTGACGACAGTCACCCTGTCTAAAACACCAAGCAGCAGTGAAAGACAAAAATGTGCGTGATTAAAACTGCTGTAACTCCTCGAGTAAACGAGCAGAGAGAGAGAGAGGATTCAGAGAGCCATACCTGAGTGAATTATAGGAGGTTTATCAGGATTTTCTGAGTAAATAATGTATAAAGATTGTAAATAACAGCATTAGTATCATTCTGGAGTGAGTTCCTGCCGTTCTTTTGCCGTTTATTTGCTGTGTTTTGCCATATTTCGTCGTAGTAGATCATCTTTTTCCATCATAGTTTGTGTTTTATGGATTTAATCAATCGTAATTCGTAAATATTTAAGAAGGAGGTGTGGAGGAGATCTGCCATGGAAAGAGGAGACCAGAGGAGAGACATGAAGGGGGCTAACTGCTTCATGACCTATCGTTAGTAAAACAAAAATAAATAAATAAAAAGACCTGGACATGGTCTAATATAAGGAGCTGTAACATGGACACTAATGCTGCAGGCTAACTAAAATGTGTGAGTGTTGGTAAAACAGGTTCAGTTTATTTTTGGCCATCTCAAAACTTTGAACATGTTCATTTACAATTATTTAAAAAGAGAATCCTGTTTTAATCTGTCTGTTTTATCCTTGTAATTACACACAGTTTAAGCATTTATAACATAATAATGACAAATACATGTCAAAATTGTTAACTTTTATCTCAGATAAAAAAAAAGGTTCAACAAATTTACTTATAGGACATTTTCTGACTCAGTTATTAACAAAAAAGACAAAAGAACTGTTAAAATTATAATATTAAAGGGGTTAAATGATTTCAAGGCTGTGTTAAAGTACTTTTTTCAACATTTTGAGCACACTGCAACAATACTGTGATAATAATGGTCACAATAACCGTGATATGAAATATTCATACGTTACATCCCTACTTGGATGTCATGAGAGCATTTTTTTTTAGCTTTTTAAACCCGTTCTTTATTATAGCGGATAAAAATAATTTTACACATGGCTACATCATTTTATGGCTAACATTATTCTTTCTCTTCTCTTTAATCTCCAACCACCATTGGACATTCATGCTTGAATAAGACAGTTAATGTTGTGCAGTTAATTTACATTCGGACAGCATTCAGAGCGTGAGCCACTTCAGACTTTTCCAAAAAAAAAAAAATCATCATGTGAGGAGTCAGAAGCAACAAGTCTGCCATCATGGCTGCACCTCCTCTGCTTTGTCTGTCTCTCGTCTACCCACACACACACACACACATACCCACACACACACACACACAAAGGAACAATGAGTTGCTTATGCGGTTGTTATCTCTGAGTGTCGAGTGGTCTGTTCTTGAGTCCATCGTGCCACACTCAGGCATTATCTGTGCAGACGCCACAGCTCAGTCTGCGACCGTCTCCATCCTCTCTACTATCAGAGCTCAGCAGCGAGACTAAAAGCTTTCTTTCTTCAGTTTATCCACCACCTACATGGATGTGGATGTGAGTCCATGCTTCTTAATTACTTTAAACTGATACTGAATTAGATATTTTTTCTCACAATCCTTTAATGAAGCTTACAGGTGTTACTTTTATTAAAAATATCCATTATTGGTACGGTTACTGGTCAGGTTTACTAGGATTTGTAATTTAGATCACTGCCTTTAAACAAGTGAGACATCATTTAACAATGCTGTAGTAGGCTGGTTACATCATCCCTGTGGGCACTCTCTCTCTCTCTTTTAGTTTCAAAGTCTCAGTTGTGATTTTTAGTGAATGGTAAGCAGTGGTGGCTGCTGGTCAGTCAAGGAGGGGAAGCTCATTTTTTCCAGCCTACATCATAAAGTTGTTTATTTATTTAAATGTAAATTCTACCCTCCGTTCCTTTTTCAAGAAAATGATTTGTGACCCTGTCGTACCAACTAGGTGTCTTTTCCAGGGATTTTACCAGTGTTCTCTCCATGGCCAGCAGAGCTAGACTGCTTACTGCTTACTTGAGCCTCTTTAAACAGGAGAAGCTCCTCTCCAGAACAACTGAATGTAAAACTTAGAAGATGCTCCGGTGGAGGGTTATACTTCAAGATCCCTGATTGGCTCATTTCACTGTCAATCAAAAAGGTTCGGTCTCAGACAGATCATCCAATCATCATGCAGAAGCCGAGCGTCCAGGCCAGCCCACTGCCTCATAGACCCCCAGAGACGCTGAGCATCCGATGGGCGGGACAAAGCCCAGCGTTTATCCAATGACCGTCCAGTTTCCACAGTGGAACAACCCACTCCACGCTTCCCCATCGAAGTCAGAAGACGCTCAGCGTCCGACTGTGTTAAAGCGCTGAGACGCTGCGGGGATGAATGAGAAGGAAGTCGCTCCAGTTACCTGTGATAAGTAGCTGATTCTGAACAAGAAATGAAGGTATTCTAGCGCAGATTTAGTCAATGAAATGTACACACAGCAGTACATATCACCACTTTTTTTGGGGACATTTTAGGGGAAGCTGAGCTTCCCTTGCAGTCTTAAAACAATCGCCACTGATGGTAAGTCATTTTGTCAATGCTATGACTGAAGATTAGGGGTGCAACAATGCAAGTATCTGTATTGAACCGTTACATATAGTGGCCTCGGTTCGGTATACCCTATGAACCGAACAATATGCAATTTTGTATTTATTTATCTGCATTTGACTACTCTGGGCTGCATTGTCGAGCACAGATCCGCTGAGCTGCGCGTGCACCTCCCCTTTCATTTGGCCAAGCTGCTGAGACAGAAGAAGCTACATACGCTAGGGCACTGCAACATGGCGAGTGCTTTACCTTCAGCTGAAATTGAAGACCCTCCACTATCATTCAGATCTGGCATTTGGGACTACTTTGGCTTCTGTGTTAAGTATGACCCTGATGGTAAGAGTGTCGTGGACAAAAACACAACAGCATGTTGGAAGTGTAACACGATGCTAAACTACGTCAACACATCTACTCCGACATCATCCCGGTGTTAAAACAAGTGGAACCAGACAGAAACAACAAGCAGCACACATGCTACAGACTTTACCTGGGTCATTTAGACAGCCATTAGCACATGATTCAAAGAGGGCAAAGGAAATCCACCGGGCCATAGCTACTTTTATTGCTGTGGACATGAGACACTTTTCTGTTGTGGATAACGCCGGGTTTCAGGACATGGTACAGACACTTGATACACTTACAGCTAGTTCTTTGTAATATTTACTCTGCTGCTAAGAATGCACCACATAAGATGGCTGAGTTCTCTATTAGATAATTAATTTTTTTACTTATTCTTATTTTTACATGGTGATGTTTTTGTTTTTTATGATTCTAAGTATGCACCAAAGAATGTGCCTGGTTTAGCTGTAAGAGTTACATTTAATTCAATTTAATGAAAATATACTCTGAGTTGAAACAAATGTTGGATATTTTAATAAACCACAAGTAAAAAAGGCATCAACAAAGTATTGAACCGTGACAGACACATATCGAACCGAACTGTGAGTTATGTGTATCTTTGCACCCCTACTAAAGATGTACGGTTGGATGTTGATAATGTTCCTCACAGCCAAACAATTAAGTCTGTAAAAAATGTATACTCCTTTGGAAAAATGAATCTCCACCAACTTTCAATATGGTCTTTACTCAAATATCCCATTTCCCATAAAGTGGGTCACTTATTCCTTAATCTTTGAGATCCATTAGATACTGAACTGGAAAACAAGACTCAACCAGTTATGACAATAATAGTTTTGGTAACCAATATGAGTATATCTTTTAAGCTCAAATAACCAAAAACTTAAAAAACCCTCCAATATACTGTCTGAATTGCAAAAATTCAATTCATGAGTTGATTATTTTACCGGAGTTGTCTTGTCTACTGGCATAAAGTGACATGAAAAATGCACAATACTAAGTCCCAAAATATCTTATTAATTCCAAAACTTAAGGACATTTAAAATTTAGAGAGATATAAAACCTAGAGTTAAGGTCAGGAGCTTTGTCAACCTTATTTGGGTCCTCTGTCTTCAGTTTCTTTTTGCCCAAACTAATAAAACTTGTTCATAAAGTCAGTCTGTTGTCTATCCTCACAGTGTGAGCACAGCTTTAGTGAACCTCTCTCAGGCTCATTGTGGTCACTGTGGTTTGCATCAGCACTTGTTATTATCTTTAGTGTCTGGTTTATAGGAAATGAGGATTTGTCCAAAGACTTTGAGGCAGCAGAATGGGGAAGTGATGCAGTTGTTGCAGCCTTGGCCTCACATGACTTGCAGACTGGTCTGACTCATTTCTAGTTGAATATGTTTAATCTACTGTATTTAAGGAAATGCTTCAGCACTCTTGTTATGAAAGAGGCGGGATATTTGAAGAACTATGCCGTGTTTGCCCATGTCACCTTCCTCCGGCTTGTGATTGAGGACTTTCTAGTCCATAATTTGCTTTTGATGAGCCAAACAATTCTTCAATTACAGATACAAATGTGAGACACTTAGGACTCTGTTGAAGGATTTATGAGGGCAAATAATGTCAAAGCATTTCCAAGGTACACTCATTAACTACAAAACATGCCAATAAAAGTGCCTTTAAATTTTTTTAAATAGCTAAGTCATCTTCCTTGCAAATACTTTCACATTTGTTTACCAAGAACTATAAAAAGTTCTTCTGCTCATTTCCTGGAAAGCTATGCACATAATGCATGGTCATGTGGAAGAAGAGCAAAATAGAAATACGATTTATATCATTAATAAATTAAAGTATTGGTGATTCATGTATATACAATCAGCTTAATGTCTGAACCTTTGATACTTCAATACATGTAGTCTGAAACAACATTATTTCTTTTTATTAAAGTTCAATTGTATAAAAACATGAATGATGAAAATGTTCATTTTCAGGTAAACATTCCGCAACAAGTTGGTACCAAAGTGTTAAAATTTTGGATGTTTTACTGCAACTTTAATTGAAACAAATACATGTACTGTGGTTTTAAAGTCTTGTATCATTTGAGCCCTACTCAGTCTGATGTGCCAATATTTCTGAATTGATTTCCACCAACACCAGTTGTACTGTTTTTTTGTTTGTTTTTTGTAGAGAACAGCGAGCCTCCACTTTACTAAACTGTTTCTTTCATATTAACAGTCTATTGGTATTTAAACAGCTATGAAGCCAGAAAATCAACATTTATGTTAATCAAAAATTACTCTTTTGTTTAAAAATTCAGCACTGAGCACTGATGAGGAAAACAATCATGCTACATTAGTTAATTCTGATATTACATCCAATATTCTGTATAAATTAAAAGATTCTGATATCTGTCGCTATATTCAACATTTTTGGAAATGATCTCCCTATACCGATATTGTTTTGCACACCTAATTATTTTTGTTTTAAGGTGTTTGTTATCTAATTAAAGATGGTTAGACATGAACAGATTTTGATGACATTTGCAGGAAACATGTTAGGGTAGATGGTGGTTTGATTTTGGTGGTGATCTACATCTTTGTGGATAAAGGATTTTTTTAAGGATTTGTTAACATTGCACATTAGTTTTCCACATTCTTGCTAACACAGTAAATCTTAGGAGCGAAAAAATCTGGAGTTAGGCAAAAAAAAAGTGAAAGACTTAAATTCCTGTAGTTTACACAGAAAATAAGTCTATCCAGAAAGTGTTGAGGGGGGTCACTGAACACTTGTTTGGAGTTCATTCCTAACGGATGTGTTGCAGCAACCGCCAGTGCTCACTTGGACTTTGTCAAGAGAGGTAAGAGTGCTGTTTTGTCTCTAAAGCTAATGTAAAAATATAATTATCTGTTCAAAATATTTGCTACAACTAGCTCTCTTACAAGCAACAGCAATTCACTGAAATATTGACCCATTAGGGATGTGTTTAATCTAACACTAAAGGAAAGTATGTTAAAGTAGCAGTTAGCTTACTTTCTGTTAATGTTAGATCCAACACATTCACGGTTATTTAAAGATGCTATGAGGAGTTTCTAAGTAATTACAAAAAAGTCTCACTTTTAGTTATATGCCTGATGGAAATACACACTTTAAGATGAGTTTTATAGCATCAAAATAGGTTATCTATAAATGCTACTCCTTAGCTAAGTGGTCAGGTCTAACAGGGTTGGACTGGCCTGGATACTTAGAGCACCAGGCTGTAAGTAGCCATATATAGCCGGCTACAAAATTACGATACTAAGCTTTCCAAAAATTACTTGTTGTCACACATCAAAAACTACCGCTACGTCTTTAAGAAAGTCGCCATGCGTGCTCATGGGTAGCAGAGTCTTATGTCGCCGGACAAAATAGACTCTCTTCATAGCACCTTTAAGTTAATTATTTCTTAAAAATTCAAATAGCACCTTACTTCTTCTGTTTTTGAAAGGGTGGTCATAAATTTTGACTAAAAAAGAGTTCATTTTAATATAACTGGGAGTAGCATTTTAACTCCCTCAATAGTTCAATTTTAACTCCTGAGAAGAGTTAAAAAATCAACTCCCAGAAAAGAGTAACTTTGACTAAAGCTTAGAGTTTATTCGGTCTCACATGTGCACTCAAATTGAGTTGATTTTGACTCTGAGAGTTTATTCCAAAAAAACGAATCTGCTGTGAATAACTCTTTAACTATTCAGTTGATTCTCACGTAATTTTCAGGGCCTGTTGGTCATGGCAAAAGGAACAAGTGATTTTGATTTGTCAGCATATTGAAATAGGGCAGTTTTCCACGTTTTTGAGAATAGCTTGCTAAATACTACTAGTAAATACCTTAATGGATGTTTGTGCCACCATAGCACTTCTAGTTCGTGTGGATTTGCTGTTCATCATGAGACTAGCATCCATACTGAAGGTTTTTTCTTGCTGCCATGATGGTGGGATTCATGATTGGCTATATGGATTCATGTTGTTTATGTATTTGTATTAGGGCTGTCACTTTAGTGCATTAATTAGATTAATTAATTACACCGAAAATTAATGCGTTATAAAAATTAATCGCAAGATTAATCATAGCACACAAACATTTTGATATTGTCCAGCTGGAAGACCCGTACATGGCAGTGGCACATGTCACTTCGTGGGTCTCTAGTCAAACCAAACAAAGACCAGGTGACAACAGGAATGGCATATTTAAGACTTAGTCTTATTTTATTTTTGAATTTATTTATCTATATTTGTACTACATTCTTTAATAATGCATCAGGGCTAATTGTTTTGCTGGATGTCCTCGACCTTTTTCCTTATTTTGAATTTGATTTATGAAAAACACTTAAAGTGTAATTTGAGTTGCCTGATTGAGCTTAGAATTTTCTGGACAAGTTGCCCTGACTTTGGTTTTATTTAGTCACCAATAAAAATGTGGATTTACAAATCTCCACTTCTTAGTGTATTCATTTGATTAGTCATGCACTACAATTTTATAATATCCTAGAATTCAAATTCTTTATTTGGGTACTTTAAGCAGATATGAGATTAAAATGAGATTAATTAGATTAATTAATTATAAATCCGGTAATTAATTGGATAATTTTTTTTAATCGTCAGACAGAACTAATTTGTATATATATATATATATATATATATATATATATATATATATATATACATATATATATATGTATATGTGTATATATATGTATCTATGCATATATGTGTATCCATAAAATGAAAAGCTTTATGCTCTATTGTAAAGTGTCTTGAGATAACACTTGTTATGAATTGGCGCTATACAAATAAAGATTGATTGATTAATAATTTCTGTAAAGTAATGGCTTTACTGGTTTAAGTTCTACACTTTCTTTTTGACTGTATTCTTTTATTTTATAACTAAACTTGCTGGTGCTAGTGAAAATATCACAATTTCACGAGAGTTGAATTCAGCTGAGATTCTGCCAACAAAAATCTGGACCTAATCAGCTGCTCTTATTAAATATTGAAGTCTTCATTCCAAAAAGACGACGTGAAAGGACTTGCTAAATAACCTAAGCCTTAGAACAATAACATAAGAACCCTGGTTAGTTTTAGCTGATTGACTCTTTCTAAACTTTGTTTTTTAAGCTGTGGTCTTTGAGGTTCACTCTTCCTGCTCTTGGCATGACATTTAAGCTACAGCATCCCACTGCCTCTGAAAATCAACTGCCTTATTATAGTAATAATTATCTCCAAAAATAATGCAAATTCTCTTGTGGTTACACAGGGTCAAATCCCTGGGGCAAAGTCTGGTGGAAAGTCTGAAACCATAAGTCCAAAAAGACAACTCCATTATCTCTCAGCATAGCCTTGGTCATTAAAGAGTTTATTTTTGTTCCTTAGAGAAGATAAATCTCTAAGAAAAGAAATTACAACCCTAAAAGAACAAGACAAGGAGGATATAGGAGCACTAATCCTCCGAGACAGGACAACCTAAACCTTGCCCTTTCTTTCTGCGTGTTGGATAAAAGGTGTGAAAAATCCCCTCCACCTCTAATGTTCGAGCGGCAGCCAGGATGTCAGATGGAGTTACAGAAAGGACTTGACAGATTCTGGCTCAGTGGGATTCCCTCCGCCCCTCCATCCGGCAGCAGCAGCAGCTCCTACATTTATTGCCTTTGTAAGCATTTTTCTGCTTCTCTGACACATTTTTATCCCACGGATGCTTGATCTGCACGTCAATAATAATGTTTGCCTCCTTCATTAAAGGCTACGAGGGTGTCAGTCTTTGTGTAATATAACCTGTGTGTTTAAAAAAGGACTTTATAGTCTCTTTGGGGAGGAATGAGAAGTTTTTCTGGCATGTATATCAAACAGTCATCGGCATAAAGCGTGATCTAATCATTATAGCTGTGGGTCATATCTGCATCTTAATGATTTAAAGGTTGGATGTGATGGATATGGAGATAAAGAACAATACAAATAAGGCCATAAAAACACCAACAATGCCCATAAACAAAGCAAGAGGCTTGATGTCCTCTGCAAAGTATAATACTAAGTCATCTGCATAAGGTGTGATCTTACACTTATGTCTATTGGTCTTTTCTGCACCTTGATAACGCTTTTGTTGGCTGTGATAAATGCAGATACTGTGAAATATAGACAGAAGCTACAAAGGAAGGACAGATGCAGATGACAGACTCATAAAAATACTTGGGCTGAATGATTTGAGAAAATAATCTAATTGCGATTCCCCCCCCCCCCAATATTGCGATTTACTCTGCGATTGTTTTAATATTCCTCATCTTATGTATTCTTAAACAAATATAAGCAGTAGATCTTTTTATAGTAAAACCAACATGACATTAAATTAATCTAAGGATAAAAAATTTGAGAAAAAGTGGAGAAGTGAACAACAGAAGCATAATAGGTATGAAATTATAAAAACTGGTTGAAAATGGTATGTAAGTGGAAAAAAGGCTAATAAATAGGTGCAAAATAGCTATGAAATTGCAAAAAAAAAAAGGGGAAAAATTGGCAAAAAAACAAAAGTGGCTTAGGAAAATTGATTGGGAATTTAATTTGAAATAAAATTTCAAAAAACATGTAAAAATACCACAAATGGTTCTGACAGTGGCCAAAAAAAGATGAATGGGGGCAAAATAAGTTGTAAAAACGGGGTTAAAAAAAGGTCAAAAAGTGGGAAAAAAGTGTATGAATAGAGGTTAAAAAAATAGGCATAAAACTACATCACAATGGCAAAATGTTCAACACATTTTGGGCCAAAAATATTGAACCTTCTGCGATTTGAAAAGTGCAACAAGCCATATTGCGATTTAATTTAATTTGTAATTAATTGTTCAGCCCTAAAGAATACCCACAATGCCTGAAAACTTAGCCATCATCCAAGCTGTACTATAATGTTTCTAGTGATTATGGGTGTTGGTCTTCCCTGCAACTTGATTATTTAATGATGTGATGGATTTAAACAGGAAAGAAAGGCCAAAGAAAGGAGCCAAGCAGATGGAAATCTAACAAAAACATATGGATGCCCATAAAAAGAGCAAGAAAGGATCATATTTCTATGCCACATACACATACACACCACAGTCATGGGCATAAAGTGTTATCCATAAAAACAGACCACTGTGGTAGACCATAAAAACATCCATAACACCTTTGAACAGCTCAGGAGAATGTGATGTTTCTCTGCCATGGATTCAAACATAAAATGGGATCCAGTGGACACAGCTGTTGTTTTTTCTTGCACTTCAGAGTCTCAGTGTGATGTACACAGAAAAAAAGTGAGATGCAAAGATGCCAGAGGAAAACCCATGTACTTGTAAACACAAGAATACAAGGTTATGGTTATCAGCTACCAGTGATGGGATTTACAGCGTTACAAATAACGCCGTTACTAACACCACAGACAGGAGCTGTGCCGCTAACAGACACACGAGTACACGATGCCAGAGTTGCCTGGTTTGCTTATTATTAGTGACTTTCGGCTTTGTTTTATTCTAACTTGCATGTATATATTGGGAGATGTAGGTTGCAGTTTTTTGGGCTTGTTGCAGTAGTGCAGTTGTTCTTTTGGACTTGTTGTGCCAACAAACCCAGGCGGAATCTGGTGCATGATCAACCATCAATATAAACCCAATTCAGAAGTTATTAAAATTGTTTTATCCCACCCTAACACAAATTTAAACTTCACTGTAAAAATGATGTCTCCACCAAAAACAAATCCTTAGATTTATTTTAATTCCTTAAAGCCAGATTTAAATGTATTTCTAATGTACCTACAACTGTTTTCACCATGATAAGGGTTAAGATAAAACTTAGATAAATCCCTGACATGTCATTTTTGGTTACAAAAAATCAAGGTTAAACAGACTGTGTAGCAATAACTTGCAATAACAAAAATCCACGATTTACGATTTTAATCGATTTTTCCCTCCCTACAAGAAGCAAAACTCCCAGTGATATAAAAATGAAACAAATCAAGTTTTGTCTTTGTGTTGTCTAAATGTTTCCCTCTTAAAGTCAAAGTCTGGTTCATAAAAGGTTGATTATGTAGTATAAACATAGGCAGGTTTGTCTACATAAACACTAAAAGGCTGAGGTATTTTTACAGTATTTGCATGAAACTCTCTGATCAATATTTAATCTACTTTAATATCAAATGCAAGCCTATAAAAGTGCTTTTGCAAACCCTACAAGGCTAAACATCATGAAAATTTGATTTTTTTTTCAAAAATTGCGACAACTTACAATTGGACTAAGGCAAGAAAAAAAATCTTGATTTTTAATTTTCTAAATCTTCTGCAGAAAATAATTCAAATTAATCAATTTAATCGATTTTTTTTCCCAGCTCTACCATATAGTATTGAGAAATTACTACTTTGTCTACTTCTGTTTGTGGCCACATAGAAAAAAGTTTTGACATCCCTGATATAAAGTCAAAAGAGGCTAAAAACGAAGGACAGATGCAGCTCCAACACAAGTTGACACATAAATATTTGTGATATTTTCTGCCATGTTTATCATGCAGTCATCTGCATATAGAGAAACCTAATGATGCACCGTAAAGGGACTGTGAGGAGAATCTGTGTCCGGCGACATTAAGACTCTGCTACCCATGAGCACGTGCGGCGACTGTCGTAATGCTGCATTCCAGTAACCTCAGAACTGGGAGTGACATCATCTCCAACTTATCAGCGTTCCAGTTGAAGTCGGAAAAAAATATGCCGATCTACCAGGCTATTGTTAGCTGTTGTTAGCACGCCCTGTGTTGTTGTTCACAAATATCAAATGAAGAATGTGATTATCACTATGGCAGCTTTTTTGTAAATATAAGTCTAACAATACTATGTATACAGCTGATCTAGAGCCACACACCCCAGTCAGAAGTGCAAATAAATTGATTATTACAGGAGCTAAATAACTGTTCACACTGGGGGCATCCATCTTCCATTGTCAACTCGGGGGTGGCAAGGTTTCACCGAGTTCCCAGTAGGAAATTCTGACTTCAGGGGACGCTCCTGTTTTAGTTTCCTACTACTCGGAAATTCTTACTTCTGACTACAACTGGAACGCACCAAAGATGTGACCCAAGCCAAAGCGTGTGTTTGTTGTGATGCTAATGAATGCAGCTCGGACCTTCCTCAGAACTCTGCATTGCTTTACAACTTCCTCTTTCAACAACTTACAGGATGCAAAGCCACGAGGTAATGTATCTCTTTCTAGTTATGTAGCAGTAGTTTTTGATGTGTCACAACAAGCAATTTTTGGAAAACTTAGTATCGTAGTTTTGTAGCCGGCTATATATGGCTACTTACAGCCCGGTGCTCTAAGACGTGTGATATAAATAATAAAATAATATAAATTTGCTCTAGTTTTAATTGTCTTGTTCCCGAAGTTGAGCCCTGTTTTGCCCGACCGCGAAGCTAAGGAATAGCATTTATAAATAACCTATTTAGATGCTATAAAACTCATCTTAAAGTCTGTATTTCCATCAGGCATAAATCTAAAAGTGAGACTTTTTTGTAATTACTCAGAAACTCCCCACAGTCCCTTTAATGATCTAAATATGAAACGTGATGGATGTAGAGACAGAGAAATAGAAAAGAAGCCACAAAGAAAGGAAAGATGCAGCCAAATAAAATAAAAACATCCATTATTTGCATAAAGTGATGATTGTAGCTGTTGCTCTTTCCTGCACCTTGATGATGTTAAGGTGGGATGTGATGGATGAAGACACAGAAATGTTCAAAACAAGCCACATACACATAAAAATACCCACACTGCCTATAAATGGAGCTTTACTGTTTGCAGCGAAGGCCACTCATTCATACTGAGTGATTGTAAAGACATATGCAGCTCCGCAGCCACTGAACCAGCGACCGGCAGCATCAGCAAGAAAACACAAGAGTTGCCTGATTGAGGAGCTTTCACACACGCTCTCTCTCAAAAACAGACATGCCGACACACACACCCTTCCCCCAGCCCCCTCTCTAACTCCCCCGAGAAGAGTCTCAGCACAGCCCACTCAAGTCTAAACGCGTTGTGGTGGGTGTTTGCGAGGGGATCAACCAGCCACAGCACAACACAAAAGCATGGTTCACAAGTGTCAGACACCCCTTCTGTGCACTCACCGCCTCCGAGTCTTCAAATCCATGTAGGTACAAGTTATCGTACATGGAGGAGTGAGGATCCAAAAAGCAGCTCTTTGGTGCAAAATGATCAACCTGTTCCAGAGAGGATGGGTGATGGTGATGAGGATGAGGGCAGGGGAGCGACAGAGCCCACCAGCAGTCTCTTTCTCCACATGAAGGTGGACCAGAGATCACACCAGAGCAGCAGATGGAGGAGGAAAAATCAAGGTGTGGCCTTTTGTTTTCCTGATGCTGAATTGGATGTTATTGCCCCAGAGCAGAGCGAGCGTTGGTTCCCATTATACGGCAGCCTGGTTGTCCCCAGAGGCAGAGCGGACCTGGCATTTCATCTGCCTTCCAAGCTCAGATCACACGAGCCAATCCCTTCCTCTTGCACTGGCTGATGACAGAGGTGGGATGCTGCGTGCCGATTGGCTGGTCCTGGCTCCAGTCAATAATACTCAATAAGGACGAGGCAGAGAGAGAGAGAGAGAGAGAGAGGTCTGCAGCCTGTGAGCAGGGTTAACAAGCAGACTGTGTTGTCTCTGCATGAAAGTGCTGGAGATCAACCTCAACAGGCATCACCGCAGGAGTAAAGGTGAACAGCTGAGTGATGCTGCAGGAGGTGGAGCTCTGTTACAACTAAAGTTCATGTCTTTGGTGCTTTTTAGATGAATAGGGACTAGGGATGTAACGGTATGAAAACTTCATATCACGGTTATCATTATTATCGTGGTATTGTTGCAGTGTGCTCAAAATGTTCAAAAAGTACTTTAACACAGTCTTGAAATCATTTAACCCCTTTAATATTATATTATTAACAGTTCTTTTATCTTTTTTATGTCAATAACTTTGTCAGGAAATGTCCTATATAAGTAAATTTGTTTAACTTTTTTCATTAGAAATAAAAGTAAATAATTCTGGCAAGTATTTGTCATTATCATGTTATAAATGCTTAAGCTGTGTGAAATTACAAGATAAGAAAAAAATGGGTTTGAACATTAAATATGTTTCTTTTCATAAACAATTGTAAATGGACATGTTCAAAGTTTTGAGATGACCAAAAATACATTTAACGTATTTTACACACACTCACACATTTTAGTTTGCCTGCAGCATTAGTGTCCATGTTACAGCTCGTTATAGTAGACCATGTTCAGGACTTTTTATCTATTTATTGTTTTACTAACGATAGTCCCTGAAGTAGTTAGCCCCCTTCATGACTCTCCTCTGGTCTCCTCTTTCCATGGCAGATCTCCTCCACATCTCCTTCTTTAATATTTCCAAATTACGATTGATAAAATCCATAAAACATGATCTATGATGGAATATGGTGAAACATGGCAAAATACGGATAATAAACAGCGAAAGATTGGCAAGAACTCACTCCAGATTGATACTAAAGCTGTAATTTACAACCTTTATACATTATTCCCACAGAAAATCCTGATAAACCTCCTATAATTCACTCAGGTATGGCTCTCTGAATCCTCTCCCTCTCTCTCTGCTCGTTTACTCGAGGAGTTACAGCAGTTTTAATCACACACATTTTTGTGTTTCAGCGCAGCTTGGTGTTTTAGACAGGGTGACTGTCGTCAATCAGTTTCCCCTCGACATCCTTTAAAATCCAAACTTGGACCAGACTTTAGACTTTGTCCATTTCAAATGGGAAAACCTGTAAGCGTCTGATCGAGGCTCCAGCTAGGACATGGTAATGATTAACGTGGGAAATTTTACCATTGCTTACCATTTTACTGGTAACTGTTACATCCTTAATAGAGACAGAAAATCCACCTCCTTTCCAAAGGTTATGATAACTGTTAAAGTCAAGTTGAGAAGATAAGTGCACTTTAAGATCTAAGATTGACACATTTTATCAGCAGAGACTGATACTGAGGCTTGTTCACGCCTTGATTCAACAGGACAGTGGAAACAGAGGAAGTTGAAACCTCAACACCCTACAAATAAGGCTGAACAATTTATCATTTTTGGATTGAAATTGCAATTGTGTGAAGTTTTGCAGTATCTGACTGACCGTGGATCTGTTGTGCCAACTATTTTTCACAAACTGTTTTACAAATTTACAGTATTTGCATTTACTGAAGTGCTGTAAGCCGGTCAACAACACAAAGCCTCTGTTCAGGAGTAGAAGTTGACGTATTCCTAAAATAATGAAAACAAATTATTTATCATCAATAGTAGATGAATAATGTGTTAAATGCTTTTGATCATTGATTTCCTTACTGTTGTCTATACTGTAAACATAGTGAATTGAAATCGCAATATCTGCCAGAAAACTGGCAACTAGATCTTATTCTTTAATCATTCAGCCCTACCTACAAAAGCCTGCATGTATTGTCTAAAATGCGTGCTTAGGAAGTCAGCTCGTGACTTTTTCTTTACATTTTACAGAAATATATCTCCTTATTTATGATCTCATCATTAGCTCTTAGGAGGTTATGTTTTTGCTGCTGTTTGTCCGTCTGTTAGCAAAACAACCTGAAAAGTAATCAGCAGGTCTTGATTGAATTTTCAGGGAATGTTGGTCAAGGCATGAGAAAGAAGTGATAAGATTTTGGTGTGAATCCAGGATTTTTTTCCATGATTACCTCCGCCAAGGAGGTTATGTTTTCGGGAGAGTTTATTTGTCCGTCTGTCTGTCTGTGAACAAAATAACTCAAAAAGTTATGGATGGAATTTGATGAAATTTTCAGAATATGTTCAGCATGGGAAAAGGAAGAACTGATTTGATTTTGGTGTTGATCCGGATCAGCCTCTGGCCGCCATGATGAAAAAATGTGATTTTTGTGAATAACTACTGAACTAAAATAGATATTATGAATCCAGTTGCTAATGGTATGTTTTCATGGTTAAGGAATCTAAATATTTAGATGAAATAAAGGTAGGACTAATATTTATGGTGAAAATCACAATATGGGTGACGACTGTGGTGCTGGCGAAGGTCTGCGCTCTCCGAGTGCTTCTCTAGTTTGTTAAATGGTTTTCTAACCTTTGACTACTCAAAGCAGCTTTATATCAGGTGACGTCCACACATTCACTCATTAATGTTTGGAGTTTCTGTGTCAGTAACACATTCAGGCTCTTTTAAGCCCATTTGGATGCAGCAGTGGGAGCAACTTCGGGTCAAGTGTTGCCCAAGGACACATACCCATGTGACAGCTGGGGCTGGTAGTGTTGTGTTACTCAAGACCGTCTTAGTCTTCAGTCCAGTCTCGAGACCACATTTCGAAGGTCTTGGTCTGTCTCGGACTCGAGAGCATTTTTACTCGGTCTTGTCTCGGTCTGGCAGGACTCTGGATTTTCCACCAGCACTGATCTGCTGTTCTTCAGCTCCATTAATGAGAAGAAGGAGGAACACTTGGTAAAACAACACAAAGCTTCACTTCATGTTTTATTTCTCCTGTGAAGACTGAAACCTTCCCGGTGTTGTGACTGAGGTACACCCCCCTTAACTGTTCAACCTTTTCATGGTTTTTAAAATTGATTTTGATGGTCTTGGTCTCTACTTGATTGACTCACTAAAGTCCTGGTCTTGGGTACTGTGGTCTTGAGCACAACACTTGGGCTCAAACCTGCAAGTGCACCATCAGACTGAACCACTGGCACCTGTTAACAGTGCAGTAAAGGGCAGTTCCCACATTTTTACAATGACTTGCCTGAATCAGTTGAAAATGCCTCTGCAGAGGTTTATGTTAATGGAGTACGGCTGACATCAGCCAGGCTGGAGACAGGACTTTTTCTCTTCAACACCACATGGTAGAAAGTTTTCCAGGGACCTTCTTTGGACTTTGGCCACTTCTTTATTCAGATTAAAAGAAGAAATGAACTGGTCAGATTCTTAAGGCCATCAGTCAAAAGCCAGTCCTGGAGTCTTGGGCTGCAGTCGAATAGTCACCTCCTTAGTCCTTTCCATGATGTTAAGGAAAGGAGAAAGAATAATTCAGAAGGACTTAGGAAAGGAAAACTGCTGTGCAGAGAGAATCCGACTACACTTTCCCCACACTACGTCATCATGTGATGGTGGATGTTACTGCTGCAGTGAAACTACAATTTTCTGAAGATGGACTACAAAAGATGCATCTTGTGTAGACAATTTGAGCAGTGACCACCTGGTAAAAATGAGGTGTGCATAACCGATGAAGTGAGGATTTAAATAAATCTGTCCTCTCATTATCAACATGAACACCAATCGGTGCATGAAAATAAATGAACTGAAGGAAAGAAAGGCACAAACTGTTAAGACCACAATCTAATAGAGTACAAATGATTCATATTGAACCAAGTTTAAAACAGAATCAACATCAAATGTCTCATATCCTGCTCTCTTCAGAGAATCAGACTGCTGGAAAGTTAAGGCAGGTTTTGGTAAACTTTAGAAAGGATGAACAGCAGAGGTAACTTCCGTGTTTGTCATTATGTGGACGAATTTGGAAGCAGTTGAATTACAAGCTGTTTATAAAAGCTGTTGCCGCGGAGAATTGTGGGACAGAATAATCTCCTTTCCTTTTGTAAAGGATGTTTCAGTGTATCCTATACTAAAGGAGATAATAAAGGAAGCATTGAGCCTCCTTTCCTATGCATTTAAACTATTCAAACAGCTCTTACCACGAACTACTTCCAGATCATTTCACTTTGTTAGGAACCTTCCTAAGCAAAAACGACTGTTCAAAATTAGCCTTGCAGTCAGTTTTGCTTGTGAAGAAAGTTTCCATCAAACTTTACACTGAAGTCCACTCTGACTTTAGGATGGTCTGTTTGGATTTTCAAGGTCAAAGTCACAAAGTCTCACTTTTACCCGCTGCCTGTGAGGGCGATATAACAAGAACTTTTTGTCAACCATGACAACGCAATATATCGATAGTTTTGTTAATCAGAGATCAACATTCAGTGCCATTTAGCTCCTCTGTGGGCCGTTGCTTGCAGATAAAATTTCTTAAGAACGCTTTCAGGATTTTCATCAAACTTTGGACAAAGGTCCTCATCTGTTGGAATATAAGAAAATTTATGGCATAAATAAAAGATTGCCATTAAGGTTACTGGTTCCAACATTTTTTTTTACTTTAAAAATAACGCTATTGTTATTGATCTATTTCATTTAGATTATATTAGATTAGATAGTACTTAGTATTAGTATTAATACCTTGGAAAACACTTCCTCAGGGAAATAAGGATTACACAGCAGTTCAATATTGCAGATTTAAAAGGTAGATCTAAATAAAACATTTATAAATATAAATGTGCAGATAAATAAAATAAAACTATAAAAACATATGGCACCTTTTTGTAAAATGGTTTGCAAAATTCTGCTTTACACTTGAATAAGCAAGAATAAACTATTTTTTTGTAGTTTCTTTGTCTTGCTCTCCATGCATTACATTAAAATGCTAAATAAAACATCTTACAAGGACAATGTTGGGAATTTAAGAGAATTAATAATTCCACCTTTAAGTAATATGTTGCTTTAACTTTCGTATTGCTGATGTTCCAGGATTACACAGGAAAGGATAAATGATTGTATTCATTTTACAAAACAGAAATTAATCATTCATGCATTTAAATCATATCTTTCTTTTAATTAAAAGACTGCTGTAGAAAAAAGAATCAACATTTTAAAACGCATGATCAATACCATCTGAAGAAAAATCGATCAATTTAATCAATAGCAATGGCCGATTTTACTTATTCATTTATTTTACATGGCCCTTTTATTTCTTAATTTAAATGTCATTTATTTGTTTAATTCATCATTTGTAAGACACTTTATAAGGGAACAATACTTGGTGCCTGAGTCTCAGTAGTTTTCTGAACACAGTAATGCAACAGCGCCCTCTCCTGACTCACAGCAGAACAGCAGCACACCTGCAGCACCTGTTACTGAGGCTCCCTCTTCAAAACCTGACACTTTCCTTTATTCCTCTTGTGAACAAGCACCTCTCAGAGCTCCGTCTTTCTTCATCATCTTTCAGATATTATAATAGGAGGTGAAATATCAAAGAGCTGAGCCTGTTTTCAGCCCACAGCCGCTCTCGAGCAGCTCTTCATGACTAAAACAACGTCAGCATCAGAGCTTCAAGGAGAAGCCTCAACTCCTACGAGCAATAAACTTCAGGCCTCAGGAGCCTGAAATGACATTTTTATCTTTTATTGTTTGAGATAACAGAGAGATGAATGAAGATAACTGGGATGATGTATTTTGTTTAGCTCTGTATAGATGCTACATGTGCTTTTGTTTATGGGACATAAAATCAGAAATCCAGAGGTTAAGGGATTTAAGTTGTAAGATTTCAGGTCATGGCAAAATTAAATATTTAGTCAAAGTAAATCATTTTTTTCACTTTTAAACAAGCCTAAATATGTAATTGATCAAAATCAAACAGGGCCTTCCATCATGAAACCTGTAAATTTTTAATATTTATAATACTTTCAAAAACTGCAACAACTTGCAATTGGAGTAAGTAAAAAATTCTATTTTTTTTATTTGAAAGTTCTGCAGAAAAAAATGAATTATTAGCTTTAAATTATATATTGCCCAAACCTAAGTCAAAGTTACATATAAAGAAAATATATTTATTTAAAACAAAAGCAACAGACGTGCACCATATGAAATAACATGCCATGTTCTTTAACATCATTGCCTCTATCGAGGACGTTGTGTCTTTGCTACAGTTTTTGTTTGTTTGTTTGTTTCACTGTCAGCAGGATAACTTCAAATGTTTAACCCAGATTTTGATTGAATTTTCAGGGAATGTTAGTAAAGCACAAGAAAAAAATGATTCGATTTTAATGATCTGAATTTGCATTTGGATCCAGGAACTCCAAGATAATAACAATATGGACTGAGTTAATTTAACAAAAGATAAGGACGAAGATAAAGTGCTGGTAAGCTATAATTTTGCATGCTAGCCTATACCATGCTCTCTGTTGCATACAGCATTTGCAGGTGCAACATTAAATTAATAATAACTTTTCTGAATCTTAAAGACTTATTTTCTACACCAAACTGACACAAATGAATTCAAAGGTAGTTTGCAATCAGGTTAAGTTTCATCTGACTGCACAAAAAGGCCCGAAAACAGGACTGCTGCACCACAAAACTCTGCCAAAAACATTTTAAAAGATGTTTGCAGTTTATTGTGCTTCAATTCAGGCTGTCACACTTTTAATGCAAAGACTCATAATAAAATCATACTAAAGTCACAGTTAACTGTACAACTCTAAATTAGAAACAGGTTTTCCAGTTATCCTATTTATACCCAGCCAGTAAGAAAAATAACATTAATCGATCAACATTGTTTAAAAAAATCACATATTCCTAAACATTTTCATAATCATATATTTTCTGAGTGTTAAGGCATTTTTCAGTGGAAGTTCTGTCAGGTTTTAAATCAAACTAAAATCGACAAGCACCCTGACTGTGATATTTTATATCATTTAAGCTTGTTTAACCCTTTAACTACCAGCTCAACTGTATGGCAGAGGTCATCAATGAATTCAGGGATGATTAAAGTATTAAAACAGAACAAATCAAATCATTATTTGATTCCGTTAACACCTCAGGTAACAGAGAAAAAAAAAAGTCATGAGGGTGGGAATTAAAGGTTTAAACAGCTATTACAAAGTGCAGAAATGTTTCTAAATAAAATAGCAATCAAAAATACATTAAATAGATGATAATATACCGAGGCACTTAAATGTTTTTGAAGAAGTTCAGATTACACATAAACCAAATCATAAGTAAAGTATTTAAAATGATAGTAATAATAATAAAAGCTTTTAGCTTTAAACTTTCAAATCCTACACAAAGAAAATATCAGTTCTTTTGGTTTGTTTGCAGTTTTTTCTGTATCCTAAAAAATGACAGGAAAAAACAATGACATGTTTTTTTTTAAGGCATTAAAAATATTCCTGAACGTTCTGACTCCTGCCAAGCAATTGAGCTGGGAGTTAAAGGGTTAATTCAGTTCCCCTTGTGGATTACAATGATACTTAAAGGTGCTATGAGGCGACATTAAGACTCTGCTACCCATGAGCACGCACGGCGACTGTCGTAATGCTGCATTCCAGTAACCTCGGAACTGGGAGTGACATCATCTCCGACTTATCAGCGTGATTATCACTATGGCAGCATTTTTGTAAATATAAGTCTAACAATACTATGTATACAGCTGATCTAGAGCGACACACCCCAGTCAGAAGTGCAAATAAATGGATTATTACAGGAGCTAAATAACTGTTCACACTGGGGGCATCCATCTTCCATTGTCAACTCGGGGGTGGCGAGGTTTCACCGAGTTCCCAGTAGGAAATTCAGACTTTGGGGGACGTTCCAGTTGCAGTTTCCTACTCAAAACAAGGAAATTCCAACCTCTGTCTACAACTAGAACGCACCAAAAGACACGACCCAAGCCAAAGCATGTGTTTGTTGTGATGCTAATGAATGCAGCTCAGACCTTCCTCAGAACTCTGCATTGCTTTACAACTTCTTTTTTCAACAACTTACAGGATGCAAAGCCACGAGGTAATGTATCTCTTTCTAGTTACGTAGCGGTAGTTTTTGATGTGTGACAACAAGCAATTTTTGGAAACTTAGTATTGTAGTTTTGTAGCCGGCTATATATCTCTACTTACAGCCCGGTGCTCTAAGACGTGTCTGAATAATGTAAATTTGCTCTAGTTTTAATTGTCTTGTTCCTGAAGTTGAGTATCCAGGCCAGTCCAGCCCTGTCCGACCCGACCACAAAGCTAAGGAATAGCATTTATAGATAACCTATTTTGATGCTATAAAACTCATCTTAAAGTGTGTATTTCCATCAGGCATATATCTAAAAGTGAGACTTTTTTGTGATTACTTAGAAACTCCTCATAGCATCTTTATCATAATTCATAAATTTATAGATTACAACATAACTCGTTTGGAACCACATATGTCAGCATTACGTAGACCCATAAATCATAACTTATATGATCATTAAAAATATTGCAGCCCCTCAATAAGCAGAATTTGCCTCTTCTAAGTTCTTATTTATCACAAACAGGCGGCAGGACTTGAACATCCTCACAGGAATTTAGTCCTTTTCTTTTTTGGTGGCAGCACAGTCTGGATGCCTGAGTTGGTTGTGCTGCTATTTCATTAACTTCCATTAATTCTGCGGTTGAGGAGAGTTGTTGGACACTCACACAGGAGAAGTAATGGTCGAGTGTTGACAGCCACCACAGCAGAGCGGTGTGACAAACTACATTTGTTGCTCCTGTTCATCCTCAGAGAAGACTTTAGGGAATGCATGTGGATTTAAAGCTGCTGCCAGACGAGTGAATCATGTCTGTGAGATATGCGAGTGTTGACTGGGCCACATAAAGTCATTCACAAATTAAAGTCTGCAGAGTGGAGCCATGTGACCTATATAGAGGGGATTAGCAACATGAAGAAGCCTCTTCTTATCACTTTGCAGGATGAAAACTGGGTTAAAGGGATGTCTCTGTATAATGCATTGTGATTCAGACATCAAATTTAATTTCTAGGAGAAAGTGGTTAAATCGACTACATTATAGCCGAATATAAAAACCTACAGGTCTCACATCCAGATTTTGTTCATCAGACAAAGGAGAATAAAGTGCAATGACCCTGGGTGTGAATGTGGGAGGTGAATTCTTTCCAGACGTTTTAGAAAAGCACAGATGAGGTCTTTTGTTCGATGCTACAATTCTGTCTCAACTTAACATTCATTTTCTGCTCGGCCTCTGCTGAAAAGACCATAACAACGTTAAACAGTCCCTGCTGAACTCATTACTCGGCCACATTTGCAATGCAAATATAGATGGTTTCTCACTTAAGCATTCAGGGTGTTAAGTATTTTTGTTTGACAAAACCAGGAGGATTTCTCTTTAATGTAAGATGAATAATGTACATGCATGTATGGATGTATAAGAGCTGTGCAACTGGTTGCCACTTAATTATTTAAATTACAGTCTTCATGCAAAAAACACAGCAATTTACTGCACTAAATCAAAAATAAAAACATAAACGCGGTCCAGCTGATGATGATTCTAGAGGCCGGTTAGTTCAGCCCTGTTTTTGCACTTACTGATGCAGCCAGATGAGCCTTAAAGGGATGGGTCTGGTTTGTTGAAGTGGAGTTGCTCGAGGCCATGGCACGAGAAAATATAGCTGCTGATAGAGTAATTGGCTAACTCTTTCCATGAGGGGAAACAACCTGGTACGGATGCTAGCTGATCCATACAACAGCAGTGAAGTGTGCCATTAAAAGACATTTAGGGTTAAACCTTTTATCCCTCTGCAAAGAGCCGTGCTGCTGCATCTCGTCGAGCAAACTTTTTTTTTGTGGTTTCAGCCTAAAGTGGGATAATTACGAGACTTCTGATGGCACCATTGACTGTTATGTATCACCTATTATCTGTATCAACTCAGTGGGAGAGTTTGCCAAGTGCTTTATTGGCAATTATGTTTGCTAGTCATTCAATCAAACTTTATTTAAATAGCACTTTCCCTACAACATATGTAACTCAAAGTGCTGCAGAAAAGAAACAGGAGGAAAGGAGAGGGGAAAAAAACAATTCCAAACTAGGCACCTGTCAGGGGAGAAACTTATTACAACAAATATTGAAACGAGCACATGAGGTCAAAAGTGGGGGCAGCCAATGGGGACGTTGATTTGAAGGGAGACCCTGCGACCTTGTCTTCAGACCCCACCCTTGAGAGAGTTTCTGATCCAGAGCAAAGTTCTAGTGCCATAGACCTTGAGTTGACCCACTGCGGAAATCCTAAACAATGTCTTTAACATGGCTATAAGTTAACTTTAGCTTTATTTGTGCCAATTTAGAGTAGAAAAGAGGATTACTTCCAGATTCAGATGAAACTTTTTGAAACAGTAGGAGTTGTAAAGGACATATAAAACATTTTTGTAATTCTATTGCATATTATGCTGTCATTGTAGTATTGAACAATGTTATTGCACATGGCGTTGCTCTTTTAGTATGTTGCTTCGGTGTTGTATGACCTGTATGTGTAAATGTATTTGTGTAAGTACTTGTCGCACCAAAAACTAGGGCTGGGACGATTCACTTTTCTCCCAATTCGATTTTTTCAGATTTTTTAAGGTGCAGATTCAATTTCAATTGCGATTCTATGATATTGCCGATTTTTGCAATCTTTAGTTTGCTTTTTTAACACCAGCAAAAAAGATGAACAATGGTGATGCTTCCAGACTATATCAGGAAAAATACACATCACATGTGAGCCTATTTTTAGGATTTATTCAGCAATATATTTTAACCAGCTGTTTATACTCTCTCTTCAAAAGACTGGACTGCATTTAAAAGTGGCTTTTTAACCCTTTAGGTACCAGAGTTTTTTCATGAAAATATTCAATTTTGCTATCAAGATTTGAAAAGGCTATAGTTTCAAAGTGGTTAGTTTTCCCACCCATCATCATCACTGTAATTTAGAGGCTGACCATGAACGCCTCTGCTGCCTTCGCTGTGCTTTTCACCCTCGGCTTCTCCCTCGTCTGCCCAGAGCTCCGCGGTCTCTCATTCCCGCGACCGTCACTTTTCGCGGTGTTTTGAGCTTCCCTGCATCCCAGACCACGTCCCTTCCTTGGCACTCGCCGATTACTTCCACCCCGGCCACAGAGAGCCAAGCATACACATGTGATGTGTATTTTTCCTGATATAGCCTGGAGGCATCATCATCTTTTTTACTGTAATATCGTAGAATCGCAATTTAAATTGAATCGGCACCTAAAAAAATCTGAAAAAATCGAAAAGGGAGTTCGGCTGAATCGTACCAGCCCTATAAAATAAGATGTTCAACCTGTTTCTTAAGAAGCTTTGGTGAATCTAAACACTCATAATACAGTCATGGAAAAAATTATTAGACCACCCTTGTTTTCTTCAATTTCTTGTTAATTTTAATGCCTGGCTCAACTAAAGGTACATTTGTTTGGACAATTATAATGATAACAACAAAAATAGCTCATGAGAGTTTAATTTAAGAACTAAGAACTATTCATTTTCCATGGTTTTCTTGATAATAACCAAAATTACTTAAATTCTTACATCAATAGCTATGGCATTGTACCGCCAAAAACACTACTTTTAAGCATTCCATGTTTTCTTTTCTGTTTGCTTTAAACACATGATACACACAAGAGTTAATACTTGATTGCATAACCATTGTTTTTGATGACTGCAGCCATGCGTCTTGGCATGCTCTCCACCAGCTTCTGACATTGTTCTGCTGGAGCCCATTCCTGTTGGACAAATTCAAACAAATTTTCTTTGTTTTTGGGCTTGTGGTTCTCCATTTTGAGTTTGATGATTTTCCACAGGTTTTCAATTGGATTAAGATCTGGTGATTGAGCAGGCCAAGGCATGGTGCGAATGTTGTGGTTCTCCATCCAGGCTTTAACTGACCTTGCCGTGTGGCAAGGGGCATTGTCTTGTTGGAAAATCCAGTCATTCGAGGCAGGAAAGAGTTTTCCAGCTGAGGTAGTCCTGTACATGACCTGGTTCATTCGGCCTTCACACAATTGCATTTGCCCTGTTCCTCAGACTGAAACAACCCCAGATCATGACTGATCCACCCCCATGTTTTTACTGTAGGGGCAAGACAGTCTGGGTTGTAAGCTTCTCCAGGCTTCCTCCTAACCAGTAAGTTGGCTGGAGTGGGCATCAATTCAAAATTGGATTCATCACTGAAGAGAACCTTAGCCCAATCATCAACAGTCCAATCCTTGTGGTCTCGAGCAAAGAGTACACGGGCCTTCCTCTGCCTTTCATTGATGAAGGGCTTCTTGCGTGCTCTGTGTGACTTCAAACCAGCTTCAACAAGTCGGTTCGAACTGTCCTTGCTGAACAAGTCACATTTCTCGACAGTGCCCACTCATTTTTAAGGTCCCTGGAGGTCTGACGACGATTCCTGACACAGGAACGGATGAGTGCACGGTCATCTCGTGGGGTAGAAAGACGTTTCCTGCCACGGCCAGGTAGCAATTTGGTAGTGCCATGTTCAGCTTGTTTTTTTGTTGTAATGAACGGCTGTCTTGGAGATCTTCAGTTTTTTTGCTACCTGTCTCTCACTCATGCCAATTTCCAGCAGTGCCAAGATGGCTGCCTTTGTGGCTTCACATAATTCTTTTGTTTTAGGCATTATGTGAGAGCTGACAACTTCTGAGTTGTGCTACGGCTTGAATGTAAGCAGGAAACCACTCTAGGCCTTTGCATGTGCAGTGCTGCTTGTGACATGAAATGGCCTCTTATATACCCTGGGAATCAATTAAGCTTAAGAATGTCAAATAGGACATAAAGTATTATGTGACCAGCTGCATTTTTTGTTGTGTTCATTGTATTATACGTTTAGTGGTACCAGATATTAGAATGAACAAGAAATTGAAGAAAACAAGGGTGGTCTAATAATTTTTTCCATGACTGTACATGGCATCAAACACACAAAATGATGATGTTTTTTAGAATTATGGTTCAAATCCAGTTTGCTGAGAGTCCTCCCCTACTCTCTCTCTCACCCCCCTGCACAAGCCTACCCGCTGTCACTCTCTTTTCTATCAATAAAGGCACAAAATGTCCAAAAAATAATCTTAAGAAAAAAAAAAATATTTCAAACTCAAAGCCAAAACTATCTTGGATGGCAGTGTGTTGCTTTTTGTGTGAGCAAAGATTTTTTCCTTTTCTTTTCTTGTGAAAACTGAGATGTGTGAACTTCTTTTGAACTGAATGTAATAACCAGTTTCTCTAATCCCTTCACTTTTTTGTTGTCACAAGACTTTGCCTCCAATAAAACCACGTCTAGCTTATCCATCTGACTCATCTGATGCTTTGGTACACAATGATTTCTTCTCATTACATTTCACTGAGTTTTGGGTTGAAGCCACATTGTTATGCATGCACATGCTGTCTTCTCTTTTTCTTCTTTAGTGGCTCCCCGCCTGTTATACCTCACCAACTGTTACAACCAACTGCAGTCATTAGAGATGTATGCAAAATAAGGACACGCTTTAAAGCCACTTCTGCTTCAAACCTGTTAACTCCACATGAGAACTTTTAGGATGTTTTATGCCTCAGCACAAGCAACAGCATTTCTGTAGATCTTTTAGTGTAGCCTCTATCTCATAGCACCAAGTGGGATTTTCTTCAAACTTTGTAATAATGTCTCTTCCCTTCCAAGGATTCAGGGCCTTTAAGGCAGCTACTCGTGCCCTCAAGTCCCGATGCCTGGGACTTTTTGGCTTGGAAGTGTAAGGGCGTTTTCACATTAGGTCCACTTGTTTCGAACCGTCCCGTGGCGCGGTTCGCCATGGGTTCGCCCACCTCCCCCTCCCCCGCTGGCTTGCATTCACACTGGCAACATCAAACCATGCCCAGACCCGCTTGTGTATTTACTCAGTTTGAAACAGCAGGGGGTGATATGCACGTAAATGGTTACCAAACCTGCTATGGAGGAGAATGAAGAAGAGACTGCCATGGTAACCATTTCCTACACCAGACAACCAATGTTTACGTTTCACTCTCTTCTACATTTTCCTTCAAATGTGTTTTTTGTATCGTATTTGAGACAGCATCAGCGACCTTCTGGACCCTCGTAAATCATCGTAATCCTCAACCAGAATAAACAAATCGACAAATTGAGTAAGCAAAAGATTCAACCACGGGATTAACAGGAAGTAATGCATCAAAAGTAGTTCGGTTCAGACCACTTTGTTTCACACCAGTGAAACCGCATCAAATGTAGGGAGATGGAGCGGATCGAGGCCACCCCTTCATGGAGGTCTCTGACCGGCTGATTTGGTGCGCACCAAAGTGCAGTGGTTGCATTCACATTGACACTAACGTACCAAACCCTGACCCAAAATTTCTTTGGTGCGCACTAAATGTGGTTGGTGTGAAAACGCCCTTAGACATATAGACATGAGGTCCCTCCGAAAATGGGATGACACATCTCAAGAGGCCTTTAATACATTTATACGTAACGGAGACAAATATGGTAGCATGGCACTTGTGGTCTGGGCACCCATGAGTTCGTCACTACCATAAATTCTTGTTTTCAGTAAGAATATCATCGATTATAATTTTAGAAAATGATCACCACAACCATTCAGACATGAGGACCCTCCTGAAAACCAGATGTAGCAACTCAAGATGCTAACCTCTTTGAGCCATGCGATTGGCAAGGCCGGTTTGATCAGCACAATCCGGAAAGAAATGACTGTCTCCCCCGAACACACCCCATATATACACCATCAGTAATGCTTCTACAGAGCTTCAGGGGCGTACTTCCAGCTTCACGACGACACGGACAGGGTTCCATGAATTTGCATCCTTTTTGTCACGTTCACTTCTTGTGCGAGATATGTAAGAACAACGCTGTGAAATCGCCTTAATCGGGACACAGTTGGGGCACAATTGGATACGTCCTTGTCAGTCACCCTCAGAAAGCTTTCTGGATTGAGCCACGAGCAGCCTGTTGAGCCCCAAACATGCCACCCTAACATGTTCACCTTAGGACTGCATCAGGCTTCCAACCCATGATACTGAGGGGCCGTTTACACAAGAACTAAAACAGTCAAATCTGATAAGTTTTCATTGCGTTTTGACCTTATGTTTACATGGTTAGTCTTTACGGACTGCCCCACTCCGTAAACTTTTGAAACCAGGCTCCAGAGTGGAGAGTTTTCGATATGCTCTCCATGCAGCACCGTATAAACCAGAGTCAGAGCGTTTCAGGGTGAAATGCTGACGACACCGCATGTGCAGTACTCTTTCACATGAAGGCTGTGCACACATACCAGGAACAACAACAGCTTCCACCATCTACCGAGTAATGCGTGTGTTGTGTTGTCCAGAAAAGAAACTCCTACTTCCTTGTACGTCCTTGCTCCATTGTTGTTTGTGAATTTTTTTCATCTTTGTACGTGTGTTGTAGCAGCACTGCCTTTCTGCAAACCTACACTGCCATCTACTGGACTGGCATGCACACTACAGCGGTTTCATTCATGTCAGTATCTCCGTCTGAACGCAGATCGACTTTGAATACGCAAAGGAAAAATCTTTTCGTTTTAATTCAGAGAGCATAAACGTGTACCTGAGAGGAAAGATACTCCACGACAGTTTCGAACAGTTGAAAACAATCAAGACCCTTCCCCTTTCCCCGGCATTCATCTATGACTATGCAAGGCTGATCCAGATCAAGTAATGCATGCACCACAACCTAACCACAATTCATCAGGATTATGACTATTGTGCACAATCACCATGAGAAACTTGCTTCCTTGGCCTTGCTCATAGTCTCATTTTACTAACTTATTTTCCTTCATAATGAAGTTGATATAGCTTTAAGATTTTGCATGTTGCAACCTGCTTTCTAAGTTTCATACTTAATTTTTATCTTATCCATTTAATGTCTTTATTTTATATTCTTACTGCTTTAATGTGTATAAGACTGAAACATGTGAATCTCCCCTTGGGGATTAATAAAGTTATTCTGATTCTGATCAGAGTCTTCTGCTGACCTTATTTCATCTTCGTAAACCGCCTCTAACTCTATCATATTTAGCATACACTGCATTAATGATAAAGGACACAGATGCATGTATTTAGTGGCCACCATAACCATCAAAAGCCACACGTTTTGTCATATTAGCTCCTCATGTGAACAAATATTTGAGAAATGGGCACCAGAGAAAAGGTAATCTGTGCGACTCTAATGCTGCTGCTCTGGATTATTCCCGTGAGCAAACATCTGTCTGATTTTTTTCCCTCCTCTTATCGTGATGCTCTGAGGTTGGCTTGGAAACGGTTCAGGCATCCGCAAACCCAGCGTGCATCATAAACATCTGTCTGTAGAAACAGGGCATGCAGATATTTGCTACACCATCTGGGAGAATCAGCTTTGTAACAGCACCTTTCTGTGACAGACTCATTGTGACTCATGCAGATCAACCACATTCTCTCCAACACACTCGGTCCTTTTCTCAAAAATTCTCTTGGGCACTCACAAATATTGTATCATCTATGTTTTTGTTCAACTTTGCATCACTTTACTCTTTTTCAGTCCATCCTTTTTTTGCCCTAAATGCTGTAATCTGTGTGCTGTAATCTGAACGCGCCGTGATCTTTCTCGCTCATCCTCACTTAACCCTAATACTTAAAGTCAATCTGGAGTCAACTCCCTGGACCCCCTGAAAACTACACGTTAAGGTCATGAAAACATCACTTTTTAATCCCAAAGACAGAACCAACAAGGACAAGCTAGTTTCTGGCAAAGTAAACAAAGATTTTCTGCACTTGCGTCCTCTAAAAAGCTGAAGCTGCTGAAAGAGCTGAAGTGCAAAAACTGCTGTTCCTTTGATGTCACATCCTTCAGAGGGTGCATTGGCACTTAATCGTCCATGTGTTTTTAGTTTAAAGTTGCTATGAAGAGAATCTATTTCCAGCGACATAAAGACTCTGCTACCCATGAGCACGCGCGGCGACTGTCGTAATGCTGCGTTCCAGCTGAAGTCGGAAAAAAACATGCCGATCTACCAGGCTATTGTTAGCTGTTGTTAGCACGCCCTGCGTAGTTGTTCACAAATATCACATGAAGAATGTGATTATCACTATGGCAGCATTTTTGTCAATATAAGTCTAACAATACTATGTATACAGCTGATCTAGAGCGGCACACCCCAGTCAGAAGTGCAAATAAATGGATTATTACAGGAACTAAATAACTGTTCACACTGGGGGCATCCATCTTCCATTGTCAACTCGGGGGTGGCGAGGTTTCACCGAGTTCCCAGTAGGAAATTCCAACTTTGGGGGACGTTCCAGTTGCAGTTTCCTCCTCGGAACTTGGAAATTCCTACTTCTGACTATAACTGGAACACACCAAAAGAAGTGACCCAAGCCAAAGCATGTGTTTGTTGTGATGCTAATGAATGCAGCTCTGACCTTCCTCAGAACTCTGCATTGCTTTACAACTTCTTTTTTCAACAACTTACAGGATGCAAAGCCACAAGGTAATATATCTCTTTCTAGTTACATAGCGGTAGTTTTTGATGTGTGACAACAAGCAATTTTTGGAAAACTTAGTATCGTAGTTTTGTAGCTGGCTATATATCTCTACTTACAGCCCGGTGCTCTAAGACGTGTCTGAATAATATAAATTTGCTCTAGTTTTAATTGTCTTGTTCCTGAAGTTGAGTATCCAGGCCAGTCCAGCCCTGTCCGACCCGACCATGAAGCTAAGGAATAGCATTTATAGATAACCTATTTAGATGCTATAAAACTCATCTTAAAGTGTGTATTTCCATCAGGCATATATCTAAAAGTGAGACTTTCTGTATGGGCAGGGCAAACATGTCCAAGAGATTAAAACAGAATACATTGGATGCATTTCTGGCAAAGAAAAAGAAAGAAATTGACAAAGAGGAACATGAAACCAAGGAGGATGGAATAGAGAATAGGGAAAGTAAGGTGGAGCACAGAGAGGAGAGTCTTGTGTCTTGTGTGACTTGTAGCCTAAAAAAAAAAAAAAAGAAAAACACTGAAAAACTGAATAACAAGGCACACGCATCATGGATCTCACCTATTACAAAATCCTGGCTACGGCCCTGAGCAGATCATTTTCAGTCAAAGCATTTACAGCCTACTTCAGCTTCCTCTAAAGCATTTCTTCTGCATTTAAAAAAATATAAAGAGACCAGTTCTCGAAGACTCAGTCTGTCTTGTAGCAGATTCCAGTCTGCAGGAGCAGAAGATCTGAAGCTTCTTTTACCCATTTCTAGACCAACTTTGGGGACCGAGAGCAAGAGTAGATTTTGTGACAAAGTCACAGAACGAAGACTGTAGCTTCCAGAACTTTTCACGTGAATATAGTTACTCAAGTAAGATGGAAGCAGGCCAAGAAAATCCTTGTAAATCAGGATGTGCTAATGATTGAGCCTACAAATGGTCAGAGATGGCCTCGCAACTCACTAATACACAATGATGAGTTAGAGCCTTGAGATTTGTTATGAACCTTAGAGCTTCATGATAAACAAAATCCAAAGATTTAAGGCATTGACAAGAAGCATGCAGATACAAAACATCACCATAATCCACCAGAGGCATTAAAGCAGCAGAAACAAGATGCTTTTTTTGCAGCAAAACAACTTATTTCTGAAGTAAAAGTCCAGTCGCAATCTTAGCCTCTTTACAAGCTGCTCAATATGAAGCTTAAACGACAGAGAATCATCGATCACAAACCCAAGGTATTTACAATAAGAATAATGCCCTCCCACTTCTGTTCTGCTTAAACTGGTATGAACGCAAGGCTGGTTTGCCAGGAAGCACCGGGGTGGTGACTGGTTAATGGTCGACCCCACCTCTTGCTTAATGTCATCTGGGGTAAGCCAAAGCCCCCAGACAACCCCAAAGGGATAAACATAACAGAAAATGGAAGAAAAATATATTTGATCTACACATTAGCAATAACCAACATGTATTTTGCTCAACACAACAGTCGCGTTCTCCTGGCAGATCAAATATTAAACATTTAACAGGCTCATTAGTCATCATTTGGCATGAATCAGATGATAGATTAACTTCACTGAGAGTTTCCTAGCACCTCTCCTGTCTTCAGATATGAGGACATGTTCAGAAATGCATTGCAGCATCTTTAAATATCCACGCACTGACAGTCAACTTGAAGATTAGTCATCCCGTCAGCGGGTGACATCATCTCATTCTTCTTACCGAGGATTTCTGAGAGTGCTGTTTCGACAGATTTTGGGTGGGTGAACTTGATTACCAGTGTTTGAATCACAATCTGATGACAGTTGTGGGGTTGTGGGCATTTTTTTTGCCAGCTCAGTCAATCAAATATCAAACCACACCCACACAGGCCTGCTGAGGCACCAGCTTTAGACACCGACTACAAAACCTGAACAGCAAAGACTTCCAGCTGTAACTTTGATTTATCCATAAATTTAGAATATTAACTGCTATAGGGAGCTCCCTGAGATATATGAACTTGTTTAAGTAGATACTTTGTCCTTGGATTGCAGCCAAAGAGTATAACACATGAGAAATCATAAAAGAAAAAAATCTGCTTGGGTTTCTGCCATAAAAGGAACGTTTTAGAGAATGGAACGAAACGTAGGGACAAGACTTGATATCCTCCGACTCTGCTTACAGATAATGGACAGATGGATGATAGAAGTATTTTTATAGTGACAAAACCAAATGATAATGGTTATCTTAACCACCTTTGATGCTTATGCTGATATTGCTTAATATTTTATGTCAGAATCTGAAATATTATAAACATCCTGAAGGGTAAATGTGGCAAAGAAGACACTGAAAGACTTTTTATTAACTCTTTAACTCCCAGCTCAACTGTTTGGCAGAGGTCAATAAATCCAGAAATATTTAAGGTGTTAAAAAAATGTTTGTTTCTGTAGATGTTTTAGGACACAGAAAAAAACTGCAAACAAACGAAAATAACGGATATTTTCTTCACGTAGGATTAAATAGCTAAAAGTTATTATGAATACCATTATTATTTTAATCCTATAAAGCATATTGATACCTTATTGATTAGACTGATATCAT
The DNA here is from genome assembly GCA_036419115.1 of Scarus forsteni. Lineage (NCBI taxonomy): Eukaryota > Metazoa > Chordata > Actinopteri > Labriformes > Labridae > Scarus > Scarus forsteni. Next base: position 3,719,444 of record JAZDUH010000380.1, on the reverse strand, counting down.
ATTTGATACATATTTTTATAATACCTCTTTCTAATCAATATGATCAACAAATTACAAAAAAACATCTGAATACAATCAGATAAATGATAAGAATGTCCCAAAATGGATTATCAGTTGCCAAAAACACCTAATGTATCAAATGAGATACGAAAAATCTTTATGTTGAATTTGATGGACATTTTGACTTTTATGGATTTTAGCAGAAAGTGAAACAAACACTTCAGCTCCAAAAAAATAGAATTTTCTAGCTATGATCTACGGTCTTGGGCCTTAAAGGGTTGAATATTTAACCATATTATATAGGTAGATATATAAAATACATTCCAGCTAAAACTATCAGCTTAACTGTTTGGCAGAAACCACCAATAAATTCAAGGCTATTAAATGTTATAAAAACAGAACTGTTTATTTCTGCCAGACTGTACCACTCTCTGTGGTAAGTTCTCATATTTATAAGCTCTGCTGAAAATGCAATATAAAAGTTTGTTTTCTTGACAGGGGTGCTGTTGTTTCATTTGAAATGTTTGAGATAATCTCTGAGACTACCATAGAACTTTTCTGTGATTATATTGATGCATGTGATATGTTTTCCTAGCTAAAATATAATGTCTGATCTCCACTGGTAGCATCCCTAACTTAACATGACATGCCAGATGGACTGTTTCATATTGGAAATATTTCACTAATCCATCTGGGAGGAGCGCTGAGACAATGTTTACATGGGCAAAACCTTTAAAAACAGCAGCAGCTTGTGCTTGGATGACCGTTTGGCTCATCACAAACCAATCCATATCAAGCAGTGCTGCAACGACGTAGCAGCTAAACGTGCCCTCCTCCGAAGCTTACCTGTAGGGATTTGTCTTTGACGAGGTTCATGTCACATATAAGTGTTAAATGAATCATCTGTGTGGTACAATTTAGTGTAAGACGGTAGTATAAGGCCGTTAGCTGTTAGCGGCTAAGTTAGCCACTATGGCTAACATCCATGAACTGTTGTTAACTGTTGTTAGCCATTAGCTGCTACATTAGCCGCTATGTATGCTACATTATAGGAAGCAACCCTGCTTGATGTGGATTGGTCTGTGATGAATGTGACGAGCCAAACTATTGTCCAATCACAAACGTTCTGCCCCTGAAAACAAATTTAAAGGGCTCCTGCCCAGATGGACTAGTGAAATATTTCTGTGGCAGACATATGGAGCTGTCCATCTGGCTTGTCAGGTTAGATGAAGGCCACAAGCCAAAACATGTCGGTCCAATAAAGTTGATCTTGAAAACCCACATCTAGCACTCTGTATCATGTAAATATCATCATTAGTTAGACAGTTATTGAGACGAAACAATCTCTAGTGGTGGTTATCTGGATCACCACCAAAATCTAATCATTTTAATTTGGGTGATTCAACATCTCCTGAAAATTTTAGCAAAATCTGTCCTGCAGTTTTAGCGTAATCTTGTTTACTATCAAACAAACATTCAACAAAAATATATGTATATCGAGATGAGATTTTAAGTTCATATTTCCCGGCCTTACTTCCTGTACAGGCTCTGCAGTGAAGGAGAAAGATGCCAGAATGTTCTGCAGCAGAGAAACTGCTCTGTGTGTCTGTCTTACAGAGAGCGACGGCATTCTTCAGAGCTTTTCATCTCTCATGAAAGGGTTTCCTTCAGGAGATAAATCACACTTTCTGCTGAAAAGAAGTAGTAGGAGGTGGTTTCCTGCTCATCAACTTTCTGTGCTTGACCCCCGTCGCCGAAGGGCGTTTGTTACTATGGATACGGGAGTGAATCAAAAGGAAGCCCACTGCTCCTCTTCTCACCTGATGACGATCACACCGGCGATGACACAGATCACAGCGGGGGTGTTTTAGAAATCAGAGAGCGTGTCACGAAGGACGGAGCAAGGAAGACGCTTTATGTTTACGTTTGTTTTCATTTCTAAGTTTTCTAGAAATTACTTCTCTTTATCCACGTCTTTGACTTTAAATGTCTTTTCCTGTTTGATATAAAGTTTGTTCCTGCAGCTTAACTGCAGAGAGCATCCATGTACTTTTAGGAAATATCAGGTGAACATAATAGCACACAATAAGGCCTCATCAAATAACAAGTTGCTGTTTTTGTAATTTAAGGACATCCACATCAACTAATATAGAGTTGAAACTGTTGACATGGTTTAACAATGACTTACCATTTTGATTAAATCAATTAATCCAGGAGATCAAAGTATCTAAGCTCTTGGTAATTTAGTGATGTTGAATTTTCAGGAAAAAAATGAGCTAAGGAGAGTGTAAGAACAGTAGATGACTTCTGTTAAATCAAGGTCTATGATATTTTCATAGATTTTTTATTGTTCTTTTTTTGCTGAATTCAGGTTTGTTAATCCTTATTTTTATTTAAGTTTGTTTTGCATATGCTTTCTAATATTTTTCTCTGTTAATGTAAAGCACTTTGTGTTACATATGTTTTATGAAAAGTGTTATATTAATGAAGATTCATTGGTTGAGTAAATGGACTGAATGGTAAATGGATTTGAGATTATAAAGCACTTTTCGAGTCTTTCTGATGAGTAAAACCACTTTTACATCGACCTTTTTACTCTCATGCTCACTCAATGGCCCTGTTTACATGGGTAGTTTTCCTCAATCTGATTGAAATCGATCGGATTAAGTGAATCTGATTCGATCTGTATACATGAACTTTGAGTAAAGAGATCCACGTTCAATCCACGTTTGCATGGCCCCAGTTGAATCTGATTGTATTGTTTTTTTTGACATGCACAGACGGTCACTCTGCCACTACCTGCAAATGTGTAAGAAAAGAAGAGGTGCACTTCCTGCTTCCTGTTTACCTCTAGAAAGTTGGATCCATGTCATGTTTTGTTGGGGTTTCTATTAAAAAGTTTGTTTCCTCCACGGTCCACTTCCGCTCCACTCAGCCGTTTACATGAAGCATGGAGCGGATTATCAATCGCCGTAGACTACCTCTTACATCCAAAATACAATCAGATCCAGGTGAATCAGTTTGGCTAACGTGTTTACATGAGACATTTCTAATCTGATTGACCTTTCAATCTGATTGTAAATAGGATTTTTTGACCCATGTAAACGGTGCCATAGATGGTTCATCCACATGTTGCAGCATAAGCTGGGCTCAAACCAGCATCCTTCCTATTACTGGTAGAGCACACTACTAGATGGAGACTCTTTTAATTCATTAAAAAAGGCTTCAAAAATAACAAGTAAAGTTGAGGAGGTAAAATGTTTAAAATAGTGACCAAAAGTCCAGGTGGTTATGCTGCACTGGTAGCTCCTGAAATAACTCACTAACATTTCTTTTGACATTTTTTTACAACGTGGCATGATCAATACATCAAACTAGGGCTGGGTGATACATCTATTAAATCAGCATTTCCCCTCCCCACCTGGTGCAAAGCAAAGCACGTCAGATGCTCTTTTGTGCTTACTGCAATCAGATCAATGATGATTAAAATCTGCTGCATTAGTCGTAAACCCAATATCACACTAAATTAATTCACTCTGGTTAAGGTGTAGTGTCAAACTGTGACACTGTTGTTTATTTATACCATGTCACATGTCATTTAACACTCAAATATACCCTCTGGGGATCAATAAAGTCTTATTTATATTTTTAAATTAAATAAAATAGAGTTCAAAGTTAACATTTTGTAAGAATTATATTGTTTCTGTAGTTAAAATTGTTAAAATTCACTGATCAAATAGAATATCAACAGCACAAATTATGTTTAAACAGAGAACAGGGATTACCACATCTGGAGGTCGCTTTATTTTAAGACTAAAGCTGAGAACTACCAGGAAAAGATTTTGTGTGTTGATGTGCGGTGAAATACAGTCTGAGTGATGAATAAAAACAATGTTCAAACATAGAGCAGTAAAAAAAGTATAAAATCGTGATTTTCAAAAGGTATTAGACTGTATAAAGATCACTGAAGGTTGATTTATTTTATTTTATTACAATTTGTGTTATTATGTTATTACTTTTTGGTTAATTTTGTTTACATATGACTGTTTTTGTCAGTTTTATTTGGAAGTGTGTTAATTACTGACTGGTGATGGAGTGGGACCAGATAAGCTTAGACTTCCTCTTACTTTTGACATGCAAATTATTATTATTTTTTTGCACTTTAGTAGTTTTAATTTTGTTATACGTCTAATTATTTATGTTCAAAAGGAGTGCAGCTTTCAGTGTCAATGTAGAAAAGCCTGTGTGTCCAAACTACAGTTTACATTTGATAATAAAATAAAAGTATATTCTAAGAGGGAAAATCAGTTTAATATTGTAATATATTTTAATAAAATTAATGCAAAACTGCTCTTTGTGGAGAAATCGGTCATTTTAATTTGGAGCCATATCACCCATCCCTAACCTCGACTAATTTGGGAAAGGGGAGTGAATTTAAATCCTGTTGTTTACTTCAACATTAAATATCTAATATTTGTAATTTTACGTCAGGTGTCACTTGATTTTAGCCTCGCAGAGCAGACGGACCTCCCTGATTCTGAATTCATGCATCTCCGTCTTACCAGCCTCCATTGTCCAACGACTTCACTCGGCTAAATGCTTAACAACGCAATCAGGGAGGAGAGGTGGGAGCAGCGGGCGTGACAACAACAGGAAGTGACTCCCGTTGTAGAAGTAATGGAGGCTAATGTTGGTTAGCTATCATGATTACTTAGTTATACTTGGTAAGATATGCTTAAGGTTCATGTCACATATAAGTGTTAAATGATACATCTGTGTGGTATGATTTAATGTAAAACGATAGTCTCGAGGTAGTTTAGCTCGTGACACGTGGCCGTTAGCCGCTACAGCTAACGGCTAACAAGGGCAAACAACAGTTGGCCGTTAGCCGCTACAGCTAACAACAGTTAGCCGCTACAGCTAACATCCATTTACCGTTACCCGCAACGTTTAGCCACTACATATGCTATGTCATAGCAGCGCTGCTTGATATGGATTGGTCTGCGATGAGTGTGTTGAGCCAAATGATCATCCAATCACAAGCTGCTGTTGTATTTGAAGGTTCTGCCCCTGAAAACATTTTAGCAGGGCTCCTCCACAGATGGATGAATGAAATATTTTCAACATGGCACGGTCCATCTGGCATGTCGGGTTAACTTGATGTGACTAAATTGTGTAAAGTAATCCACTGACTGTATTAAATGCTGATCTTCAGGGACGGAGGTCATTTGGTTTTCATTTCAGTTCAGGGATGGATGCATAATTTTCCCCACAGCTGGGCATAATTTACAGAGTTATGTAAGATTCTGTTTTTAGAATAACTGTTTTAATTAGAATTGGTCTAACTTATTAAGAGCTTAAATATGTCAAAATGCATGGGTTCACACTCTTACAGGAAAGTTTCACATCTAAATTCTGACCTACATAAGTTAAATAATGCAGCAGGCTCTTGACACCAACATGAATCACATCTGAATTTTCATAGTGGCTTTTGTAACAATGACAATATGACCTGATTTGTTCTTATTTGATGCCACAGCGTGTTCCCAGAGGGTCGTTAGCACTTCATGGACAGGGTTAGAGTGTTTGAAGAAGCAGAGAAGAAGAATAATAAAGGGAGGGGGTGCGATGTATAAAGGCAGCTGTGACAAAGTACTCCCGTGCTGTATGGCCTCAGTTCCCTTGGTAACTTATTAGCAGGATTTCAAGGAGCACAGAAATTTCCCTTTGAATCGTAAATTACGACGTGACTTATGACAAGGAACCCTTTTGAATTTGTTTATAATGCTTTGTCTAACGCAGGGGACACTGACTGTATTCAACAAGCCCCTTCCTGACCCAGCGCTCATGAATAAAACATGGCTGTTCGACGCCTCATGAGCAGCTGAGCGGGCTGAATTCCCCGGCGGTTATGAATCAAGGTCATCGATCCTCTGTGCTAAACGCAGAGGGGCCAAAAACTTGTCAGATGTCAAAGTGCTCTGCTCACATTTCACTTGGAGTTAAAATCATACATGCTCGATGACGGGAAATTAAGAGAAGAGAAATGAACATTTCCTGGACTAACGTTGCAGATCACCAAAAACAGGAGCTAAAATTTAAACATATGTTCAAGTCAAGAGAAAATCTTTAAATGCAACCACGGTGAAAATAAATTCTGGTATTAGTATCGATGAGGGGTGCACTATATTTTCAGAACAACATGGATATCTGCTCGGGGTGTAACGAAATGGTCAACTCACGAAACGACATGAAATACGAACAGGGCTCACGACACGAAATAAAGATGATAGAAAATCCCCGACAGTAGGAACTTGTGCAAAAATTTTCTTTCTAATGCAGACATACAAAAAATATTTCTGCTTCAGTACAAAATAAATGCTTTTTTTTTTTTAAACAGAATTGTAGTTTTTTCCCCCTTATTTAGACTACAGTGCAAATACAAACATAAAATCTCAATAAAAAGTGCTTTGTTGTTGTAACAATCAGGATAAGTACATTCTTGAATGAAAAGGAAAACAAATAGCAGTCCTCAGAGCTGCAGTTTAGACCTATAAATGTCTGAACTGTGAACTATAATATTTAGCCTATAACAGTGCATATACTTCTGATCTTCAAGTATGATCAAATTCTGTCAACTCAACAGTAGATGCAAAAATCAAATATTGTTTTTTATGCAGACTTACACAAACATACAGTTGCTGCCTGTCTCCAGTTCAAAGTAGTTGGTGGTTGTTCTCGCCGCAGTATACGGCGAACTGTAGCGGCATATTTTGCACACGGTTGTTGTTTTGTCCACAATCTTCTCACCATTCTCTCGTCTTTTACATGGGAAGCCAAAATAGGTCCGCACAAACGATTTATCGACGAAGGAGCATCAGCTAATTCCTCGACCTCATCTTCCTCCTTTTTGAAGCGAGTGTTATGCTATGGTAGGTGAGGAGGGTAAAAAATCACCAGCGCGCCTTCGCATTTTTTATTTCGTGCGTCTTTGAATTTTATTTTGTCATTTTTTATTTCGCTAAATTTCATGGCACATAATTTCTTTTCACCCCTAACATCTGCATATGATTGCCTAAAAGTTGATTGTCAGTATCAGCAGATATGGACACAACATTTGGCCTTGGCTCATATACTATATCACATAAATTGGCTGTAAGTTTGGCAGAACACACACATAAATCATAATGTATCATCTCTTAATTTTTACTTATTTTTTTAAAGTGCCATTCATCAAATAATTAGAGTAATATTTCTCACTTCACATCTGTTCTAGGAAGGGATGACTGATATCATCCATACAATATCAGTATTTGCAAATAATAGCTTAAAGCTGGGGTTGGCGATTTGATTTAGATACACTTTTTGTAATACTGGTTAAAATGGTCTTTATGACCCGATGGTAATCAACTCATAATGTGTTCTTAAAACAGAGCGGAAAATAACCGCTAACTACAGCAGGAGTAAAACAGGGAAAACACCAACCAATAATCATGCCGGGACACCTGTTTTTAAACCATTCAAATCCCGTCGCCATTCTGCCCGCCTACTGCGCGTGCATCTTCCCGGCGTGCACAGACTCGGTGCGTGTAACCGAGCTCATACGTATCAGAGTCCGCCGGAGAATGCGGAGCTCTGAGGAGATGCTACTTTCAAATTCATGCTAGTTTTCCAAAATCGCCAACCCCAGCTTTAACAAGATAAATATTTTTTATCTGAATGGAAACTTTACATATCAGCTAAAATATCAGCATATTGTATGTATGTACCACAATGTAATTATCACTGTATTTATTCACTGTAAATGAGCAGCTTCAGTTTTGGAGAAAGAGAAGTTTTTCTTGTTTCATATCTGTTTATAACACAAATTGACTGTAAGAGTGTGAGGAACAGTCCATTTGAGTTGGGTTGAAGCTAAATACTTTCAACCAAAACGTATCTGCATTTTATTGGCGATAATGAGTTCAGAAATTTCTGCAAAAATCCCCTATCGTACATCCCCTGTATAAATAATCATCAGAACTAGTGTATTATTCCCTCATTAAAGATTGCGACAGAAAAAACATCTTGTTTTAATCTTATTCAAGGTTCTGTGTTGCCAGAGAAAACTTTCCAGAGTTCATGGTATCCCTCATTGCTGATATACACTATACTGACAAAAGTATTCGCTCACTCATCCAAATAGTCAGAATCAGGTGTTCCAGTCACTTCCATGTCCACAGGTGTATAAAATCATCACCTAGGCGCTCTGTCGTCCATGTCTTTATGGACCTGCTTTGTGCTCTGGTGCACAGTCATGTTGGAAGAGGAAGGGGCCAGCTCCAAACTGTTCCCACAAAGTTGGAGCATGGAATTGTCCAAAATGTCTTGGTGTGCTGAAGCATTCAGAGTTCCTTTGACTGGAACTAATGGCCCTTTTCCACTAGCCCTACTCTACTCTACTCGCCTTGTGCTGCTTTTCCATTAGCCCCAGTTGCCTGCCCAACAGGGTGCAGTGTCACTGTAAACAGCTGAGAGGCACTGCGGTGACGTCATTTTGAGCGCGACACAACAATCTGTAGCTTTTTGTCACAAACCACGTAAAAAAGGAAAGCAGAAGAAGAAGAAATACCCCTTGAGAAGCACAGGAGAGTTTTGGAAGCTATACAGCAGAATGAAGCCGAGAACGAGAGCAATCCAGCTGCAAAGAAAAGATGTAGGAGGGTAAGCTAATGGTAGCTACTGCTAGCATGCTAGGTCGTTGCACTCATGACTCATCGATGATGACATTGTCTGACCAATCAGTAGCCGGCAGTCAGTGACGTCATCTTTTAGTATGGACTCAGCTCACTTGAAACCAGAGCGGAGTAGGTACTAAAACTAGCTTGTTTTAGGAGGTACCAGGCTAGAGGAAACACGCTGCAGATCGAGTAGAGCCGAGTAGAGTAGGGCCAAGGCGTGCTAGTGGAAAAGGGCCATAAGGGGCCAAGCCCAGCTCCTGAAAAACACCCCCACACCATAAATCCCCCCTCCACCAAACTTTACACTTGGCACAATGCAGTCCCACAAGTATGGTTCTCCTGGCAACCTCCAAACCCAGACTGGTCCATCAGATTGTCAGATGGAGAAGCGTGATTGTTCACTCCAGAGAATGCGTCTCCACTGCTCTAGAGTCCAGTGGCAGCGTGCTTTACACCACTGCATCCACGCTTTGCATTGCACTTGGTGATGTGAGGCTTGGATGCAGCTGCTCGGCCATGGAAACCCATCCATGAAGCTCTCTGCACTGTTCTTAAGCTAATCTGAAGGCCACATGAAGTTTGGAGGTCTGTAGAGATTGACTCTGCAGAAAGTTGGCGACCTCTTCTCACTATGCGCCTCAGCATCCGCTGACCCCGCTCCGTCAGTTTACGTGGCCTACCACTTGGTGGCTGAGTTGCTGTGGTTCCCAAATACTTCCACGTTCTTATAATCCAGCTGACAGTTGACTGTGGAATATTTAGGAGTGAGGAAATGTCACCACTGGATTTGTTGCACAGGTGGCATCCTATCACAGTTCCACGCTGGAATTCACTGAGCCAAGGTGCTTGATTTTATACACCTGTGGACATGGAAGTGACTGGAACACCTGATTCTGATTATTTGGATGGCTGAGCGAATACTTTTGTCAGTATAGTGTATGATTGTCAGCCAGACCAGTTTTTGACTTCACACAGCTCAGACAACAGGATAATCTTTGCAGGATAAGCGTTTGCCATCCTTGGTTGGGAAGGGGGGAGTTGGGACAAAAACGGCCTGATGATCTTCATACTCTACTTTAAACAGCGTCCTACCTGTCTGAGGATGAAGCTGGTGGAGGTGGTGCTGCCGTCAGATCTCTTCAGCCGGCTGCGTCTGGAATAAGTCCCTCTGTTGGCCTGAAAAAGACAAAACAAACACATGAATACAACCGTCTGTTTCATTTTCCATTGCATCATTCTACTGAGCATTCCCTGTCTCCCCCCCTCCTCCTTTACTCCTCCTGTACCCTCTCCTCACCAACTCAAGGGCACCTTCCCTGCAAAAACCCCATAACAACCATCATTTCATCCCCGGGGGCTTACAGCATCTTTCCAGCTGCATCCTGTCCTCTATGGTGACCCATTTATAAGAAGTCCAGCATTTTTCTGCTTTACTGACTGCCTTACCAAAATCCATCATGATGTCCTGTGTCGTGAGCGGCACAGATTTACGCTATGTTATGCATTTTCACACGCAGTTAACTTGTTTCAGTGCTTTAGGAGCTGATGAGGCAGCACTTCACCTGAGGTACAAGAGGAGGAGCAACACATGATAAATGAGTTCTTGGTGTTTCTATAAATGTATGTGCAGTCTGTGATGACAGAGAGCATGTGGGTTGGGTCTGTGCTTTGTTTTACATTTTGCAGATCCCCATGCAGGTCATCAGAAACACAGACAAATGCATGAACCAAACCATAGGAAGAAAGAGGAGTTAAAGCTATGGTCTACGATTTGGAAGCTTGGTACATCTTAATAACACCGTTTATAAGGCCGTTATGGTCCTATGGTCCGATCTACGCAATATAAAGACCAAAAAGAATGAAAAAAATCCATTCAGTTTATCCGCTGCAAAGCGGCATAATAGTTGACACAGCGGTTCGGATTGGTCCGTGAGTCCATCCAGTCCCCTGTCTCCCCTGCTCCGCACCGTCCCGCCTCCTCCCCATTACCCCCTCATGTACCGGTGGGCAGCTAGCTGCACAGCTACTGATGCGTCATAGAGCCGAAGAAGACCAGCACCGAAACCGGGAAGCCGCTTCTGGAATGGGTAGGCTCTGTCAATAGATTTTAGCATAAGTTAGCCACTCATCATTAGCATTGTAAACTGAGCTGGTGAAGACACGCCAAGAAACGTAAATCCTCGCCCACAATTGGCTCTGCTCTGATCAGCTAACAGTGGCGACGCCAGACCCGCTTGGCCGCCGGTCCAATTGAAATGGCTACAGCTGTGTGTTACAAGGGGGATGACTGTCGTGTTCGTTACTTCCAGCTATGAGAAATCTCATTTATCTTCAACGCCAATGAATATTTTCTGCCGGCCGGCTTCTTGCTCTATCGGAGAAGGCATGTTCTTAGGAGGCGACATGAGCTGGGGGGCGGGATCTTGGAACACGGAGGGGAGGGGTGAGTGAAGGGGGGGCAGGCTGCGTTTTTCAAATCTGTCTCAACCATAGACTGTAAAAAACATGGACGTCATGTCGCTGGGCTCAAATTGAAGCCTCCATGAAAACTGCTCCCCCTGGTGACTGGCTGCAGTATAGGTCAAATTTCTGTCTCCCCCATTCATCTGGACGGGCCGAAGTGAAACTTCAAAAAATTATTACACCCCTACAAATATTTCTCCCATCTGTACGCTGTGGTGATATGAAAGTATTATTGGGCTGTGTGTTTTCCAAGTCCTCTTTTTTCTGAAAAGTTTCTTTTTTATAAGTTATTAGACTTTAAAAATAACCACGGTTTACGGCAGCTTCACAATGATTGTGTACGGCGTATGCTGCGTCCGGATTATGGCCCAAATTCTCTACTGGCTGCACAATGGCGGCGCCCTGACGGGGGATATTTAGGCTTCAAATCCGTTACACGGTGGAAGGCGGAGCCACGCTATCCAGTTCTTATAATACATCCATTGTCTCAACAGCCAAACTGGTTTTCAGATCGTAGACCCGAGCTTTAATTTACAGCACAGTGATGCACAAGGGACACAACGAAGCAAATTCATCATCACATCACGTCAACAAAAGTCAACCCATTCCTCACAATTCCTTCTCTGTGGATTTCACATTGGAGGTAAATTGTCACGGGGCAAACATTTTGTTGCTTGAAAACGCATTAATTAACCTTGCAATTGGTTCCACCTGATTCACTGTCTGTAAATTATTCAGATCTATCCTGAAAATCTCAGAGCCAAAACAACTGAGCTCGGTCTACAAAGGCACTGACCAATCAGAGCAGTCTGCAGATCTTGACATATTTTTTTAGGTCTGTACTAGGGCTGGGATGCTATGCTTTTCTCCCAATTGATTTTTTACAGTTTTTTAGGTGCCGATTCGATTTCAATCGTAATTCGACAATATTGCATTTTTTGGCAATCTTTAGTTAGCTTTTTTAACACCAGCGAAAAGATGAACAATGATGATGCCACCAGACTATATCAGGAAAAATACACATCACATGTGAGTCTGTTTTTAGGATTTATTCAGCAATATATTTTAACCAGCTGTTTATACTCTCTCTTCAAAAGCCTGGATTGCATTTAAAAGTGGCTTACTAACACAGACTAAAATAAAGCATTTAAATTTGGAAAAAAAATGATTTTTGAACAAAAAAAAATTATTTATTTTCAAGCGAATGCAATACGCCTCTGTATTGTGGGGTTAAGTTATACTAAATTACTTTTTTACAGTTGATGCATGGTGTCATGGAGAGATGCATAACTCCCTCAAAATATAACACTTAAAAAATGACCATGATTAACTTGTTTGAAGCAAAAATAAACATTTTAAAAATGTATTCCTTTACGATTTGATAATCCATGCTTGAAAGGGTTAAATTGGGGACGTAGAGTATGTTCATGATCACTGATGCTTTAAAGTAACCCTGGTGTGATGATTTATGCATTATGTTTCCAATGACATTCTTTCATGGGGTCTTGCAATCCTGAGCAAGTGGATTAAACTGCGGTAGCTATTTATGGTCTGAACAAGTCTTGTGCATAGAAGTACTCTATCACATGAGATGAGAAAAAACACACAATGGAATACAAAGCTCAAAATCATAACATGGGTTCTGAAATGTCCTGTTTACACCTTAAAGTTACATTTATTTGTCCTTGTTTGTATGTACACATGTTATTTATGTTTTCATTTTTGAGCTGCTCAAAATAAAGTTTCTCTAAAGTGATTAAAAATGATGTCTGTAATTAACTATGCCATTGAGCTAGTGCTTCCAACTTCCAGATACAAGACTAAAGATTTGTTTAATTCAGCCACAGTAATTTTGGAGATTAAATTGAAGACAAAGATGCACATCCATAAGTTATGGATTATATGTCTCGGCTGTCTTTCCATAAAATAAAAACAAAGCATTTTATTCCAAAACTCAAAGTTATTCTGCGGCTCAAAACAAACTTTTCTCAGATTTTTAAAATGTGTTTCTTTCTGATGCTTTTGGCTGTTTGGCAGTCTGTTTGCAGTCACTGAGGAGATGGAACAAAACATTGATATGCCAATAAATCAGCATCCCATCTCATGAGACACAACCATCACATCTCTGGTCCCAATTACTGTCATTTTTTAAACATGCAGTTAGTCAGATGCAAATGTTGATTTCTCTGCCAGTTTGAGTCACTCCTCTGCCACTTCATGACTCCTCCTGATGGACGAACATGTTGACTGTCCAAAAGAAAAGTTGACAGCGAGATAATGTCAGACAGCCGTGAGGAGAAGTGACAGGAAAAGGATGAAGAGAGTAGGAACTGACAGAAAATGCATTAACTCTTTATTTAACATTTTAGGGACATTATCTTATCATTAACCCTTTCATGCATGGTGTTCACTACAGTAGAGATATTTGGAATATATTTAATTCCCTTTAGGTTGCTGTATCATGTCCAAATACCAGGTCATAAATTCTCAAACCCTTGTCTTAAAGGAGAAGAATCTATTACGGGCGACATTAAGACTCTGCTACCCATGAGCACGCGCGGCAGTTGGATAAAAACATGCCGATCTACCAGGCTATTGTTAGCTGTTGTTAGCACGCCCTGTGTTGTTGTTCAACGCGTTGTTGTTGTGATTATCACTATGGCAGCATTTTTGTAAATATAAGTCTAACAATACCATGAATACAGCTGATCTAGAGCGACACACCCCAGTCAGAAGTGCAAATAAATGGATTATTACAGGAGCTAAATAACTGTTCACACTGGGGGCATCCATCTTCCATTGTCAACTCGGGGGTGGCGAGGTTTCACCGAGGTTCCAGTAGGAAATTCAGACTTCGGGGGACATTCCAGTTGCAGTTTCCTACTCGGAACTCAGAAATTCCTACTTCTGACTACAACTGGAACGCACCAAAAGATGTGACCCAATCCAAAGCGTGTGTTTGTTGTGATGCTAATGAATGCAGCTCAGACCTTCCTCAGAACTCTGCATTGCTTTACAACTTCTTTTTTCAACAACTTACAGGATGCAAAGCGACGAGGTAATGTATCTCTTTCTAGTTACATAGCGGTAGTTTTTGATGTGTGACAACTAAGCAATTTTTGAAAAACTTAGTATCGTAGTTTTGTAGCCGGCTATATATGGCTACTTACAGCCCGGTGCTCTAAGACGTGTCTGAATAACATAAATTTGCTCTAGTTTTAATTGTCTTGTTCCTGAAGTTGAGTATCCAGGCCAGTCCAGCCCTGTCCGACCCGACCGCAAAGCTAAGGAATAGCATTTATAGATAACCTATTTTGATGCTATAAAACTCATCTTAAAGTGTGTATTTAGATCAGGCATATATCTAAAAGTCAGACTTTTTTTGTAATTACATAGAAACTCCTCACAGTCCCTTTAAGTTTCATTAAATTATTATCTTTGCACAATTTACAATATCAAGATACTGCATCATTAATCCAGAATAGCAAAGGGCAAGTTGGGTATTGTGTCTGTATTCAAACTTCACATAATTTTGCATTTTTTATTTTAAATTCTGGTGTAATTTATAAGTGAATAGCTTGACTGAACAGCAACAAAACATATTAACAATTCTGCTTTTTATTTGATTTACTCTAAATAAATGTTTGTCAAAGATTTATTTTTGTGGATATTTATTAAAGGAAAAGTTCGGTTCCTGCAGCTTTCACATTGTTTATAGAATGAAGAACAACAATATACTCACCCAGAAGGCTTTCCTGATCCAAACAGTGCTTCAGGAGATATTTAGATCCAAAATCGAGCGGCGGACATCCGTATAATGGTAGCCCGTAGGGCATAGATCACCGCTCCTAAAACTGCATTAATCGTCCAAAAACTCATGTTTTTCACCAATATTCCATCATGCTACGTTCTGGATGATCCGCCATTGCAGTCTGTGTCTCTCCACACAGCGCTGTGTGGCTGAACTGACGAGTTTGTTTATGTGCCCTTCGTGCATGCGCGGTGGGGCTCATTGTTTCAGGGGAAGACGGCCGGCTACACAACGACTTTCTTCTTCCAGTTTTGTGCAAAATGGAAGAATATCTATCGGATGAAGATGTTGTGGAGGAGAACTTTGAATATGATGGACGTCCTTACAGTTTCGAGCCAGCGTTTACAGATAAGCAGCTCTTAGAAAGGAGGACGCGAAGGCAACGCTCCAGAGAGTACTGCGCATGCGCGAAGGGCACGTAAACAAACTCGTCAGTTCAGAGGTACAGTCACACAGCGCTGTGTGGAGAGACACAGACTGCAATGGAGGACCATTCGGAACGGATCATGATGAAATATTGGTGAAATTAATGAGTTTTTGGACGATTAATGCAGTTTTAGGAGCGGTGCTATACATGCCCCGTGTGCTACCATTATACGGATGTCCGCTGCTCGATTTTGGATCTAAATATCTCCTGAAGCACTGTTTGGATCAGGAAAGCCTTCTGGGTGAGTATGTTGTTGTTCTTCATTCTATAAACAATGTAAAAGCTGCCGGAACCGAACTTTTCCTTTAAGTTTCACTTAATTAGGGTCCTCGCCCAAAGGGAAAGGACCATTACCATGCAGGATTTCTTTAACCCTTGAACCCCAGGTCAACAGTTTGGCAGAGTCATTAAAATCCAGAATATTTAATGAGTTAAATAAACAACACTTCATTGTTTGTTTCTGTCAGCGTTTTATGATACAAAAACTGCAAAAAAACAAAAGAACTGATATTTTGTTTGTGGGATTAATAGGTTCAAAAAGCTACTATTATAACCATTATTATTATTTTAAATAACCATTTACTGATATGATGACATACATGTACATACTGTATAAAGTCTGTTATTCTTTTAAAACATTGTTTGTGTTTGTCAAACTCATCTGTTTTAAGCAATTTTGCTTTTCTTCAGACATTTCTGCCTTTTCTAATTGATTTTGAACCAAATATTTGTGCATATTTATATCTTCACACTATCAGCTGTTGGCTTTTAAAACCTTTCAATCCCACACCAAAAAAATGTTTTTTAGTTTATTTGTGTGTTTTTCTGTTCCCTGAATGGAACCAAACAATGATCTGATTTGTTCTGTTTTTTGAACATTAAATATCCCTGAATTAACAATGACCTCTGCCAAACAGTTGAGCTGATAGTTAAAGGGTTAAGGATTTGTCAACTCTGCAATTTTTAGAACAGTTTTCCAAATTTTTATAATAAGCCTGTTAACAATATCAGAAATTTCATTTTCATCAGTAACTGCAGAATCTCCTGTCTCGTAAATCAATCCTCACTGTGGGTCATCTGCCTCATCGTGTCTTTTCCTATTGTCTGATATTTAACTGAATCAAAGTTTATCTCCTTTATTTCATCCAGTGCACAGAATCATCTTATTAATTTGTGCTATTTCATCCAATCAGAAGCTGTCATCTTGTTGTGTACTGTTTCCTGCTGCACATTACTGTATCATAAAATGGATTAAAATGCAACTCACACTCCTAACAGAGATGTTAGTTCCCGATTTTATTTTACTTTTCAACATATTTGATAGCAAACACAGAAAACTACTTACTTTAAGAAGCTGAGATAAGGCCAGCAAGAGGCTTTAGATTACTGAAACACTTATATGTCAACTAAACAGCAACATTTTGGATCAGTATTGTTCAGACAAAATAAAGCAACAATAGGTTTAGAAATAAAACAAAAACATTTGATAAAATAGAAAATATCAATAAGAGCAAACAGCAGGAGGTACAAAGGTGAAGAACAAGTGATGATGTAACATTTTATGCAAAAGCAGGAGTCATGGATTGGTTTAAATAAAGCAGGTGCAACATATTGATTTATTGATGGATTGTTTGAGCTGTGCAATAATTTATATGCAGGCAGCTTTTGTGTTTTTGTCTCTGATTGTTTTTTCAGATATTATAACATACTGTAGCCTACATAATTACTGAGCAGCTTTCCTTATTTGTATTATAACAGTTTTTTATCTATTTATCTATCTATCTAACAAACTTTATTTGTATAACACTTTTCATACAAAAATTTGTAGCACAAAATGCTTCACATAAGAAATAAATTAAAATAACAATTAATTAAATAAAAAGTAGAAAGTTGCATACAAATGAAAATAAAAAGACCCTGTCCACCCTCACAATCCACATAAAGCGCACAAAGTTAATGAAACACACAAATACATAAAAAGGAAATTCTAAAACAGAATTGAAGAACTGAGGAAGACTGAGGGAACGCTAGCTTTAACTAAGAGTGAGGAAACACAGGAGCTAAAACTTAAACTATTATCAAATATCATAAGAGATTAGATTTAAAAAATACTATAGGGAATGGAAGGTAAATAAACAAATTAATCAATATAATAAAATGTATTTTTATTGATTTATTGATTTATTTTAAAGAGGAAACAGCACATATTAATGAACATTTTTTCAAATGTAAATATGCCAGATTACAGCCATTGGGCTAATTTCCATCTGCAGAACCCCTGACAGGTTGATGGGAACATATACATACAAGACACTATGCAGACTAAATACAGTAGGACAAACCCAAGGACAGTAGACAAGTAAAAAAGAAACAGAAACATACATATTGCACAGCCTCACATCACACAGAGTCCATCAAGCATTATCTAAAGAAATTATACGGTAAAACTAGATAACCAAATACCAGATGTGTCATAAAAGCAGCTAAAAGTAGGATGGTAAAAAGAAAAGCAGTGCACACAGAATAAAATTCCAAATAATAAATCTGAACTAGAATTTGGAAATAAAACAGATTAAGAGGATTAAAGATAAATAAAAAGGTAATAAGAAACAGTAATGACTATAATCAGCTAAAAGCTAATCTATCTATCTATCTATCTATCTATCTATCTATCTATCTATCTATCTATCTATCTATCTATCTATCTATCTATCTATCTATCTATCTATAACCCTGCGCAGTAGGAACATCAGAGTCTTGGGCTCCCTTGTATATCACCAGTGAAGTTCTGTCTGATCATTTTAAATAATTAAGAGCCTATTTTAATTTTTCTCTGAATAAATCAGAACGTCGACATACAGCAGGACTTCTGCAGTTTGATTAATGACACCTCCGGGGTTCATTAGAAAAGAAGAAAAATGAACAGAGGGCTGTGCTCATCTCGAGGATTAAGGCTGGGAAACATGTCAGCTTTTTAAAAGATTTTCAACCAGTTAAGTTTAAGAAAATGTGGCTTCTGTCAATAAGTTTTATATTAATGTTACCTTAAATAAAGATCATGCCAGGTCTAACTGTCTGTTAAAAAGTGTTTACATTTAAAGAAACAGCCTTTGAAATATGTATTTTCCATGACATAATGTACCGATAATATATCCATGTAAATGGGGGAAGATAATCATATCATCATCTTGTTTATCTGGTTGAGGATTTTTCATGAATGGTATCAACTATGTAACTGTTGATAGTTAATACAATACCAAAGCAATAAAAAAGTGAAAATATTGACAGTTTGAATTGCACAGATATGTCCACAGTTGTATCAAAATTGCAGGAAAATTCCTACAAACTGGCTAAAATTGTACTTTCATACACTGAAATAAAACTGATTAAAGGTCATTAAGTGTAGGAACTCTCTGATTTCATTTAAGAAACAGTTTTTCCAGAGCTGAATATGTTGCTTTGCCACTGTTTGGCACAATTTAGATAATTTGTAGGTTGACTGCAATAATTAATTAATATAAATAAATACTGTTTTCTAGTATTACATAAACAGTGGTATACACTTTATTTCTGATTTCTTTTATCTGTAATGAAATTTACAGGGGGTGGGAGAAAAATCAATTCACATAAGTATCGGGGGTTTTTGTTTGACAATTTTTAAATAGATTTTTTGTTCAAAAATCAATTGTTTTCCTAATTTAAGTGCTTCATTTTCGTCTGTGTTAATACGGCCCTTTTAATTGCTGTCCAGGCTTTTGAAGAGAGAGTATAAACAGCTGGTTAAAATATATTGCATTGTTGTATTTTTCCTGATATAGTCTGTAGGCATCATCATTGTTCATCTTTTTCGCTGGTGTTATGAAAAGATTGCAAAAATCTGCAATATTGTAGAATTGCAATTCAAATGGAACCGGCACCTAAAAAATAAAATCGAGAAAAGCGTATCGTCCCAGCCCTAAAATTTATAGTAGTCACAACACCAGGTTTATTAACTACAAATTATTTGTAAAAAAAAAATTCTGATACCTATTTGATACTACAAAACAGAAACAGAGGTCCTAAATTCCCTTGTTGGCCATTTTATTGTTTTAATTAATAAAAATAAATTGAATAGACTAATAAAATCCTTGCTGACATCAACATGAGCTCGATCAGTAACCACATCACTACGAAAATGTAATTTATTTATTGTTCCTTAACACGATCTGTTTAATTCCATTACTTATACTTTTTAAAGTTAATACTGATTATTGATATCTGGTTTTGGTGACTCTGTGATACGTTCTTCATTTCTTTTGGGTGTGGTTAGCGATAAGGGCTTATACCACTCCCACACACATGCTTTTGTAATATATGTATATATCCTGTGTGCAAAAAATACAAAAATAGATACATAAAAAAAGCTACTGTAAAAATCCACAATACGGTTCAAACTGCACAAAAACCCAAGTTAATTTATCTGTATATAACAGTGACCACACTTTGGTTGATTATTTTAGACCAGGTGTTTCAAAATGAAACATTTTTCATTATTTAAATGGTCTGTGGAATAAAAACATTTATTGGGCTCAGAGCCCCATCTAAGCCCGATAAATACATGGACAGGATCCAGAAATGTGGGCCGCCTCTCTCTCCAGCTCTTCTGACAGTTTGCAGACCGGACTCCTCTTCACATTTCAAGACTTCCCAAATGTCTTTGCAGAATTTTGGCCGAGTTTTTGGCCTTTAGTTAAAATGAGAATGAAAATTACTGCATCTCTGTATTTTCTGTTATTCTGACGTACAAGAAAACCTGGAAATTAAGCAAATGGAAATGACTTGAAAACCAAAGTGAACATGAATGTTGCCAATCTTTTTGTACAACTTGAACAAAACAAAGGTTTTCATTTTAGCTTTAAACTGATTATTTTATCTCCAGATTATGCTCTGTTGGGATTTCACAGGTAAACTTCATAAAACCAGAGGTTACATTTTTGACTTTTTACGGTTTTTGACTCAAACCACAATCGGATGTTTGATAATGTCAACAAATATAAAATTCCTTTGATGACACACTACTTTTGTTGTACAAAAATATTGCAATATTTCCATAAAATGCTGCTTTGTAAAACATTTATACTGTTTTATATCACATGTTTTTAAAATGGTGAAAATATCAAAACAATAATTGATCCATTGGTTAGAAATGATGCAGTAACATAACGATCTTCAGTCATATCTTATATTATTACATGTTTGTTCTTCCTTAAATAACGTGTTATTGAAATGAGTGCTGCACTAATTGTGAATATCAGAGCCCAAGCAGATACCACTGAATCTTAGACTAGCTGATACTGATACAGATGTTGTTCTAATAATCTTCTCTATCTGAGATATTCTCCCACTATGCCAGTGTTTACTCTAACGCAATGAGACAAATCATTTTACAGCCCAATAGATAAAATAAATCTCTAAATCAGGAGTGAGGTGTGCTCCATATTAGAAATGGATTTGGCACTACAGACCAACATCTGAAACTGAGATCTGCTGACCCCAAAATCATTTGACAAAGGCAGATGTGTGTACACTGTAAAAAGTTGGTGTAAAATTTACAGTAATTTACTGGAAACAAGACGCCAGTAAATTAAATTACTATGTAAGTTAGCAGGAATATTATTGTATTTTCTCTAACTGTTTATCTTCTGCATTTTAATTCAAGGTGTCTTTACAGTCTTTCAATTTACATTGTTATTACTGTATTATCAAAAACAGCTTCCTCGCTATTTTCCATTTACAGTTTCATCATTCTACAACTTTTTAATGCATTTTAAATGACAGCAAACGTGCCATATTTTAATGCTTAAAAAGATATCTTTAACTATTTTATGGACTATTTATTAGAAAGATTATTTTGTGAATAAAATAAATAATTACATACATATTTTTTATCCAATAAAAATGTATTTACTCAAATAATAGTTTCACCTAAATATGTGAAACATTACCTAAACATGTCACATGATACTGGTCAGTTTTCCTGGGAAATGTGTTTTTTCTCCTGTGGACATTTTATGGTAAATAACTGTAGACTTTACAGTAAATCCTGTAATTTTTTTTTTTTTTAATCTGTTTTTTTTTTCATAATTTTTGCCAGTTACAGTAATTTACTGCATTGCTGTTTTCAGTATAGGTAGCTGTGGATATTAAAATGCTGTAAAGTTTACAAAATCAGTTACAATGTATACAGCTGATGTCGAACCAATACTAATCTGCATCCTAAATTAAGAGTATTCAAATTTGATCATTTAGAAACTACTGTACTACTACTTATAACAGTTAATTAAATGTAAAACAACCATGAAAAACAGATATCTTTAATAATTAGGACACTGTTTGGTGTTGGATGTATATATTTGTATATATATGTATATGTGTATTTTTATATGTTTATATGTATCTATGCATATATGTGTATCCATAAAATGAAGAGCTTTATGCTCTATTGTAAAGTGTGTTGAGATAACACTTGTTATGAAATGGCGCCATACAAATAAAGATTGATTGATTGTTTGGGAGCTTGTCTCAGACTTATTTTTCTGTTCTTCATTGAGGTTTTATTTTAGAGTTATTGATTAAGAGCATCATGGTTTGTTTAATACTGACTGCTCACCTGTTGTATGCCAAGACAAGTTAATTATTCTGTATTATATAACTGTTTAGTAAATTGATGTCTCTTTCTCTTTGGATATTTGGATCTTCAGGCATTTCTTCATGTTATCAATGATTTTATCAATTCCTTGTTTTCATGTTTATATTTTGCATTTGTATTTAGGATTGTTAATTAAGGTCAATATATTTTAAATTTCCCTTTGTTATATTGCTCTGTGCAGTGTTTGCTTTTTATAATTTAAGTGTTATGATAGACCTCTCTATCTCTGCAGCTGCAGAACAAATTAGCCTGACGTTACAAATCACTTTGAACCTGTATTTTTGAGAATCAGACACAAAGGATGACCCAGTTTGGGGTATTTAGAACTTATACTTTGGTATTCATGGTAATTAACATGTATTGTCTGTATCTGATTTAAACTGGGACCCTATCAAAGTTAATAAATCTAGTACTATGACTATATGCTCCCAGTCACCGTAAACTGTGAAATAACAATGTGCAATCACTGTGCAGCTATCTATGTGCAATTACTATGTGCAATTAATGTGCAATATATGTGCAATCCTCTAACAATGTGCAATTAGTGTGGAGGTACACCCATGTACAATCACTTATCCCACTTTACTCAGTAAATGTGTATATAATCTTTATGGGATTTGCTTTTAGTTGTGTTTCCAAGCCCTTTTTATATTTTAATATTTTATATTTTTATATTTTATGTCTTATACAGGTAGAGTAATGTACATGCTGCTATTTTTTTTTACTTAAGTCTATTTTTTATTTTATTAATGCTGTCCGCTTTGCTGCTGTAACACTATAAATTTCCCCGTGTGGGATGAATAAAGGTTTATTCTATTCTATTCTATTCTTTTCTATATATGTTTTTTACGTATTTGCATGGAATACAAATATTGTTCATTGACATTCAGCTCAAATGCTCACCACAGTGTGATTTTTGGTCCATGTCTCCCATCCCTATGACATCTGAAAACAGTTTTACTGCTACATAAAGAGTGTTACCTCCATTTAAAATACATTTCACTTTGAATTGTACAGTTCTAAGTCCTATTTGTGCAGCATTTGCCCCTGTAAGAGACTAAAACAGAGTGAAATATGATAAATTGTAAGCTTGCTTGGTTTCTCTTCCTACCTGAAACACGGGCTTCTGCGTCCCCTCCCCTATCCCGTGTCGGGTGTAGATGTGCCGGGACATTTCGGCCAGCTCATCGGTCCAGGGCGGAGGCTGCCGCTCGGTGCCGCTCCACTGGAAGCTCTGCGGCTCGGGGGGCGGACAGTGCACCGCCGGCTCCAGCTTGGCTCCGGTTCAGCCCGACAGAGGAGGAAGAGGAGGAGAGATGAAGGAGGTGCAGGCTCCGCTCTCTGCAGCAGCAGGATGAAGCTCCAGCATCAGCGCAGCTCGTATAGATATTAACCCTCCCCCTCCCCCCACCTCCCCCCTCATCATCACCACCCGGAGCTTCAATGGTGCTGCGTTCAATGACCACTCAGAAATACTCAGCTGGGCTTTCAGATGCACTCCAGGAACCAGATACTTGGAAAAAAAGAAGTGTACAAACCCCTATTCCAATGAAGTTAGGACGCTTTTTAAAACATTAATAAAATAGAAAAGAATGATTTGCAAATTCTAGACAAAATACACTGTAACTGATTTTTGTAAACTCTACAGCATTTTACTGTAAAGCTACCTACTGTAAACTTCTATGCGGTAAATTACCGTAAATGGCAAAATACTGTGGAAAAAAATCAGATTTTTGTAAAAATTTACAGCATTTACTGTAAAATCTACAATTGTTTACCTTAAAATGTCCATACAGTAAATATGGAGAGAGATTTGTCTAAAAAAAATGCACACCAATATATCCACAATTTTCGGATGTGTTTTTCAGATTCACAAATACATATCAGATTTTCATGTTTTTAAATTATTTGAGTGCATTCATCATAACTTATCATTTGTAAATCTTCAATTCTGCTTGTGAATTGTTGTAGATTTGTATATTTTTGTAGATTTGTTTATTTTTAAAAGAAGGAAATGAGACAGTACATGTTAATGAACATATAAATGTAAACATGCAAGATTATAGCCATGTGGCTAATTTCCATCTCTAGTCCCATTGGCAGGTTGGTGTTGTACAAAACATTTATACACAATAAAAACAAAACAAGACAAAACAAAGACAAAGCAAAACAAAGCAAACACAGTTGATCATCAAAAAAAAAACATTTAGGCCAAGGGGCTGGTTAAAGTGCAGAGTGCTAAAGTGTAAAGTGCATTATTGTATTGCAAATTGCCCAAAAAACATAAAGTGCTGTTTTGATTGCCTAATGCTCAATTGCATTTTACAATAATCTAATACCAGTGATGGTAATTTGTGATACCTAGAGTAGGAATATAAAGTGCTAGTTGGAAGTGCGTTTGTGGATCGACTGACACCTGCATTAATTTTCGAGCCAACCATAATGCAGTTTCCAAGAAATGCACTCATATATTTTGAGGGAATTATCTCGTTAATATGTGCACAAATAACAATGATTTTCTCATGTGTTTTGAGATTCACAGTTTTGAAAAGTTCAAAACAGTCGGGACCCTTCCACGTTCCTCTTCCCCCTTCTCTGGTGTTCGTCCACAACTATACAACGCTGGTCCAGATCAAGTAGCGCAGGTATCACAACCAAAGCATGCTTCATCAGGATTATGACAGTCGTGCATAACCGAATTGAGAAACAGGGATGTGTGACTGGGATTTTAGTAAGACGTTGCTTTGACAGCAGCATATGTTGCTTCCAAACCTGTATAACCTATCAGCAATACTGGTGCCATCACAGATATGCCACCAAGTGGTCCGGTATGGATCTGCATGGTTTGGCTCAGGCCGGATCGGTAAAGCCTGATCCTGTTTGCGTTTCCACAGCCAACCGAACCCTAATTGGTAGGCGACATCATAGCAGCACAACACAGTGTACCTGTCTATTAAATACAATGAAGAAGAAAACGCGACACAGTAAACAAAGAGCAACGATGGAAGACATCCAGCATTTCTTCTTTTCTGTGATCAGCATGTGGCTTTTTGTTACGAAGCACAACCAAGCTTTGGTTCAGAGAAGGCTGTGTGCCGCGAGAGTTATTTTCACGAAGACGAGTGGAGATTTAAACATGGAGGGGTTATGTGTTGTTCTTTATTACCGTCTCCTTCGACCAATCAACGGACTGCAGTGTCTTAGCTCCACCTTCTGGGATCGGATAGGTATGCTTGGCACCCCAACAGAAGGGTCCCAAAAGTAGGATGGTACAGTTCAATTATAAGGGGTCCTGTCCTGGTTTTAGGCTATGGAAACGCCACAAAAAGCGAGCCGTACCAAGAAGAACCGAACTGAAGCCTCTGGTGGAAACGGGGCTTAAGTTACCCATGCCATGGGCACTTACACCCCCCCATACCATCACAGATGCTGTCTTTTGACATTTGCTCTGATTGCAGTCTGGATGCTCTTTTTCCTCTTTTAGCCCGGAGGAGACAACATCCATATTTCCATAAAACAATTTGAAATGTGGACTCAGACCACAGCAGACTTTTCTGTTTTGTGTTAATCCATCTCAGATAAGCTCAGGCTAAGAGAAGACTGCAGCATTTCTAGAGGTTGACTTTAGTTTTGCATAGTAGAGTTTTAAATTGACCTTGTAGATGTAAAGATGAACTGTAGTTACTGATGATGGTTTTCTGAAGTGTTCCTGAGCCCACGTGCTGATATCCTTGCCCCATCCCTGTGAAAGACTGAGCCTTCAAAGAT
Organism: Scarus forsteni; assembly: GCA_036419115.1. Taxonomy (NCBI): domain Eukaryota; kingdom Metazoa; phylum Chordata; class Actinopteri; order Labriformes; family Labridae; genus Scarus; species Scarus forsteni. The sequence goes on along the minus strand of JAZDUH010000380.1, from coordinate 3,693,567 downwards.
GCTCCTTTTATACCCAGTCATGACACTCACCTGTTTCCAACTAATGTGAAAATATAGTCCAAACAGGTGTTTGCTCGCTTATTTCAGTCTTTTGTAGCCCCTGTCCCAGCTTTTTTTGGAACGTTTTACAGACATCAAATTCAAATTGAGTGGATATTGAGTGGATAATAGATGATGCTGTGTTTGACACACAAAAATGTTTTTGATGAATAACAGATTTTATATGATAAAGCATCCTATCAGTAAGTGGTTCAGTATTTAAAGGGACTGTGAGGAGAATCTATTACCGGCGACATAAAGACTCTGCTACCCATGATCACGCGGTGACTGTCGTAATGCTGCGTTCCAGTAACCTCGGAACTGGGAGTGACATCATCTCCGACTTATCGGCATTCCAGTTGAAGTCGGAAAAAAACATGCTGATCTACCAGGCTATTGTTAGCTGTTGTTAGCACGCCCTGCGTTGTTGTTCACAAATATCACATGAAGAATGTGATTATCACTATGGCAGCATTTTTGTAAATATAAGTCTAACAATACCATGTATACAGCTGATCTAGAGCGACACACCCCAGTCAGAAGTGCAAATAAATTGATTATTACAGGAGCTAAATAACTGTTCACACTGGGGGCATCCATCTTCCATTGTCAACTCGGGGGTGGTGAGGTTTCACCGAGTATCCAGTAGGAAATTCCGACTTCGGGGGTCATTCCTACTCGGACCTTGGATATTCCTACTTCTGACTACAACTGGAACGCACCAAAAGACGTAACGCAAGCCAAAGTGTGTGTTTGTTGTGATGCTAATGAATGCAGCTCTGACCTTCCTCAGAACTCTGCATTGTTTTACAACTTCTTTTTTCAACAACTTACAGGATGCAAAGCCACGAGGTAATGTATCTCTTTCTAGTTACGTAGCGGTAGTTTTTGATGTGTGACAACAAGCAATTTTTGAAAAACTTGGTATCTTAGTTTTGTAGCCGGCTATATATGGCTACTTACAGCCCGGTGCTCTAAGACGTGTCTGAATAATACAAATTTGCTCTAGTTTTAATTGTCTTGTTCCTGAAGTTGAGTATCCAGGCCAGTCCAGCCCTGTCCGACCCGACCACAAAGCTAAGGAATAGCATTTATAGATAACCTATTTTGATGCTATGAAACTCATCTTAAATTGTGTATTTCCATCAGGCATATATCTAAAAGGGAGACTTTTTTGCAATTACTTAGAGCTCCTCACAGTCCCTTTAAGATGATAAAAGTAATTTAAATAAAAAACGTTCAGCTTTTTGAACCTTTAAATCCCACACAAAGAGAATGTAAGTTATTTTGGTTTGTTTGCAGTTTTTCTGTATTCTAACAAAAACCCCACTGATTTATTTTTTTTAACATATTCAATATTCCTGAATTTATTGATCTCTGCCAAGCAGTTGAGCTGGGAGTTAAAGGGTTAAAGGGTGTAGTAAAGACCAAACTAAACACTGTGAAGCTTATGATAACTCAAACAAATCAGGTTTAAATTCGAGCACAAACATTTCTGGTCCTGGCGTTTCGACTTTACGAGGAGCATTTGAAGGCAGCGTAAATTGTCCCTCATTGCAGCATGACCTGCCATTTAGCTTGAGATAGGGCCAATCCATTCAATTCATTGTGCATGAAAACACAATACCATTTATACAAAATGCTCATTGTTTCATACAAATAATAATGGCACAAAACAGGTGAATACCCAAGCAAACAAAAAACAAATCAATATTTAGTCATTTCAAGCAGAGTGTTTCAGCAACTGTCCAAATATTCTGCAAAATGACTATGACTCAAAATAGTGTTCGGCCAAATCGATCATATATGAATAGAAAGTTTTAATAAGGGACCAAACCACCTCACTTTATTTTAGTTTACTTCTGCAGTTTCACCTAAAACAAACATTTAAATTTTCCTTCTTAGGAGAAGAAACTAGGACAAACAACAGCGGATGAAATCTCCTCAGTCATCCTCACAGGCAGAGCCACCAGCTGTGATGTTTTCTGAAAATCCCACCGCAGGTCTGCAGCAAGTCTTCACACTGTGCTCAAATCCTGAAGAAGCAGCCTGTGGAGTGTGGCCTTCAACATTTAATAAAAAGAAAAGCTGATTTTACTTGCACTTTAACACCAGAGTGAGTGTGACATTTACGCGACGGCGTGTGCTTCTTATTGAAAAACAAGGCTTAGAATGGTTGAATGAATCTGGGACTACGGCCTGAAGGTCAGTGCCTCGGGGGCGGGAATTAAACTGTCAGACAGGTAAAGTGCAGCGTGTCTGGTTGAAATACTGGTCTTTAAAAGGTTTGGATGCATATTTTTTAACAAAAGTGGACGTCTTTCTAGGTCCAAGATCCCCACTCTGATCTGAGATGTCTGATCAGTTCATACATAAATCATCGTAAATATTTTTGTAAAGTCTGAAAATAATTGATCATTGTGCTGTTAAGATACTGGGTTCTCTATCAGTAAGTTAAGATGAGGGCCTGTGATATATATACATATATATCTATATTTTTTTTCCCGTCTGCATTATCTTTTCAGTTGAGCACTGTGTCCGGTGGCAGCGTTGGAAAGACCAATGCATATTTTTTCTAGCAGTGACAGATAAGTAGATATGATTCACTGCTACAGTGACCATCACCAGCCCTCCCTGTAGGCTACTCCATCAAATCAAACTTTATTTAACCCCTGATGTGAGCTGAAGGGGAGGGCCGTGCCACACCACAGTGTGAAAGAAGGGGAAACAGTGACAGACAGGACAAGACAAGACAACAGGGAGGAGGACAAACAGGTAGTGTAACTAATTTGAGATAGCAGTCCAAGTGCTGTGCTGATTTTAGTCCAAACCAGAAGTAAAGGCTGTACGAGACCAGGGACACCAGAGGTGTGGGACTTGATAGTAGGGGGTGTACCCATAGGGGTGAGATATGGAGGAGCATGCATCACAGGACGTGAGATGATGTGTAACAGAGCCCGACTCAGCATGTTCTGACTGGACCAGTCATTTCTTTACAGTTAATCTCAACAGAAGCTTGAGTATCTGTACCTACATGTATGTGAGGTGGTCACCGAATACCCAAGAAGCTGCCCATGCCCAGGGAGACAGCAGCCAAGGGCTCCCCCAGAGCCACCAGGGGGCCCGAGACCCACCAAACTTTGTCCTCGAGGATCATATTAGTCCCACTTTGAGCCAAAACAGCCATTTGTGCAAAGTTTAAATACATTCTTTTAAAATAGGGGAGACTGGGCATATTGTCACACTTTTTACACTCATACATATATACAGTTATCTTGGAATCAAAACATCATATATAAAAAATGTGTACCAGATGAAAGACCAAAGTTTCAGGTATTTATTTTGTATTCATGTCATTTTCATATCTTGTGTCAATGCAGAGAAATTAGCAATCTAATGGGTATTGTTAGCATGTGACAAGTTGCCCCACCAACGGTTAAGTTGTCACACAGGCTGTGTCTGAAATGGCATACTAACGTCCTACTCATACTAAGTGTGACGTCAAAATGAGTTTGTAGTGTGTTCACATTAGATAGTATAAAAGATTGAGTGTGCCAGAAATACCCGGATGTATGGTATATCGGAAAAAAAATTAAGTATGCGAGGTGGGCATACTAGTCACACTCAAATGCCCCATAATGCATTGCAGGCCCATAATGCATAGCGGCATGCATGACTGACCGGCATTCAGCTAAAAATCGGCCACTAGCAAACTTCCCGTTTTAAAATAAACGCATCTTTTATTATCTCCTTTTAGTTCTTTAACGCTTTTGTAAATTGGGCTCTTGTTTTGGAGCTGACCGGAAGTTTCTTCGATAGCATAATATCGCGCATAGTGAAATGCCCTCTGGTGGAGAAGATAATTGCAGTGTGAAAACTTATGGTGCGTTCCAGTTGTAGTCGGAAGTCGGAATTTCCCAGTTCCAAGTAGGAAATTTTATCTGGAACGCCCCCTGAAGTCTGAATTTCCTACTGGGAACTCGGTGAAACCTCGCCACCCCCGAGTTGACAATCAAAGATGGATGCCCCCAGTGTGAACAGTTATTTAGCTCCTGTAATAATCCATTTATTTGCACTTCTGACTGGAGTGTGTCGCTCTAGATCAGCTGTATACATAGTATTGTTAGACTTATATTTACAAAAATGCTGCCATAGTGATAATCACATTCTTCATATAACAATGCAGGGCGAGCTAACAACAGCTAACAATAGCCTGGTAGATCAGCATGTTTTTTTCCGACTTCAACTGGAACGCCGATAAGTCAGAGATGATGTCACTCCCAGTTCCATTAACATGAGGCCCAATGACCTTGTCCTTTAAATATAATCAGTTCAATCTTTAGAGAAGAGCAAAGTGGATATTTGCAAGTAGTTTGAAGAAATCTATGAGACGTTGAGAAACTACATTCACAAACCTGCTCTAATGCACAGCCTGAAAATATAAAGCGTCTGTCCCTCACTGTTGTCGGCACGGAGGCATATAAAGGGCCAAAATCAATGAATAAGTAATGTCCTCGGGGTAATGTGCGTCTCATTTATCATGTGCAGCTGCTGATGTGTGCAGGGAAAATGGAAAGGCTAATTAGGTGGACAGTTACTATTTTAATCACAGAAATGTTCCGGTAATCACTGGAAGCATCTGAAGGGAAACATGAAGAGGGAATAATCTCATTAACTCAGGTCATTCTTTTTTATTTCAAAGAATATCATACGACTGCTCTGTTACAAAAGCATTTTAAAATCCTGGATAGAGGAACTTTTCATGGAATATTTTACAGAATTTTACACATCCGGCTGATTCAGAGACTGAAGTCACATCTGTGTCGTTCTTTGCTTTCTACAGAGAAAAAAAGGCATCCAGTGGTAAATAAATGTTTGTAAAGCTAAGGTGCGACGTCAGTGACAAACCAGGTATTTTACATCTAATATACAATGCCCTTAAACAGAGGCGCAAGAAGAAAATACAGACAGGTCAGGCTAACATTAAAACTATGTTACAGGACAGAGACCGTATGGAAGAGTATCAGGGACAGGCAAGGAAAGACAGGAGAGGCTGAAGATGATGTTTCTTTATACAAAAGATATTAAAATTAAAAATATATGTCCTTTAAAAAGGTTAAAAAAACAAAAGGAGGCAAAATATGAAGGTTAATTCTGAAATACAATGTCAGGCATTAAGTCAAAATGCTGAGAATAGAGTTGAGATAGAATAAAAAATGTTAAAGAATATTAAAAAAGTTTTTTTTATTGAATTATGAACCTATTATATCTTCACTCATTTTGGCTAACTCACCAGTAAAACCATTTTGTCTTGTCATGGTCCGATTCCTTGTGCTCTCGCTCCGTTCCAATAAATGAAAAGAGGCCAAGAAAATAACTAAAATAAAATCTTTACCTTTCAAAGCATTTCACTTTCTATTCTCAGCCTCTTGATTTGATTATTAATTTATTTCAGAAATTTGTAATTTTTAATCACTGTATTTTATTTTATCTCAACTTTGCAAAAGCTTTTCAAACATTTTAAAGGATAAGTTTGGTTTCTCCAGCTTTCACATTGTTTATAGAATGAAGTAGAACAATATACTCACCCAGAAGGCTTTCCTGATCCAAACAGTGCTTCAGGAGATATTTAGATCCAAAATCAAGTGGCGGACATCCGTATAATGGTAGCACACGGGGCATGTATAGCGCCGCTCCTAAAACTGCATTAATCGTCCAAAAACTCATTAGTTTCACCAATATTTCATCATGGTCCGCTCACGCTACTCCTCCATTACAGTCTGTGTCACTCCAGACATGTTTTTGTGGCTGTGCTGACCTCTGAACTGAAGACTTTGTTTATGTTTGCCTCCGCACATGCGCAGTACGGCTCATTGTTTCAGGGGTGACAGTCGGCTACTCAACGACTTTCTTCTTCCAGTTTTGTGCAAAATGGACGAATATCTATCGGATGAAGATGTTGTGGAGGAGAACTTTGAATATGATGGGTGTCAGTTACAGCTTACAGTTTTAAGCCAGAGTTTACAGATGAGGAGCTCATCAAAAGGAGGACGTGGAGGCAAAGAGAAGAACAGCTGGCCAGAGAGTACTGCGCACACACCGGACTGTCTTGGAGGAGTAGCGTGAGCGGACCATGATGAAATATTGGTTAAACTAATGAGTTTTTGGATGATTAATGCAGTTTAAGGAGCGGCGCTATACATGCCCCGTGTGCTACCATTATACTGATGTCTGCTGCTCGATTTTGGATCTAAATATCTCCTGAAGCACTGTTTGGATCAGGAAAGCCTTCTGGGTGAGTATATTGTTCTTCTTCATTCTATAAACAATGTGAAAGCTGTTTATCATTACTCTTAATTTGTTAATTTTTATCTTGAAAAGCAACCTTTCTCTATGCATTACTTGGTTGTAAAAAAAACGTTAACTGCCTTTTTATTCATGTCCAAGTGTTATTCTCAAGCTGCAGGGCAAGGTGAACTTTATTATTTGGATTTAAAATATTTTAATTCAGTATTTTAGCTTTTATTTCCAAAAAGAACATCAGCCAATTTCTTCCATTTTTTAACAAACTTTTAGTGGCATTTTTCCTAAACATTTTACTTTGTTCACAAAATTGTGCTGTGATTTGTTTTTCTAAATTACAACATTTTTAACACTTTTCGGACTTCCCTCACAAGTTGTGTGGCTTCCTTACTTTTAAAAAAAGTACTTTCTCTGCATCAACTTATTTTTAAATCAAGAATCACCTTTTTTTAATATTTCTACTTCCAGTACATACACATTCAAAACCCTCCTATCACTTTTTTCTATCTCATGCCTGACCCTTATACACTTCCACATGGACTTTATCTTTTAAGCTGCTTTTTAATTCTCATCTCTAATCTGAAGACAAACCAACAGAAAATTTAAAACATGATCTCAAACTTTTCTTTAACAAAGATTCATCAAAACAGCAGCTAACAATTCGGAAATTTCTTTTTACATTTCGTCTGGACAATCACAATAAAAGCAGGAGCAAAGTAAGAATAATAATTACACAGTCTCCAAACATGTAAGAAACACATGTGTGAATAATGTCTCAAAATATATATAAATCAAAGTACAGGTGTGGCAATGACAAGAGTGAAGACATTCCATAAAAAAGACTGGAAACAGATTCAGAAGAGACCAAACATGAGGAGAAAAGCAGGCAAAGAGAGATCAGATCAGTTCAACTTAAAATCTGGTGATTTTTTTCCATAACAAAGATCCATTTAAGCCCTCGAATGAATATGTGAGTAACACACACACACACACACACACACTAAACAAACTAAACAAACACACACACATCTATGTCCTCTTAAATATCTCAAATGAAACACAGAAGCTTTACGAGGCAGTGAGTTTGTGAAACCATTTACACATGAAGGAACTGTTATGACATGAAATAGAGTTTTTACTTCAGATATTCTGACCGGAGCAGCGACAGTGAGGATGACGAGGAGGAAGAAACCAAATGGAGCCTACACCCCGTCCAATAAGTTCAATTTGCAAGGACCTGAATTATCTCGAAACAATCCACATTTAAACAAAAACAGTTAGGCCATGTTCACATTAGGCAACGGCAGTATATAACATACAGTCCTACTCATCATTAATGGCACCCATGAAGTTTAAGTACACAATGTGACAGTACAAACAGTTTCTTTACAAACCTCTCTAACTTTGCTCTGCATCACTTTATCAGACTCAGACTTGGCAGAAGTAATGTTCACATCTTAAGGTTTGTAAATTATACTTCATTAGTTACTATGATCATGCAGTCATATTTAGAATAGGCAGTTTTAATTGCAACCACTTGAAGCCTACAAGGAAAAGAACACCCTACCAACAATTAAGCATGGTGGAGGTTCCATAATGGTTTGGGGCTGCTTTGCTGCATCAGGCACTGGAGGCCTTGACCGTATCACAGGAATAATGAAATCAGAGAATTATCAAGAAATTTTAGAGCGAAATGTCCTACCCAGTGTAAGAAAACTTGGTTTGAGTCGAAGATCGTGGGCCCTCCAGCAAGACAAATACCCAAAGCACACATCCAAAAGCACACAGGAATGGTTGAAAAGGAAAAAAATGGCCTGTTTTAAAATGGCCAGCAATGAGTCCTGATCTCAATCCGATTGAAAATCTTTGGTATGGCTGAAATCTGTCATTGGGGAAAAGAAACCTGCAAATGTTCAAGAGCTTGAACAGTTTGCATAGGAAGAGTGGGAGAAAATACCAGCTGAGAAGTGCAAGAAGCTTATAGATGTCTACAAAAACATTTGGAGGCTGTCATCAGTGCCAAAGGGTGTGCAACAAAATACTAAAGAGGGGTGCCATTATTGCTGCACATGCTTTTTTTTAGTTCCCTCTATGAAATTACGATATGTAACTTGTAAAAAAAGTTTTTTAAAAGTATTTTGGACCATCAATTAAAAGATCCTGATGACATGGATTTGGTACATTTCATTTTATTTCTGAAGATATTGTTAAAGTAATGAAAATAATGAAGGGGTGCCAATAATACTGAGCAGGACTGTAAATGTTTTCTATATATACTGATAAATATACGGAGTGTGACGATATTGAATATCTTGGTAAAGCCCATTGATGTTGGCAGAAAAACAGAGCAGATGGCAGGTCTAATCCTCGGTAAAGAATATTTTAAGGATGAGCCATTAAATAATATTTTCATTGACAATAACTTAGTCTGTTTGAAATGTTTCATCTCAATTATTTTGCTTGGGGATTTGTTCATATTCATAAAATTCAAGCAATTTTGTGACTGGTTTGAAAGAACAGCAACAACAATAAAATCTTAAACACACAATGCTGGGTAATTTATTGTTTTTAATAATCAAAAAGTTGGAAACAAGCACCTGCCCACTGTCTAAAGTGTATAAATATGCCGGTGTAGTAAGCCAAATTAACCCCCGTCAGACTATGCACAGGAGTATATTCTGGACTAGGCCAGATTATACTCCTCTTAAATCCTTTATTTTACCGTTGAAACATCAGAGGAGTGAATATTTGCATTTACAGCAAAGTTTGACTTTGGGTGTAGTGATTAACATACCCTGCGAGCTTATCATTCAAATATAAATGATCTGGTATCTGATATTTATCTGGTATAATTACCTCCGCCAAGGAGGTTATGTTTTCGGGAGAGTTTGTTTGTCTGTGAACAAAATAACTCAAAAAGTAATGGATGGATTTTGATTAAATTTTCAGGAAATGTTCAGCATGGGAAAAGAAAGAACTGATTTGATTTTGGTGTTGATTCGGATCAGCGTCTGGCCGCCATGGCTAATAATGTGATTTCTGTGAATAACTACTGAACTAAAATAGATATCACTATGAATCCAGTTGCTAATGGTATGTTTTCATGGACAAGTAATCTAAATATTTAGATGAATAAAGGTAGGATTAATATTTAGGGTCAAAATGACAATATGGCTAAAGACTGTGGCGCTGGCAGAGGTCTGCGCTCTCCGAGTGCTTTTCTAGTTACTCAATATTATCAGTTAAACAATATAACAGGGTCAGAATATGATTTTGGTCTATTTTACCCCACCCTAGATCACATACAAGTTCATCTGAAAATGCTCTTTAGGTTATAAACTAAGTGAAAAGAGCCTAAATTTTGCTTTAACTCTTAACAAATGTCAATCACTAATGTTCCAAAATCCTTCTAAATTGATCCAGATGTGTTCCATCTCTGTCTATGCCATTTTAAACTCCCTTCAACCTGCTCTGATTGGTTGATGGGTCCACTCTTTGGTCATTGCTTGGCGCCATAATGTGAAAAAACAGTCAACTGGCTCAAAACTGACGATGAAACAATGGTGTGACATCACACTGGTAGGTCCATTCTGGGGGCCAGTGGAACAAGCTGTTTCAAGCAGCTACTGGTGCCACATATAGGGGGAGAAGATCTTAAGTTTGGACTTTATTTGTTCTCAGAAGTGCTCTATAATGCAAAGGAGACATGAAATGCACTGCAGGGATTATAAAATTTAAAATAGCAGAATATGGGCTCTCTAAGAGGTAATCTTTGACATGTAAAGGCAGCCATTTGAAGGCATTTTAAAGAGTTTAGTTTCTACTGGCAAAACTGAAAAGTTATGGTGAGCTTGCAGCATGATTTCACTACACATGGTGCAGCAGCGATGTGTCTTAGAGAAAAAAAACGATTAAAAAATGACCAATACAGTGCTGTAAATGCCGAAGCAAAGCTCCAGAGATAGAAAGTTTAAACAGCAGGGCATTTAATCAATTCAATAAAAAGTTAATATCAGCCTGCAGGAAGTTCAGACTAAATGTGGCTCAGCTGGGATTTAGAGATATTCATACAAATTAAAGGATGTTCTTTATTTGAAGTCAACGCAGCCTGTGGGACATCTTGAGAGGAAACTTATGATTCAATCGGGTTTCGCTTGAGGCTTCTATTTCAGCCCATTTTACTCAAATTTACATTTTTTATTAACAGTAAAATCCAAATTATAAATTACACTGGTATGTAACACTCTCTCTGTTTAATAGGAAATAATATTTTGCTTTTAACCAGGTTCATATTATGTTTTTTTTTAAAAACTTCCAGCTTTCTGTTCATATTTTTCTAAGAAAACTCAAGACCTACCTTTTCAATCTGGCTTTTAGCTGATTGTATTTATTATTATTATTATATTTAAACATTTTTTAACCCTTTAATTTTGTTTTATTGCTACATTTCTGTTCAGATTTTTTATTTGGAATTTTATTCTTTGTTAAATGCTTTTCCTTTTATTATCCTATTTTAGCTGATTTTGTTATGCACCTGATGTTACGCTTTCTCATTTTACAATATTACTTATCCAACTTTCATTTTATACTGCTATATTATTTCATTTATTTGTGTTACACATTTATTTATCTTATCCTCGAGTATTTTTAAGTATTATTTTAGTTTTAGCTCCTGTGTTTCCTCAGTCCTCTAATTCTGTTTTCTGTAAGAATTTCATTTTTATGTCTTTGTGTGTTTGAGTAAGTGAGTGTGTATATTGAATGTGATTTGGGGAGGGGGGGGGTCTTATGTTTTCATTTTATGCAATTATGCAATTTTCTGCTTTTTATTCTACTCATTGTTATTTTATTTTTTCCCATGTAAAGCCCTTTGTATTACAAAGTCCTGAATGAAAAGTGCGACACAAATAAAGTTTGATTGATTGATTTCACATTCTGTGTTCCCCTGATCCACCTCTATTCTCACTCTGTCCTTTACTTTCCTTCTACTGTCTCCATCCCTAAGTAGGCCAAGTCTGCTCTGATTGGATGATGGGTCCTCTTTGTGGTAAGCAGTCAGTTCAGCGCTGTTTATAACAGCTCTGCATTCCTTCCACAGCCTGCACTGGGCTTGAACAACAGCAATATGATGTCACAGTGGTAGGTCTATTATTTGGGGTTAGCTGTTTCAGGGGCATGTAAACTACACCTAAGAGCTTGTGAAACTCAAAAGACCTATTTCGGGGTCTTCTAAAGGACCTGGTGACAAAACTTGCCTTTCCTTTGTGTTCAGCAAAGTTCAACACGAGCAGTTTCAGCTCTGTTCTCAGTTGATGGAGACCGGTCATAAGCTCTGCTACCTGACTCTGATAATCACCTGTTGTCTTTTAAAACGTGGTCTTTTCTCTGCTCCACAATGTTTTAAATCACTCAAAAGTTCCAACCCTTTTCCTAAATTGAAGAATTTTGATCCCAGTGAGGGGGAAAGCTGTTAAAAAGCTCTAAACACCAGCCTCTGTTGGCCTTCAGTATATTGTATGCATAGCATCAGATCTTGTGCACGATGTGATGGTAGTGGCTGTGCTTTCAGTCATGATGGAGCATATTTCACAGGTATTTTGGCTGGACTAGGAATCTGATTTGGATGCAGAAAGTCCCACTGTTAGTTTTCAGTGTGATCCGAGTGCAGGTGTCCTGCTTTCTAGACCCCTGATTCCCAGGCAGGGGTCCCAGGCTATCTAAAGAGGCTCTGAGGTTATCAAAATTTGGTACAAGTATACAATCTGAAACAACAGCCTTGTTTCCACTGGCGTAGGAAGATAGCCAGAAGGAGACGGTGGCACGAGCTTTGAAGCTGCAAGACATCACAGCAGTGTGACACAGTGAAGTGGTCTGAAGTAGAGAGGGGCTGTAAACAAAGAGCAGGACCTCCAGTGCTCCATGAAGCATTGTTTTATGCAAACATTCTTTAAAGTGACAGCAGTGAATAGATCACTCTAAGGCTACGTTTACATGGAAACTCCTGACTTAAAGACGCAAAGATTTGTCCTTTGCGTTTTAGAATTCTTCTGCGTTGAGACGAGTTAATCCGCTGTAGTGTGAATGCCGGTTCAGTAGATGGTGGTGTAGGTCTGCAGAGAGGCAGCGCTGCTACAACACACGAACAAAGAAGAAAAACTTTTCACCAACAACGGCGAATAGACGCACAGAGACGCAGGAGTTTCTTTTCTGGACAACAAACCAGTTTGGACAACAAATCTGTCTGGATAGTTTTGACTGGATAACAAACCGAGCACAGTAAAAGGCTCACACGTTACTCGGAGGACGGCCGAAGCTGTTGTTGTTCCTGGTATGCGCGCACAGCCTTCATCTGAAAGAGTACTGCGCATGAGGTGACGTCAGCGTTTCACCCTGAAAAGCTCTGATACGGGTTTACACGGAGCTGAATGGAGAGCAGATTCAAATCTTTCCACTCTGGAGCCAGTTTTCAAAAGTTTCTGTTTTAAACGAGTTTCTATGTAGACGCAAGGCCAAAACGCAATGAAAACTTGTCAGATTTGACCGTTTTCGGCGCCATGTAAACGCAGCCTAATGAACACAGCATTGGTATTTTGAAGCTGCTGTCAGATGAGATGATTGACCAATCAACAGACTGTAGCACTTTTAGCTCCCCCCTTTAGGGTGAGTTTGGAGTGCTCTGCACCCCTTCATAGATTTGCCAAAAGGTGGGACAGCACAGGTTATTTATTTGGGTAGCTTTGCTCCTGATTTAACAGTGGAAACACCTGTAACTACATTCTGCATTGTGCCAAAATGAACCAGAAACCTAACGTAACAAAAGGGCATAAAAAAGTACTCAATTAGCAATTTGTTTTAGTCTATTTTATCAGAATTTTATCATTGGCAACTATTTAAATGTGAAGATAGACTCCCAGACACTGTCTAACTTGCAAGAAATGATTTGCAATGTTTGGTGTCAGACCTTCATCAGGCAAACAGACTGCTCACTGTTTCCACAGAATGCAGGAGTCTATTTTCACATTTATATTGAAGTTTTTTCTCCTACGCACCTGTCTCTTGAATTAGATGTGCAAAGTACTTTTATATTTATTACTGACAACTATCAAACTTGGTATTTGTGTTGAACAAAAATGTATCAGACTATTTCTGTATGTGCCAGGGTGGAAGTTTGGAAACACAAACTCTAGACCAATGCTTCAAGTCTGTCCCATGTCATCTTTGCCACATGTCATTCCCTGCTTTCTAACCCACTTTATCAACAGTCCTACTCTTTATAAAGGCAGAAAAAGAAACTAGATCATTTTAAAACAGAGCATCCTGTGGACAACATTTAATGTTAATTGTTCCTAACATAAGGAGTTGCATAAACACTTTAAGGGCACAGCTGTTATCTGGAAAAAGCTGCAGCACTGCACCACAGTAGTACTGATAGAAAACTTAAGTGAAAAAAAGCACTTTTCTCTTATTTTTCTGCATTATTGTGAACATGGCCTGACCCTTTGTTTCCACATCAGAGGTGGCTCCATTTGTTGAATTATTTAAAGGGAATAGATGTGTGGGAGTCGAGTTGTGTTGAGCTATGGATTGCAAAATGTTAATATCAGAGTTAGACGACAGCTGCTCGATATATCATCCTGCTCTTTTGCCTGTATTCATCCAAACCTGACTCCTCTTCTGTAATGTTTTAGAGGATGAGTGTTGCATTCACTGACGGCCAGAAAAAAAGAGAGAAGGACAGGAGATAATTCCTGTCGCCTCGCTGGCACACAGCAGCTGAGGACATGCACACACAAAGAGAAAGAGTCCTTACTCTGATTAACAACAGCCCTCTGCTGCAAACACGTCCGTTATTCCAGCTCTCATGGTGTGTTCAACTCAGCTCATCAGGCACAAACATGATTTAAGGAATGACCTCAAAGCAACAACAACACACACACAAGCACACACAAGTTAAGCCAAATGAACACACGATGGGAGAGTGAAATATCTGATGTACGTGTTGGCCTCAGGTCTGCTGCTGGTGGGAGTTTTAGAGCAAAGGCTGCTGATAATACGCTGCCTGCTGCTGCTGGGGAGGCTGGTGAGGAGGAGCAGAGACCGGGTAGGAAACAGGAGGCATGTTGGAGTTGTGATAGGCCGACATGTCCATGGCCACGCCTGCCTGAGGTGCATACGGAGCTCCTGCTGCTTGGTTCATGTACTGGGTGTTCATGCCACTGCTGAGGAGAAAATATGAAAGTTAAACTTAAGCTAAACTGAGTCAAATGATGAAAATCTGTAAACAACATGAATAATAGGGTTGTCACCTTGTAGCCGATTTTTTAATATCCTGCATGGTCAGTAGGGCTGGGCCTCGATTATGATTAATGAACGTTTATTTTATTATTATGCTATTTCGGAACAAATTGGTGGTTTTACCGATGGTAGCTGTTATCATATCGATATTGAGATATGAACATTCATGATTAATATTGAAACAGCAACGATATAAACAGCCGTGATGTCACCGGAAGAGTTAGTAAACAGCATCATCGCTGTCCAACAACAGAGCTCCAAAGTTTGGGAGCATTTTACCAAAACAAAAGAGAAGAATGTGCAAAACCTGCAAGGCGGAACTTTCCTTCCATGGCAGAATGACGGCGGCTGAAAAGGAAGCGCGCTGTGTCAGTTTCCGATGAAGAGGGACAGTTGTCTCGATAAGCTAATCGGCTAGTTAGCTGCTAACATTAGCTTCAACAGTATGGTGACCAGACTTCCCTGATTTCCGGGCACAGTCCCTGTTTTGGATGACCTGTCCCCGGTTAAAGCTGTCCCTGAAAATGTGCCTGATTTCAGTGTTTGACTATTGTGCGTCTACTACAACAAAGGTTATTACTACAGCCGTGTAGGAAGCAGAAAGCGTGAGGGAGCAGGCTGAGCGCAGACTAAGACAACAGTTATTGTGTTGCCAAGTCGGCTCATTAAAGTGACACATGATTATCACCCAGCTGCCTCTACAAAGCAGACATGAGTGACATCTTTTAAATCACATCTTAAAACCCACTTTTTATTTATTTTTTTGACTCTTTTAACTTACTTGTTTTATTATTTTAAGTTCTACTGTTCTTATCCTTCTTGCGGTTTCTCATTGTTTTATTCCTGTTTTTAACTTCTTTTCTTGTTTTGAGATACTCAATTTTTTATTATCATTATATTATTTCACTTTATTTTATGTATATATTTATTTATTATTGTTTTATTTATTTATTTATTTTTTCTGTCCTTACCAGTCCTCTATCTGCCCCCTTCATTTCAATCTTCCTGGTGTGATGTTGTCAAACTTCAACAGTCTTAAATTAATCTATGCATCTGTAAATCTATTATCTATCTACCGTCCTTTTATCTCCTTATCATTATGCATTACACCGGCTGTTTCAATCCTACCAGTTTATTCTGTTTTCTTCCATTGTGTTGCTTTAGTTAACTCAACACTCTGTGCCTTTTCCTCTGACTCTCGTGGTCTCTGATTAACTGATTGTTGATTTTATTCTACCTTTTTCTGCCTTTGTTCTGTCTGTTAAAGCACTTTGTAAACTTCTGTTTTTAAAGGTGCTATATAAATAAAGTTATTATTATTATTATATGAGTGTGGTTGGTAGTTTGTCCTTTCCTCACCACGTTTCCTGGTTATCACGCCCGCAGGAATCAACCCAGCACACCCCCAAACACACTCACGCATGTGGTGCATGCACAACTACGCAGGCACCATAGTTGCCAGGTCTGCTCATTATAAGTGATGTGGGCCTCCAGCTGCATGCTGGTGTGGTACGTTGCAGTTCATGCAGGATGTGACGAGTCGACTAAAAATAGTTGTTTGTGGCAGCTATAGTAGTCATATCGTATCAATATAGAGATATCTGGTAAGAATATCGAGATATGAAATTTTGTCCATATCGTTCAGCCCTAATTTGGACCAACAATGATTACAGATCCAGTTAGGACAAAAACAATACATCCCTTACCCATTGTTAAAAATCTGTGATCTTTAGCACTGACATTATACCTTCAGAGCAGAAACACCAGATAGCTAAACAATGACCATGAAGGGCCTCAGTCCTCAGAGACTCTGCAGTCTCATAGGATCTGATTAAAGCTGCAGGTCACTTGTCTTACCTCATGTATGGAGGCTGAGCAGGCTGTGTGTTGGGTGGGGCGGAGACGTTGGGGGGTAGTGATTGCAGAGGTCCGGGCTGGTCGTTGGGTAAACTGTAGGCCTGAGCAGGAGGAACCTGGGGCATCACTGGGGGCATGTAGGGAGCACCGGCCGGACCGAGGTAGCCCTAAACAGACCAGAGGGAGAGGAATAGGTCTGATTCAGTAAGTGAAATTAATGCTGATTAACACTAAAGTATTAAAGTAAACATTGGGGTAGATGAAATCCTTGGTTGTCTCAGTAACTTTTATCATCAAATGCCCCTAAAAGTCCTCGTTAATGTTTTATTTATGGCTAGGCCTGTCATGATAACAAATTTTGCTGAACGATAAATGTCCAAAAAATTATTGCCAATAAACGATATTATTGTCAATGTTATTTTGAAACATCATTTTTTCATTAATGTAATTATATGTCATAATAAAGTGAGTACGCCATATCAAAAGCAATAAACTTTAATTTCTTAAGAGTATTTAACTGCAATTGTAAGGTCAAGATCTTTTAAATAAAATAAATTAAACAAACAATATAATCAATTTAACAAACAAAAACGATAAAAAAAACAATGAAAATGAAATGGACTCTCTTTTAGGAAAAATTGCATGCAAATAAAATAATTATACTAATCAAAAACAATAAAATAGACCCTGTCTCTGTAAAGAAAAAAAAAACACAAAACTCCAATAAAAACACACACAACAATGAAAATAATTCAAAACAAAACAAAAATAACAAAAATATTCCCACACTGGGCTGTGGCCCCGCCTCCCCCACAAAGATTGCATGAGTGACAGATGCTCACTCTGCTAAATCCACTGTAGAACTGTTAAGAAAGATGCACAGAGTGAGGCATCTTCTCATTCAGCCTCTTTGGTAGAAAGAGAGGAGGGAAGCAAACATGCAGGCATGTGTCAATTTATCGAGGCGGCAAACTTACCAAGGACATTTTTAATTTATCTTGCGGTTAATTGATTTGTTGATAATCGTGACAGGCCTATTAATGGCTATGAACAAATGCACTAAAAGAAAGCACTGATGTTTATAATGATCCTCTCGAAAACTGAGCAAGATGATTATAGGTATGATTTGTTTTTCCTGAAATGGCTTGTCATATGAACCTCCAAACACTGAAAAACACATTGGGAAGGACACATATTTCTAAATAGACACAGAAACGTTTTTTCCATTGAAAGTATTTCAGAAACATCTGTGTGTGCATTCCAAGTTTTTTAATTTGTAATTATTGGCAGTCCAATGTTCAATACTAAACACTTTATCTTTCTTTTTTATCACTTAAATGTAATGTTTATATGTTTATCATTGAATATAATAGAACAGAATAGAAAGCTTTATTGTCATCATACACAGTGTACTAACATACATAATGTACAACGAAATTTGGAAGACAACTCTGATGGTGCGACAGAAATAAGGTATAAAAAATAAAAATAAGAATAAAATAGTAAGTTAAAGGTGCTATGAGGAGGATCTGTTTCCGGCGACAAAAAGACTCTGCTACCCATGAGCACGCACGGCGACTGTCATAATGCTGCCTTCCAGTAACCTCGGAACTGGGAGTGACATCATCTCCGACTTATCGGCGTTCCAGTTGAAGTCGGAAAAAAACATGCCGATCTACCAGGCTATTGTTAGCTGTTGTTAGCACGCCCTGTGTTGTTGTTCACAAATATCACATGAAGAATGTGATTATCACTATGGCAGCATTTTTGTAAATATAAGTCTAACAATACTATGTATACAGCTGATCTAGAGCGGCACACCCCAGTCAGAAGAGAAAATAAATGGATTATTACAGGAGCTAAATAACTGTTCACACTGGGGGCATCCATCTTCATTTGTCAACTCGGGGGTGGCGAGGTTTCACCGAGTTCCCAGTAGGAAATTCCGACTTCGGGGGGCCTTCCAGTTGCAGTTTCCTACTCGCAACCCAGAAATTCCTACTTCTGACTACAACTGGAACGCACCACAAGCCAAAGCGTGTGTTTGTTGTGATGCTAATGAATGCAGCTCGGACCTTCCTCAGAACTCTGCATTGCTTTACAACTTCTTTTTTCAACAACTTACAGGATGCAAAGCAACGAGGTAATGTATCTCTTTCTAGTTACGTAGCGGTAGTTTTTGATGTGTGACAACAAGCAATTTTTGGAAAACTTGGGATCGTAGTTTTGTAGCCGGCTGTCCGACCCGACCACTTAGCTAAGGAATAGCATTTATAGATAACCTATTTAGATGCTATAAAACTCATCTTAAAGTGTGTATTTCCATCAGGCATATATCTAAAAGTGAGACTTTTTCGTAATTACTTAGAAACTCCTCACAATCCCTTTAATTTCTTTGTGAACCACAAGGAATACTTCTGTTCAGACGGTTCACATAATCCGTCTCCCTTCCCTGTGGAGCCAAACAACACTAATAAAAGAAAAGTCTATCACTGATTACCAGACTCCAAAATAATGTCTGGGTGGTGGGAGTTTGAAACAGAAAGTGAGATATTAAAACACTCTCCTGTCTGATAAATAAGGTGCATGCTGTTCCAGTTATTCAGGTAGCACTGCTGTATATTTCACACCTTTCTCAAAAATACCAGGAGACATACAGTAGCTTTTATGGCAGATTATATAAAGTATAGGGTTTATTTTCAGGATCAGCAGTATCAGGATCTTACTGCTCTAATTTAAAGTGCTTATTTTTAATCCTATTATTGTTAATAGAGCGTGTTATTGAAGGTGAAAGAATAACACGGGTGGGAGGAAGAGCACAGTGTAAAACAAAAGGATGAAGGGTACCAACAAATATATAAATAAATAAAAGTATAAATAGATAAATGGAGCAGCACTCTGGTGTGGGCCTGCCCAGTGAAGTGGACATTTTTCTAAGTCTTCAGGGAGAGACAGTGACATCAATCATTACAGAGAAAACAGCCACTGCCAAGAAAAAAGCAGGCAGCCTGCAACTCCCCGGGGAGCAGAAAAAGGCTGACTGAATGTCAAGCTATCTGGACGAGTTTAAAAAGAAGCTAAATCAACTGTTTTTATGGGTAAATATAACACAAAGGCAAAGTACTGAAGGATCAGGGTGCTGTCTGTTGATAGGTACAACAATACATCTGCTCTCCTGCATTAGCTCGGCTTGTCTTGACATTTAAAAAAAAAAAAGGAATGGGATCAATAGGATCAATAACACGACGGTAACAGATTCAGCTAACTGTGGGCGCGCTCAGAGGTAGTTAACACACAATTTGCAAAAACATAACACCTCATTAACAAAGAAAATCTTCAGCCATTACTATTTATGAACTCTGACTGGATCCGTCTCTAAATTATGCATGACTGGGAGCTGTTTTTATTGACTCTGTATGCATGGAAGAATCGAGCGAAGAGGACGGACGTAAACAAACACATCATCGATAATATGACTGGATATTTTATCAGTATGTGAGAGTTCAAGATGTATGCTGGGAGGCATTTATTCCACAGGGATATGCATGTATTTAACCTCATTGTGTCACTGCATGAGTGGCCTGTTATAAAAAGGACAGAGGATATATCTTTGATTACTGAAGCTGGATTTCTTAATTAATTTAGACTCAAACGTTTCAGATATGATGCCAATAAGCGGACAACTCATTTCCACTGAATGAAGCTTCTTTGTTGTGACATCCACTTTTGTGTAATGCTTATTAATAATGGAAAATAATGAGTAAAGAAATAACTAATACTTGGAGTAGAGGCATCCCAATCAGTTTTTTGTCACAATTCAATCCGACTTTAAAAATAATGAGTGTTTGCAGTAGGGGTGTCAACATCTAAAGGTGTAAACGGATACACGGATAACAAACCATAACCGTTTAGAAAAATCAATAACCGTTTACACGTCATTTTTTTCCCTCCTCCTCCTCGTTCATTTCTCACTAATTTATATATTATTTTTAGGGGTGACAATGTTGCCTGAAGCTTTAGATAAAAACATTAACCAACTATACACCTAAATGTTCCCACTAGTGCAGTTATCCACATATATAATAGATGAATGGGGCGCAATGTTACATTAATATAAAAGAACTGCAGCCACAGCCAGTGCAGCGTCACTTCAGGTTGCCTTGGAGACGCGATAGCAGCGAACATCAAGCAGAGCACTGTGTGGCAGTTTTTCAAACAAACTACCAGTGTAAATCCTGTTTAGTGTAGGCTATGTCAGGCTAAACTGGCTTAGAACAGCAGCACGGGATGCATGTGAGGACTTCTCCATACGCAAATGTCTGCAGCTGAAAACAAAAACTGATAATGGCTGGTTATTTTTGCCTGTGCTATTACATTTTGTTGTACATTATATTGTTCATTGGTGCTCTGTCGGCTTTTCTTGACCTGATCACAAATCCTCGCGTCTAAAGAGGACGAAGAAAACACATTTTTCAGACAGTTTAGTGAATAATTCTGAGAGTCCCCCTCTACTTTTTTAACTTTGTGCATATAAAGGTGAAGGTTTTTCCTCTCACAGCTTACTTTGGCTTCTTTTTGAGTTTCTTTCTCTCTCCAGTTCCATATTACTTTAACTATGAGACATGTTAAATTCAGACGTGGCTCCTGTTGTGAAAGAGGGATGCAGTTTGCACTTTAAGTTTTAAAAATATTGTACAACAGTGAGCAAAAGTTAAAACAATGAATTAAAAAGAAGGTTAAACCTTTTTTCAGCTTTCACTTGTACATTTTCTTGTCTGTCATAATCATAAATGGTTTCATTTTCAGCTTGTTTTACTTTCTGTCATAAGTAGGCCTAAGCCTATGTTGAGATGAATTGCCGACTTATCAAGTTCTGCTCGCTGAATTAAGTTTTTGCCTGTATCCAATCTGTATCTAATCTCTGACGTGTACCGGTGTACACATTGTTTAGTAGCCTCGTGTACGCGGTTAGTAAAAGTTCTACATGTTCACATCCCTAGTTTGCAGATTCTAAGTGCTGGGACATGGGTTCAAAATGTCCTTGTATAATTCCTTTCAACCAAGTCCAACAAGTATTGTTGTCAAACTGATAAAAAGAGACAACATTTCTACTCAGAATTGTATTTTAACTGTGCTCAACACATTTGTTAGACCACCACCCAGTGTCCAGTTCATGTCTCTGCTGCCTTAAATTAACAGCACTGCTAATTACAAAATAATTTTGGATGTTTCTGTAACAGTTGATACACCAGCCTGGAGAAGCTCTTCAACTGAAAATAATGTTTTTAATGCTAAAATAATATTACTATTGTTACCCATGAATTTTCAAATGAACTGTTTTACAATAAGACAGAAAAATGTTAAAGCTCATCATTAGTTATTTATTAAAATGTCAAATTGAAGTTATTTACTTGCATTCTCAAACAGATAAATGAGTTTTAAATGTCATGTTCAGAAAGGTTCAGTGAGTGATTAAAATTTGGGTATAAAAGATGAATCAAGCTAGAAATTCATCATTCCTGATCAATATTTCTGTCCAACAACAACATTTTTAGTTTCAAACAAGTTTTTTAAAGACTTCTAAAATATTCATCCTTTTCTTGTGTTTATGACAGATAGTCTAATAAATTTGTAAAACACTAAATATTTAAAATAAATTATCTTTTTTTCTTACCCTAAACCACTTTATTTTTTTAACCAAGGGCCACAAACAAAACAAGAAAACACACATGTAGGTAAAGGCTGTATAGCTATGAAATCATAAACCCCAGGAAGTAAAAACAGAGCATTTAAGGGTATTTTCTTTAAACAGACATGGTGAATTTCCTCTTAAACCCAAAGTTTATTCAAAGGTGTCATGTTCTTCTGCTCCCCAAGCTTCTTCTAACAACATTAAGAGGAGAGAAAAACAATTTTGCAGGACATGAGTCCTTTAGATAATAAATCCTTAATTTGTCTTGTGCTCCTCATTAACAGCATTGTTAATTAAGCATTAATCAATAGGTCTTCTACTGGGAATACAGTCTTAAATGATAAATAATGGATACATACGAGCTTGGTAATCATGTGATTTTGTACTTCGTCATGTGCTTCTTCATTACGGTCTGTCTTGGTGCTTTCTGATGAATAAATTGATTGTCTGATTGATTAATGACATTTGAAGTAGCTTGGTCTAAAGTAAAATTTAAAAGATAGACCAAAGAATAGAAATTAGTCTGGTTGCCTAAGAGACTCAACTACAGTGTTTAAAATCTATGTGTATGAATTCAGGGTCAAAAATGATCTCTTTCGTTGAGATTAATTAGATTTAGTTTTTTGTTCCAATGCATTTAACAGAGTTAAAAAGATATTAGCTCCCATTGGTCATATAATTTTTATGTGTTTAAATTAACCCTTGAACTACCTGCTCCACTGTTTGGCAGAAGTCAGCAAATTCAGGAATATTTCTAATGTCTTAAAAATACATAACATGTCATTGTTTGTTTCTGTCAATTTCTTAGGAAACAGAAAAAACTGCAAACAAATCAAAAGGACTGATACTTTCTTTGTGTAGAACTTTAAGGTTTAAAAAGCTATCATTCTTATAACCAATCATTATTATTTTAAATATTTTACTTAACCATTTACTGATATGGTTTATATTTCATTTAAAATTCATCAAAAAAATTGTGCCTTTGTCAAACTCAGTGTAGTATCATCTATTTGAAGTTATTTTTGGTTGCTGTTTTATTCACAAATATTTCTGCATTTTCCAATTGATTTTTATCCCAGATATTTGTGCATTTTTATATCATCACAATCAGCTGTTAGCTTTTTAAACCTTTAAATCCCACATCAATAAAATATCTGTTTTTTGGTTTGTTTTTAGTTTATTCTGTTCCCAAACAAGGATTTGATTTGTTCTGCTTTAAAACGTAAAACATCCCTGAATTTATTGATGACCTCTGCCAAACAGTTCAGCTGGTAGTTAAAGGGTTAAAATGTAGGCTTTGGCACTTAACCTTCTGCTGGAAAACCTGCAGGTTAATATCAGACCCTGCATGAGTCCAAACAGAAATGCTTCTTATATCTGAACGTCTGTTTTCAAGGTCAAACTAACGTAACACGCAGAAGATAAGCAGAGTCTTCTGACCTGCATGGCTGCAGCTGAACTGGCCGGTCCGTACTGTGTCTGCATCTTTGAGTACGCAGAGTAGAAAGGAGCTTCGTTCATGAGTTTAGTGTAAAGCTCCAGAGCCTCCAAGACTTTCACGTTCAGCTCTGACAGCTCTGAGTGTTTTCTGTGAAAGGGAGAGAAGACTTGAACATAAGAACACCTATCAGACCGCTGCTATGCATGTAAGAAAGTCCCAGACACTAAGGCCCCATCCACACGAAGACAAACCGAAGTCTAAACATATAAGGTTTTTGCTGAATCTGCGTATCATCCATACGAAGACAGCGTTTTGGGGGTCTGTAAACGACCAGTTTTGAAACCAGGTTCCAGAGTGGAAAGATTTTGAAATGCCGTATACGCAGCTCCATGATTACTGGCTCTCTGCAACTTTTCAGATACGTTTACATCATAGTTTCATATCTTCATTGACACGCATGCGCCACACGCGACAACAACAATGGCGGCGTGCGGTGTAGCATATGTGCTAATGAAGCTAGTGACCCTACTATCCCCGTTGCAGCAAAATCTCCTTCTTCTCAATCACTACCGAGTTGAACAAACAATTATTGAGGACACATTACGCCACTTTATGATCACTTTATCACAATCTCTGTTTACAACTTTTGCAACGAGTGTGCATGCCCACTGTTTTTTCGTCTGTTGTTTCTGTCATATCGTTACAGCGCCCCTAGAGGTCTGGCATGTGTTTTACAGAGTTTTCATGCGTATCGAGTGCATTCTTGTAGACGCACACATTTTCTGAGACACCTTCATCTTTATGACGATCGTTTTTGAAATTGTTAAGCGTTTTGTCTTCGTGTGGATGAGGCCTAAAAAACAGGCCGGGACTCCAAACATTTCAGAGAAAATGTACTGAGTTCACATCTGTAATTCATTACCTGTCAATCTCCTGCAGCTTCTCATCAATCAGCGGGTTCATCTGCTCACATGCACCTGCTCAAACATTTAGAGGGTGGAGACACAGACACACAGTGAGAAGGAAACAGTGAGTCTACTGCAGCCACATTGGACAGACAAGTGGATTTACTCCAGCATAAAGATTTTTACCCTCCAGCTGGATCAGCTCCTGGGCGTCAGGAGACAAATCTGCAGGATCTGCATTCTGCAGCAGAGCCAACGTGCTGTCCATCTTACCCTGAAGAAGACGAAGCAGGATGTTTGAGAGGTTTGACAAAAGAAATGCAGCTTTTTCTTTTCAGAAGAAGGACGAGCAAGTATGAACAGTTTGGTACTCATTTATAATGAGTACAAATTTAAGTAGGGATGGGCATTAGGAAGAAGAAATTTAGGAAAAGATCTAACTGTGATTTTTCTGGCAAATATTACCACGTCAATTCAATTCAGGATTTTCTTCAAATCAAGCTCCATTGCAATATTCATCATTTTTACAGTGTAGACAACAGTAAGGAAATCAATGATCAAGAGCACACAACACATTATTCACCATCTAATATTGATGATAAATAATCTGTTCTCATTATTTAAGGGATACTCCAACCTCTACTCCTAAACAGAGGCTTTGTGTTGTTGACCTGCTTACCAGTATCTCCGCAGTGGAGATGTGATGTTTGGGAACGAGTCGACTCTTTGAACAGCTCTTTTTTAGGGAACACTGAGAACCATTCACAGTTGTGAGTTCATTAGGAAGCTATTCTTAAATGCAAATTGCCTGCAAATTTGTACAACAGTATGTGTAAAACTAGAAAAGCACTCGGAGAGCGCAGACCTCCGCCATCACCACAGTCCTCTCCCATATTGTGATTTTCACCATAAATATTAGTCCTACCTTTATTTCATGTAAATATTTAGATGCCTTGACCATGAAAACATACCATTAGCAACTGGATTCATAATAATATCTATTTTAGTTCAGTAGTTATTCACCAAAATCGCATTTTTCGTCATGGCGGATCCAGACACTGATCTGGATCAACACCAAAATCGAATCAGTTCTTCCTTTTCCCATGCTGAACATTTCCTGAAAATTTCATCCAAATCCATCCATAACTTTTTGAGTTATTTTGTTCACAGACAGACAGACAAAAACTTTCCCGAAAACATAATCTCCTTGGCGGAGGCAATTAGTGATGCAAGATACGAAAAATTTCAACTGATGCCAATAACCGATGTGTTCATATTTTCAAATTTAGTATAATCTTTTTGCATGTTGAAATCTTGATCCAACCACCAAACTTGATGACCGGACTGTTGTCAGATGTTCATATGTCTGTGGCAAAACTTGCATGTAGTTTGTTCTCAAGTTATGGACATGTGTGGCAACAATGCCTTAGTTGGCAAAGAGGGATACATCCAAGAAGAAGCGACGGCTTGTGAGGGTGTAACGTGGCTCCAAATGTGCTACAAACTTTTAAATAACTGCGCTATCAACGACAGAAAAGGGCTGGTTGTTGAGGATAATGAACTCCATCATCTTGTCCTTAATGGCTTTTGCCTTTTCTCTGTCTCTTAAAAAGTCTCTTCAGTTTTCAAACACTTATTGAATGGAGACATCCACACTCCGTGCTATTGTTTTAGCCTTAGCACTGCTAGCTGCTACTGCGCCAGCTATTTCTTCTTTCAATACCGCTTTGCCACGATGGCGACTTTTCAAGTGAGCTATAAGATCTGCTGTACAAGAGCTGCACAGTGTTCTTTAAATGAAAGCTAAAGACTTCTTGAGAGTAAATTCAAAGTTCATCCTATGAGCATGTCTCTCTCTCTGCCTGCTGCACACCTGAGTGCCATCAGCGCTCAGGTAGGAGGAGGTGATTTAGGGGGACAGAGAGGGCAGAGTCTCTTTCTCCCACCTGCGATCAGCACACAGGTTTCATGTTTGTTTGTTTCCCTTCCCTTACCCAGGTTTGTTGTTTTAGTTTGGACTGGAGATCTCCGGTAGTTCAGTTATCAGTTTTTTTTGGATTTATTCCTAAGGATTTATTTGTTTTATTAGGTTAGGGGAAGGTGTTGGGTATGACGGTCCACCTTCCTACCTTTTGATTATTTCGGCCGGGGTCTCCAGTCCTTTCTGGTCTCTTGCCTTACTTGCTGAAAATTTATTTATCTTCAACAAAATTTAATTATTTTTCTCCAAGCTTACTTGTCGTGTCCCTGTTATGTTGCGGTCTCAAACCTGTTTAGATTATGTTTAGGAGACTGTAACAGTATATTCGGTATATACTGTATATATATATATTAGGAGTGCAACAATACATGTATCTGTATTGAACTGTTCGATACAGTGGCCTCGGTTCGGTACACGCTATGAACCGAACAATACGCAATTTTGTATTTATTTATTTGATCAACTTCTGACGAGGTGCTATGCGCTGAAAGTTCAGTGAATCTGCGTTAGACTACTCCGGCCTGCATTGTCGAGCACAGATCCACTGAGGTACGCGCAGCACCTCCTCTTTCATTCGGCCAAGCCGCTGAGACAGAAGAAGCTACATACGCTAGGGCGCTGCAACATGGCGAGTGCTTTACCTTCAGCTAAAATTGAAGTCCCTCCACTATCGTTCAGATCTGGCGTTTGGGACTACTTTGGCTTCCGTGTTAAGTATGACCCTGATGGTAGGCGTGTCGTGGACAAAAATACTACAGTATTTTGGAAGTGCAACACAAAGCTAAACTACGTCGGTGGAAATGCAACAAACGCCAACATCATCCCGGTGTTAAAACAACTGGAACCAGACAGAAACAACAAGCAGCACACATGCTACAGACTTTACCTGAGTCATATAGACAGCCATTATTTACTCTGCTGCTAAGAATGCACCACATAAGATGGGTGAGTTCTCTATTAGATACATTTATTTTTTTACTTTTTCTTATTTTTACATGGGGATGTTTTTGTTTTTTATGATTCTTAGTGTGCACCAATAATGTGCCTGGTTTAGCTCCAAAAGTTACATTTCATTCAATTTAATGAAAGAGTACTCTGAGTTGAAACAAATGTTGGTTATTTTAATAAACCACAAGTTAAAAAGGCATTGAAATTTCTCATATTTTGTATCAAAAAAGTAGCGAACCATGACAGAAACGTTTTGAACCGAACTGAACTGTGAATTATGTGTATCGTTGCACCCCTAAGATATATATATATGTCTTAACTGATGAACACAAAAATGCAGTACCTCGTCAATGAAGACCGGCTCAGGCTCAGCTTTGGTTTCCAGGCTCGACTCCTCAGAACTACTTGTCTTTTCAACATAAGGGGCTGGGGGGGGAAAAAATAACATCAACAGTTACGATAAATATATTACATCTTTATCGGGCCTGAAGACTGCAAAGGTCGGCAGTCTTTTTCTAAAAGTAAAATCCTTGAAACGCAGCCAAAGACAAACCTGGTTCTGGCTCAGCATTTAGATTAGTCGTGACAAAGTTAGAAGGGAAAAGGCCGACTCCTCTGTGGTTCTCTCCTTTCCACCAGTTTGGATCGCTGCAAATAGAAATCAAGAAACAGGAATAAACATTTACACATGAGCTTCAGAGCAGTCACAGTTTTCACACCCTCAGAGGGTGGGATTAGGTAAAAAGGATTTCTCGGCTTATGGTGTCTGCAAAAGTCGGCAGCTGAGTGAGTCACACAGAGTCTTTTTGGGGATTTAAAGTCTTTAAATGTGCCACTTACTTTAATTAGGGACCTCAGATTCATATCTACACAGTTTGGTCCAAATTTAGACTGAATCGTGAGCTTTGTTTGAAGATGTTTCTTAAAATCAGGGACATAGCTGCGCCGGTGTTGTTTTAAAGCTCGAGGAGGTCCCGAGGGAAGACAGGTCTTAATTGACTTCCTGCATGATAAATTCCTTTGCAGTATAAAATCTAAAGCCGACAGTTTCTGTGCAGCCGAGTTGTTCTATTGAAACAATCTGCTGTTGCATTGTGGAGTTCTGAGCTCTCAGCTTATAATGAAAGTTGTGAGAACAAGACTCACAATTCACAAGTTACCACCGGTTTCTTCTTCTCTTTCATTTGTGAGTCTTTCATAACAACTATTCTACAACTTTTACTAAAAAAACCCCAAAATACCTTATTTTCTTTAAATGCAGATGTAACAGGGTATAGGAACCCCGAAGTCAATTTCACAACCTTTTCAAGACTTTTCAATACCATGTAAATATTTTTTAACACTAGAAGTTCACGAGTCACGACTACTTTGTGTGTAACAGTTTACCTCAATGACAACTTATCTCAGCAGTTTCAGTTTGCGATGGAATAATTAGACCACCATCATACAACAGAATTCAAATTCAAATAGGCTGCTGGGGGAATGAATCAAATGGAAGTTTATTAAAACATACAAACAATGGTTTACTGAATAATGTAGCTAGTATAAATGCCTATGCTCTTATGTATGGACAGTTAATTTTAAAGCTTTCGTTACTGTTGAGTGACTGGTGTTTTTCCACCGTGTTGAGACACCATATCACTTCAGCACGCAGTGTTGGCGTGCCACCCATGCCTGCCCTGATGTCGACTGGCGTGGACGCAGGTCTGGCCACGCTTGTTGGTGTAGCTGCGGCTTCGACACGAGATGTTTTGAGCGGTGCTGTAACGTTGCTGCCAACACAGAAACCTGCGATTGAGCGCTGCCGCTCTCTGCGACTAACGGCGGCGTTATGGCTAGCGCCTCGCATGTGGGACTTGAGAGAGCCAATTCCCATCGACATAGCACTTAAACTTTTTTTTTGCATAGTGTACAATATGCATCGTAGACGTTAGCTGAGACAGGCTTCAGCCATGCTTTGAATTCGGGCATATCCAGCCACGACTCTGCAAACTTACACTTCCCCATTTTTGATTAGGTTCCCCCCTTGTTCTCGGACTTCTGGATGGGCAGATCAATACTGCAGTATTAATACTTCGCTAGTCACATGCTACTTATTTGGTACAATTTTTTTCACACGATTTTCTAGGAAATATATCGATATTTTACAAAACAGGTTTTGTAAAATATTACAAAATCTGAATGTTTTCAGTGCTTTTATAATGTTTTTGTGAATAAACTACGTCGAAGCTGGCCCGTGTCACATGACTGAATCAAAGACATCTAGTTAAAATCAAGCGCACCCCTGACAGCGTCAGTGGCGCCGAGAGTGTCACGTGACATAAGGGATGTTTGATAGGTATTCCGGGTGCTCCCAGACGTTCAAAATGTTGTTTGTGTCTATGAATCTCCGGCTCTAGTCGTCAGAAAAAAATATTAACACTCATTGGCTATCAATTCACAAGCTTTCACTCTGTTTTTGGACTTGGAACAGCTACAAAATTCAATACCGACACCAAGTAAATTTAATACTTTTTAAAGCTTTTCAAGGGTCTTAATTTCCCAAAATGTACTTAACAACTTTCACAACCTTTCAAGACCCCGCGGATACCCTGTGTAAAATGAAAAAATGTACCCTCCCCACCTGCTTCCCTGCATGTTCTGAGCAGTGAAGTGGCTGCTTGCAACACATTAACAAGAACAAATGTGTAATGTGTAATAAATGTAAACCAGTCCTGCCCATGTAACCAAATCTAACAGTATGTCTGCTGCTTATTTGATCTCCTTACTATTGCACGACTGTGTATGCAGGCTTAAAGTCCTTAGCTCTGACTTACAATTTAATGTTAGCATTTACATATACTATTTTGACCTCCTTTTTTCTTAAATTTAAAAGTGCTAAATATAAATTTTATCACTGAAAAACTTTTAAAGACCCTGGACACTAACTAAGAGTTAAAAAAAATGCATGAATAAAGCAACAAGTCAATTAACAGGGACTGTAATCCCCATTTTTCTATTGTCCTTTGTATATATATATCCTTCAGTCTGTACTTATGGAACAACATTTACCACATTCACATTGAATTCCTAACATACTTCGCCAGAAAAGCTGATTCTGAAATTAAGATTAATTCTGTAAAATTAACACATTCAACTATAAAAACTCCCAAAACTTAATGCTGATTTATGGGCTATTATGATTTGTTGTAAATGAAACATTTAAATATATTAGTGTGTAATTCAGCGGAGAATTGGCAAAAATGTACTGATATTTAACAGCAGTTGTAGATTTTTTTTTTTTTTTTTTTTTTTAAGTATATTTTTTGGGCATTTTATGCCTTTAATGATAGGAGAGAGACAGTGGATAGGCTTGTGAAAGGGGGAGAGAGAGCAGGGGAAGACACTCTGCAAACTGGTCACAGGCGGGATTTGAACCTGGACCGGCAGAAGCATGTACATGGGGTGCTAACCACTACACCAAACCAGCACCCCAGCAGTTGTAGATTTTATTTGACCATCATCTAAGTCTATTTTTCCAAATTACATGAACTGGTATCTGACAGTAAAGCAACAGTACAGCCTGATGAGGCATTATGTCACAAAAACAGGATGTAAGCATATACAGTACAGTATGTTTAGTGACCTCTGAGGTGGTAAGAAAATACTGTTGCCTTTCAAAACTGAAGAAAAAAAGTAAACACTTAACATTTTTGCAAAAAAGACACTTAAATCATCTATTCTTGTTAGTAAAAAAATGTTTCTGTGTCTAGAAGCAGCAAAATGCAATGCTTAATCTGTCTGTTCATTGATGGTATTTTTGAATAAGTGTTAGCATCAAGCTAACAACCTCGATGTCTTCACCCATGTCCTAAAGCAAATAGAGTTTTTAAGGTAATTTAATTTCTTCAGAAGAGCGATTTTCTTTTAAAGGTTGCTTAAACTGTATTTCTGTGATTACAAAGAACATACCTCGACATTTCTGACTGACAAACTTTAAACATTTGTCACAGCCGTTACTTTTTATTCTCTCTTATACTGTTACAAACTGTGCCAACAGACCAGGCATTTCAGAGCTGTTTGACAGTTTCCGTCGCTGCAGCCTGCTATTTAACAGCTGTGCCACGACCTCTAATGGCTTTGTCCCAACATGCCCCACACCCGAGGTGCACAAGTGTGTTAGACCTGCTTTTAGTTTTCCTGGAAATACACCTCCCTGATTTATCCCTGCATTATTAACAGGTATATATTGGCCCTTTTCCACTAGCACGCCTTGGCCCTACTCTACTCAGCTCTACTCGATTTGCAGCGTGTTTCCACTAGCCTGGTACCTCCTAAAACAAGCTAGTTTTAGTACCTACTCCGCTCTGGTTCCAAGCGAGCAGAGTCGAGACTGAAAGATGTCACTGACTGCCGGCTACTGATTGATCAGACAATGTCGTCATTGATGAGTCATGAGCACGACGGCCTAGCATGCTAGCTGTAGCTACCATTAGCTTACCCTCATACGTCTTTTCTTTGCAGCTGGATTGCTCTCGTCCTTGACTTCATTCTGTTGTAGAGCTTCCAAAACTCTCCTGTGCTTCTCAAGGAGCATTTCTTCTTACCACCTGCAGCCTTCTTCTGCTTTCCTTTTTTACTCGGTTTGTGACAAAAAGCCACAGATTGTTGTGTCGCGCTCAAAATGACGTCACTGCAGTGCCGCTCAGCTGTTTACAGTGACACTGCACGCTGTTGGGCAGGCGACTGGGGCTAATGGAAAAGCAGCACAAGGCGAGTAGAGTAGAGCCGGGTAGAGTAGAGTAGGGCTAATGGAAAAGGGCCTGTACAAATTTTTGGCGCATGTGTGACCAAAATGGCCGCACTCTGGAGCCCTGTCTCTATATAGATGCCATTAAGACACTCCATGCCTCCAACATTCAAGCTCCAGTGAGCTGCATCTCTAAATCTGCATACCCAAACACGGGGCGAGTTTGACCAGAGCACACAGCACAGTGGCATGTGTAAATAAACCCTCTATTGAAAATTCAGCTTGACTTTTGGTTATGGACTTGAAGCTCTGGGTCCAGACACGGGATCACAGTATGAGCTTTTGAGAGGAAGAATGTACTACACAGCTGTAGTGTCAGACATAAGATATCTGTGAAATATAGAAGGCCTGCTTCACTGCTTTCAATCAAACTGATGATAAAGTCTGGCAGAAGCTCTTAAAATAGTATTTTCAGGTTGAAGCAACAGTGAATCATGATCTGAAGTGTTCTGGAGCATCACCTGTCATCCAGCACCAGGATAAGTTCTCCAGTCTTAAAGGTCAGCTCATTATCCTCAGCAGCCTCAAAGTCGTACAGCGCTCGCACCTTTTGGACCTCCCGCCCGCCGCCGCCGTTGGTGTGGTTAGGAGGGTCAGAGGTGGTGCTAAGAGGCCGTGTCTCTGTCTGCTGCCTCTGCTCCTGCAGGGACAGCTCGATGGCTAAGAGAGAGGGAGATTGAGATGAAGACGTGTTAAAGCTCCTTAATGAAGACTGGAAGGACACATTCGATTTAACTACCGCTCTTTCTTTTCTAGAACAGTCCCAGTATTTCTGTGAATGTTGGTCAAACTTCACAGGACTGGGTGGTACATGGATTGTTTCAGGATAGCTGTGTTTATTTTGATCTAGGGCCACAATCAGAAACACTTTATTAATCACCAAAGGGACACCTGGTTGGTTTAGGTACTCTTACAAATAATTTAGCAGCAGCAATATCTAAAAGAATTAAAGTAGATCAGAACATAATAACTTAAGTACAAATTTGAGGTTTTGATTGATTGATTAATCAGATTTTTATTATTGTATTATGCATATACATTATGCCCAGCCCAACGGACTTACAAGACACCATAATTCAGTCATCAAGTTCAGGGATCATTTTAGGTGTTTACAAAAAAAAAAAGAAAAGAAATAATCTCACAAAAATAAACTATCATGACGTTTTTTTCCAGGCTCTGGAAACAAAAGAGGCCAACTTGTAAATGTTATAACTTAACAACCATTTCAGTCCGTCGTCATCAGTACACCAAAACATATCAGGATTTTTAACGTACATTTCATTCATCAGAGGAGCTCATCGTAAAAAGGACAGTACAGAAGAAAATGTGCTCCGTTCTTGACTTCACCTAATTCACATAATTCACAAAGTCTGTGTTCCTCCTGGATGTTTTTAAATCTGCCAACTTCAAGAGCAAGTGGAAGGATTCCTGTTCTCAACTGAGCAACTAAAGATCTTTGACTTCTTGTTAAATTAGCTGTTACGTAAAATTCACGGCCATAATTGTGTTTAATTTGGATGTATGTTCTTAATTTTGCCTTTAACAAAATTTCATTCAACCATTTTTGCTCCAACTTGGCAACAAGCTTCTCCCTAACTTTGTACACACTGCAAACAAGATTGTTTCTGCAGACACACTGTAATTCTGCTTCCTTAAAAAAAGAAAGGAGTTCTGTAGCCCAGGGAGAGTTCTGCGTTTTCAAAAAATAACTATTTTTAAAAAAATTGCATTTTCTCAGTATTGATCCAGAAATCCAACCCATGTCACCCTGAGCAGCTGGAACTGGGGCAAATTGATGGACACCTAAAAAATATCGTATCGCTCTGTTTTGAACGGCATCTGAACTTTTACTTTCTTTGTATTCCCATATACCTGCTGCACAATCTAAAACAGGAGAAACACAAGCTTTAAACAGATGTGTGTAGGTGGCATACCTAAGATCTTCACAGATTTTAATCTTATTAACAACAGACCCCAGTGTTTCACTCCAGCTTCATAGGTCATAAACTCAACATTTATAGCATTTATTAAATCTTTAATTAATGTATGTGTGTAAATATATATATGTGTGTGTATATATATATATATATATATATACATATATATATATATATATATATATATATATATATATATATATATATATATATATATATATATATATATATATATATATATATGTATATATATATATATATATATATATATATATATATATATATATATATATATTTTATTTTATACTTTTTATTTGCATGACTATAAATTCATTTAATTTTTTTTTTTTTTTCAGCCCTATCTTCTGGTTGATATCGATGCTTGTAAAAAAGATATGTTGATGAACGGCAAGTGGATTTATATGACTAAATGATTCCTACAGTGATTTAAGGTGTTAAGTCATTAGGACTAATAGTTTCATATAAATCAACTCATTGCAAGTGATAAGGACATTTTTTTAATCAGTCACTTTAATATGTTAAATAACCCATTTTGTATCAACTTATCCAACTAAGGTGTTTTTGTGTTTGTTGGAAAAAAATGAAAAAAAAAGTGTTTTTAAGTACACTCAAAAGTGATACGATGACACATTTTAATCAAAAGGGAATAAAAAACATCATGGATAAAAATTATAATCATATTTCAGCTTTAAAAATATAATTTCTGTAACAGAGTTTTTATATACAGGTGTATTAACCACACAGAAACATTATAAAATGATTTTGGTAATTATCAATCCTGCCAATTTAGGGCAGCAGAGACATAAACCTTACATCGGGTGGTGGTCTCATCAATTTACATCATTAAATTTGACCATATTTTGTTTGTAAACATTAAATTACATTGGTATCTGTTTAGAACTAGTTTTAAATAAAGTTTTAGTCCTTTGACTCTGATATCAGGTTATGTTTGAGGGTTTTAGACTGGGCGACGAAACTCATATCAAAATATTTTCAACTGAAAAGCAAAGAAAAGAAATGGTTGTAAAAATACAAGAAATTCAAACTTTAACAGGATTGTCATACCACACAAAAAACTAGGCCTCTTGGAGAACATGTTTTTGAATAATACATTTTTTTGACAACATGCTGACCAAACATTAGGGCCAATATCTTTCAGTTACTGGAGATTAAAAAAAAATACACCAGCGTTTCCCCTGCCATAACTTTGAGTGGTGGTCCACCACTTCAACAAGAATTCCCCACTCCAAAATAAAGTCATATTAAACTATAAAGATCACATTATTTATGTGCACTATGGGTCTGCAAATATTGCCCTCCAATTGTGCAACATAAAACATTTTCTTGGTTGGATTATCACATTTTGTCTGACCATCAGTAACTATTAGCTGGTCCCACTTCTAAGTGAAGCGAGGGGAAATCACTGCACCTTGTACTTGAGAGCATTGAGTATATCAACGAAAAGAAAAGCTGAAAACATTTTGTTCTACCTTGACACTGTGTGAAGAGTTTGCCTGCAATTATTGATAATGGAGCATGAAACAAATCCCAGTATCAGCTGTCTTAGATGTCTGTTTTATTGCTGTCATAATAATGTGATATCGAGACAGTTTGATTTTACTGGATTAATAATATATCAATTAATTAATATATTGGTGATGGCTATTTGTTTGTAGAAAACAATATATCTGTTAGATGTGTGAAATAGGACTTAAGTAGAAATTATTGTCAAAACTATTCTAAAATGTGAACCCTAAGTGATGGCTGAAGTGTGTTGTAGACTGTAATGATGTCATCTCACTTTACCTTTTGCCAGGTTGTCTTCATCTGATGTTTTGCTCACAGCCGGTGTGCTGACCTTTGCGGTGGACCCCTGCGGTCAAAACAGAAAGAGAAGGTCGGCCCTGTGAGTGTGTGTTTGTAAATACTCTGCTCATGTGAAGGCGAGCGAACACAGCAGCTAAGACGATGAGTGATGAACAGAAATATAGCGACCGCAGTGCCATCTGCTGTTGACTTCAGGAACTGCAGGTAATCAGAGCTGTGGCTCTTGTAAAGGAAGCCCATCACAAAGATGTGTCATTATCAGCAGCTGCAGTGACCTCAGGCAGCTCTCTGACCTGACAGTAAGGTCAAGAGGAAGTCTGTGCCTGTGCTGAATAACAGCTCCTCACACCATCACCATTATTTAGATCAGACTCACTGCAGCCCAGTTTGACAGTTATAAAAGAAAACATCACAGTATCCCCCTCTTTTCAACTTTGGATGGACACTAGGGCTGCGGTCGAATCATCCTTTTAGCTTAGGAAGGTTCCTAACGGAGTGAAATGAGCTGGAAGTAGTTCGTGATTAGAGCTGTTCGAATACTTTAAATGCTTAGGAAATAGGGCTGGGTATCGATTTAGATTTTCTGGATCGATTCGGTTCAATATTACCAGGTCTCAAATCGATTCGATTCACGATACAATAAGATATTTATTCAGTCTGGGATATCTCAGTTAAAATAATACTGTAAACTTAAAAAGTGGCTTTTGACTTTTGGTGCATTATTTAAATTGTTTTTACATTAAGAAATGAACCCAAAGCAGTCGCGTTAATCTTGTATTAATTATATACATTAATGCGTATTCTGCATATTACTTGTTTTCTGTCCAACTCCTCTTTTCCTTCGTGCTTGTAAAATCCAAAATATGTCCATACGTCAGCCTTTAAACTCGCCGGTGGTGTCCATATAGTGCTATTTGCTTCTGCCGTGTTTGTTTGATTACTTGCAGTAACATCTCACGAGATTTTGTTCAGTGGAAAGCAGCGCTAAACGCAGATCATGCAATACTAGCTGGGTTGATACCACAGGCTGCTTCTCTGTACGTCCAATGAAGAAAAAACTACCCAAGTTAAAAGATCGATCTTTGGATTTTATGGATCCATTATGAACCACTTAAAGGGAAATAGATTAAAATCGATTAAATTGATATTTTAAACCCAGCCCTGATAGGAAAGGTGGCTCAATGCTTCCTTTATTAGCTCCTTTAGCATAGGATACACCGGACCATGCTTTACAAAAGGAGAGGAAATTATTCTGTCCTACAATACTCTGTGGCAACAGCTTTTATAAACAGCGTGTTATCCGACTGCTTCAGAATTTAACCAAATAATGACAAACAAATGTGAGTTCCCACTGCTGTTCATACTTGCGAAAGTTTACCAAAACCTGCCTTAACTTTCCAGCAGTCTGATTCTCTGAAGAGAGCAGGATATGAGACATTTGATGTTGATTATGTTTTAAACTTGGTTCAAAATTAATCATTTGTACTCTATTAGATTGTGGTCTTAACAGTTTGTGCCTTTCTTTCATTCAGTTAATTTATTTTCATGCACTGATTGGTGTTCATGTTGATAATGAGAGGACAGATTTATTTAAATCCTCACTTTCAACGGTTATGCACACCTCATTTTTACCAGGTTATTAATGTTCAAATTGTCTGAAAGGAACAACATTGTCATGTTACAAGAGCTCTTCTAAGATGAGCCGTTTGTAGTCCATCTTTGGAAAACTGTAGTTTCACCGAAGCAGTAACATCTGTCGTCACATGAAGACGTAGCGTAGTAAAAGTGTAGTCGGCTTCTTTCTGCACGGCAGTTTTCCTTTCCTGACTGCAGTAGAAACTGCCTGATAGACTAGAACGGGAGCAAAGTGCTCCGCAGTATGTTTCAGGGGCACAGTGCTGCGTGGCGCTTTCACGCGCAGTGGAATTTGGGGGTTAGTATGCAAATGAGCCCAGACGGTGGTGTCAGGTTTCAGCACGGAGCTGTAACTGCCAAATTCGCCTTAGTGATGGTCAGATAATTAATAATTAACAACAATAACAAATCAAGCAAAGTAACGTTTAATATAACATCTATATTTGTTCAGTCCTTCCTCCTGTTAAGGGGGGAGTCACTTAGTCACACAGACAAACAGGTGGTGTTCACGTCAACTGAGGACAAATGATCTGACAGCTAGACTATACATAAAGATGGGCTATAAAGTTTAAAAAAATCAAGAAAAAAGTCATTAAATGTTCTGCCTTAAATTTTGTTTTTTTATAAGTTAGCTTAGGAATTATTTTTTGTATTATATACCTTAGTTTTACGTTGTGTAAATATTGACAATAGTTTGTGAAGTCTTATTCTAGGTTCAAATTTATTGGAGAATAAGACCATCCAGTTAAATCTTTTGTTGTTGGTTGTTCAAATCTGGAATTTTATTTCATTTTTCAGTTCAGTAAAGCACCTTAAACATTAGCTCTTCTTATTTTTTGGTATTTTATTTAACCTGCAATGTTAGAGTTTTAAATGTTAAATTTCAGTTCAGTAAAGCACTTTAAGCACTTTGATTAGAAAATGTTTCATTTTGCTTAATGTTTTAGTTTATTCAGTAAAGCACTTTAAACGCTCTGTTTTTCCTTTTAATATGCAATTTTGCTTTGAATAAAGACAAGTATTTCTTTACATCTTTTTCTTGTTTAAAAAGCTTTTACATTAAATAAAAGTTATGGAGAGTGATAAAATGGTGACCTTATGGCGTTAAAGGTGACGCTGAAAAAATAATTTCGGTGCACTGTTGCAACCCAAGCAAAAAATTAGTTAGTCTGGAGGGGTATAGTTATTCACTGGTTTTACCTTCAATTTTTTTTCTATTTTATGTCTGCACTTAGCTTCATTCTGACTGAGCACCTCGCAAACTGTTTTAATCAAACATTGAAATAATATTAACCAATCATTGATCCCTTTTCTTCACATTTACAGACACAGATGTGACATCACCAGTACAGATGCCAGGTAAGTAAGTATAAATACAAAGAGAGAATAGTTCTATACCGTCAGTTCTCCATCAGATATCATGGTGTAAAAATGTGGAATGATTAAAGACATGTAGCTGAGAGCTCATCATCATTACACGTTTTTAAAAGGAAACTGTCTTTACATTTAATTCACAAAACTTAGTTTTACTTTGTTTTTTTGTGTTTGGTTTTTTCCTATGTTTTAAAATGTTATTCTAATTTTGTCAACTCTTTTATGGTCTCTAGATTTTTTTTGTTTCTTTGTTAAATCTGTTTGTTTGTTTTATTGTTGAGTATTACTATTCCTTTTGTTTCTTCACACATGCTTGAACACATGTATGCATGTATTTGTGTTCTTACTGAAATCTTGACTGTTCTCTGCTCTCTCTTTTTCTTATAGAAAGGTGAGCTCCTTCGCATGAACCTAATGGCTTATTGATCTCTCCTGACACATTTCTTTGTCTTTCTTAATATTTCCAGTTTGATCTTATGTATCTTTTATAGTGCAAAATCGAATTAACAATAAACAATAAACAAAACAATAATGATCAGTTCAGAGTTTTCACTATGGCCATCAGATAGACTTTGGTGATGTAAATAAAAAGCAGCGGAGCAGCCAGGTTTACATCAGGGACCAGACGCCTGTTTGTTTACATGCCTCCATAATATGAGGGCGTAGAAATGGCATTAAAGTTCAGTGTGAATGGCAGACAGAGATAAACACTTGGTCGCATACCCACAGCTTGAGTCACACTACCTGCTGCTGCTGTTTGCTCATCAGCTGATGGAGATTAAATGTCAAACCTGCTGCCTCATATGCCACCTGCTCTCCGTTAACAAAGCAGAATATGCAGTCACAGTGACAGCAAAGTGAGGACGAGACGGGAAATTAAATCCAAAGAAAAAGGCTCATCTTTCATGAGAAATTCACAGTGATGGTTACATAACAGTGAGTCATTTTTACTGAATATTTCTTAATGTATAAGAGTATTACAGAGTATTTCAGAGACTTGAAAACTCTTCAATGATCACACTAACGTAACAGCGCAGAGTTCACAGGATCCCAAACTCTTTACTAAGTGATCTATGCATAATATGATGCAACATGTAGATTTAAAAGGCAACAGAATTGAAAAAAATATCATTGATTTGATCTAAACTCAACTTGAGCCTTGGGATATACAAAACTATTAAAACATCCATATACCGCAATTTTTGAGGTGCAATCCCATAGCATTATGCAGAAAATGCAACATAGTGATATTTAATTATTCAATAACCTTTGTGCTTTATTTTGTAGTTCAGCTTCAATACACTAGTTGGCAGCAAAAACTCACCCATCTGACTCTCTCTCTGTTATATAATTTTGTTATTATTTCTGTCTCTGTGTACACAACAGAGTGTATACATGTGTTATGTATATATATTTTTTAATCCAAACAATATTGCAGTTTCCTAATACTTAATTTGAATCTATGTTTTTAGTGGAAAATCCATGCCTTGTTTATACTCTGGTGATACACTGTGAGATATCACCTTGTCATTCATGTATCATGATGGTATCCACAGATTCACACCTCTATTTGACCACCAAATAAAGAGCTGACCAATTAGTCACAATTTCAATAAAATTCTGATATGGTCCACTACAACAGGATTTTCTTAAGATCAAACGTGTGTCAATATACTTTTTAATTTCAATATTCTGCAGTAGAAGATAAACAAGTTTGTTTGGTACAGAAATGACCATAAAGTCATAGTCATTAATCATTTCAGTAATATTTTAACAAGTGTTTGAATATTTTGCTTTAAAGAGAATAACATGCTTAAAATTGCAGTTTCTTCTGTTACAGTATTAAATTGTTAAATTGGAAAAAGTATTTCAATTCAAGATTTTCAAGATTTTTCAAGTTTTCAAACTTTACATCAAGAGGCTGGTAACAAATCAGGGCTGGGAGGATATGCTTTCCCCAATTCAATTTTTACATTGTTTTAGGCACCAATTTGATTTAAATTGCGATTCTACTATATTTTTTGCAATCTTTAGTTAGCTTTTTTGAACACCAGCAGGATTTATTCAGCAACATATTTTATTCAGCTGTTTATACTCTCTCTTCAAAGCCTGGACTGCATTTTAAAGTGGGTTATTAACACAGACTAAAATCAAGCATTTAAATTAGTAAAAAAAACAAGTTTTGAACAAAAAAATTGATTTGAAAATCATCAAACAAAAAATCCAGATACTTATTTGAATCAATTTTTTCTCCCATCCCTATAGCAAATACTTCTCATTTTTAACAAAGATCACTAAAAAGCTTACACTTACAAATAAAACTACAATTAAACTCATTTACAGATGGAGTTTACTGTCTATATTAAAAACTGCAGACATTTGGCAGCCTTGATCTCGACATTTTTTTCTTCCGATCAAATGAAATCAGCCTTTTGTATTACATGTAATATTCTTTTTTGTTCATTCTCAGTTTTGAAGGGATAAAGTTGTTCACTGATTCACACAGTGGCAGTGCTGCTTGAAAGAGTATACACTTCTATACAGTATTAGAATTTTGAATATCAACTTAATAGGAAACTATAATTTAATTGACATTGACACCTAATTTGATTTCATAAAAAAAGTAAAATACTAATGCAACACATTCAAACTGCAGTAAACACCTTTAATAATTATACATTTACTAATTAATTACATTTTTCTTATGATTCTTCTCATTATTTTAATTATTATTATTGTAACTGTTAACTATTTTTTCTTTGAGAGCTTATTTATTGTCTTGGATTCAGAGGGTTAGTGTGTTAATTACTTTATTTACAATCAGGAATCATCACAGAGAAAAAAACATCAACAACCTTTCCCTCCAGATATTACTCTCCTCTCATTTTCCAGTTCTATATTTGGACCGTGGACTAGTTCTAGCACCTCCTTACACAAAACTATTGCTGACCCATAAGTTAAGTTTTACCTGACAGTATCATCTTGTGAGTTTTCATAGCTTAAAGGGTCCACATGAGGGTGCCTGTACCTTATTTACTTATTTATTTCTCCTGTTTGTCACATTTTGTTGTGACAGCCTAAAAATCAGCTGATAAACGTCACGAAATGAGAAAAGCTGGAGCTGTAAACTCAGCACATGTAACATGTAAGGATACAAAACCCTCAAACAACATGATCATGACCACAACAGACTATGACATCATATGATACAGATGTAGGTCAGACGTTATAACCCAGAGCAAAGTCCACCTCAACGCTTGAGTTCAACTTTTAGACAACAAATAACTATAATGGTGTTTTCTCTTATCACAGCACTTATAACTTTGGTTTCTTTAACAGTTCACTGAAAAAAGGCAGGTTTGGTTCAGCATCTTTGGCTCTGACATTTCATAAGTGGAACTGGAATAAAGCAAAAAAAAAAAAAAAAAAAAACCTGTGCTCAGTGTACAGTGTCTTCTTGTGAGTTTTCGTAACTTAAGCGGTCCACATGAGGGTGCCAGTACCTTATTTTCTGTCCCTAACTTTCTCCTGTTTGTCACTTTTTTTTTTTGTCGCAGGGGTGGGTGACTTTAATTACCAAGAGGGCCACATCAAAACCATTTTTCCCAGCCCGAGGGCCACATTGTTACAATTTTAAGAAACTCTTGATGACGAAAAAGAATGTTGGATAAACAACAAATGAGAATATAAATTTGCCATAAAATTAGCATACCAATATTCATATACTACAACATAAATACGAGTTATTATGCATAATCAAATGAATTTGATACAGAATTCAAGCTAATTTAGCGAATATACATGGAATTAAAGCCAATGAAGCTTTTTCAAATTAATAAAATTATGTGTTTTTCAAATTTTTAAAGCTCAAATATTTTGCTGCTGCCATTTTTTAAATATAATATTGAGTAATACTTGATATAATCTTAGAGGCTTCACGAAAGAGCTTTAGACACTATAACAGCAAAGTAAGGTTGTAAAAAGCTACATAAGATTATTTAGAATTATTTCTATTGGATATCTGAGTTTTCTTCATATTTACAGCTGCTGGTTTTTGGGGATGAATGGCGGGCCACATTTAGTGATGTGGAGGGCCGCATTTGGCCCCCGGGTCACCACTTTCCAGCCCCTGTTTTACAAAGTAGACCTGGTTTAATAGACTGCTTGCCCTGTAGCATTAGGGCAATCTATGTTGATTTATGAGTAGTATAAAAACCAAGGCTCAGGTCATAACAATAAAAAATGTACACGTTGATTGTTACGATAAAAAAAGATAAGTCTTGAGGGTTTAGCTTACTCATTGTAGGCTCCTCCATGCCTCTAAAAGACTTACCCTTTATCCCCCCTTATGGGCCCCTTGTTTTCAATAGCTTTTCTGTACCAACATGTCCAGGTTGGATTCAATTTTAATCTTTTTTGAGAGAGAAGGAGCATTTCTTTTTTTGCTGTGATATCTACAGAGTTATTAATAACTTATGTCCTGAAGAACTGATGTAACGACAGCCCTTAAAATCAGCTGATAAACGTCACGAAACGAAGAGTTGGAGCTGTAAACACGGCAAATGTAACATGTAAGGACACAAAACCCTCCAACAACACGATCATGACCTCATCTGATACAGATGTAGGTCAGACGTTATAACCCAAGAGCAAAGTCCACTTCAACTCTTGACACACTTAATGCTGTTATATAACTGATTACACAGACACTGGACAAGGATGGGAGCAGAGACGAGACACAGCACCGTCCAGGATGATAATAAACTCAGTCCTGATCCTCAGACACATGTGGGTATATCCACGGCATTATGGGAAATATGTGAAGAGGAAATTCCACTGTAAGCTCCAGCCACATAAACACAGACAGACAGTCGACCCCACCCAACCTAAACGTCCACACACACAGTGGTCT
The DNA here is from genome assembly GCA_036419115.1 of Scarus forsteni. Lineage (NCBI taxonomy): Eukaryota > Metazoa > Chordata > Actinopteri > Labriformes > Labridae > Scarus > Scarus forsteni. Next base: position 3,649,611 of record JAZDUH010000380.1, on the reverse strand, counting down.
GCAGTGAAACCGCAGCTGTTAAAACAGCCTCAGGCCAAACGAAAAGTACGCACAACACCAACACAAGGGCTTGTTTTGTTATTGTGGTCTAACATTGTATTCAGAGTGAGAAAACCAGCAAAACAAGTGAGTGTGAAGGTAACTTTAACACTGTACATCTGCTGCCTGAAGCCAGAATGTGAAGTTTTAATCAAGGGAGGCAAATGTAAACAAAATAACTCTGGATATAAATAAAAAACACTTAAGAAAAAAAACTCTCGGCTCATTTTTGTGGAGTGAACTGTGTGTTTCAGCATGGTGGAAGCAGCCATTTGGCAGCAACTACAAATCTCAAAACTCTAGTATAGGTAGAGGGGATCTAATGTAATAAAAAAATGTCAATGTCAAAGCCACAAGATACAGTTTTCTTTAGTTTATTAAGGATCGAACACAAATTGGTGACCTTATGTGCTCTTCCTTACTTCCTGGTATAAAACCTTTCACCTTCCCAGTGCCTGCTTATCCTGTCTTACCTGCTCCTCTATATCCATATCACAAGGTGCCAAACAACAAAACCATCAAAATAAAAGCTTAACTACACGCCCATATCTTCTAAATAATAATAATAATATTCCCGTAACAAATATCTTTAAACATCATGTATAAAGAAGAAACAACAACTAAATAAATAACTAATTTAAAAGATGAAACATTACATAAATAGCTCCAACAGCAAAGTTTTGTCTTTAAAAATAAATAAATAATGATTTGAGGCCTTTTGAGTTTACTTATTTGATATTCTCAATAATTACTTGAACCATGGAGGCATTTTTAAACCAAACGTAGCAATTAACAATTTAACTACAGCACTTTCACTGTGATTTTTTTTAATCCTATGAGCAATATCTGTTCTATTTATATTAAAATTGTTACTGTTCCCTAAAACTTACTGAATGAATGCCTTGCCATTTTATTGTTCTGATTTGCTATTTATTGCCTTAAACTTTTATCATGATGAACCTGATCTCAATGGGTTTTCATCTGGTTAAATAAATAAAAATAAAAAAAAATCAAGAGATGACTTGAAGAAAGTACTAAAGATGCATTTTTGCAGGTATTTACATGTTTAAGGAGTTTTAACTGTTTTGACACAAAATTAGTAAAATTACTAACGAGACAAAATGTAAACGAGATAGTGATTTTTAATCAGAGTTGGGTTTTCTTGATACCTTTGCCTACTTACTTCATAAAAAATGGTGTGGTGGTCAAAACAGTTCCTAAATCAACACTTTTTTGGAGACAAAAAGGAACTATTATGGTGTTTTCTCTTATCACAGCATATGTGATGTTACCTCTGTCACTTGTAGTTTTGGTTTCTTTAACATTTGGGCAGCTCACTAAATAAAGAAGACAGGGGGGGTTCAGCATCTTTGCCTCTGACATTTATGTCCCTTTTCCATTAGCCCTACGCTACTCTACTCGCCTTGTGCTGCTTTTCCATTAGCCCCAGTCGCCTGCCCAACAGTGTGCAGTGTCACTGTAAACAACTGAGCGGCTCTAAGGTGACATCACTTTGGGTGCAACACAACAATCTGTGGCTTTTTGTCACAAACCGAGTAAAAAAGGAAAGCAGAAGAAGGCTGCAGGTGGCAAGAAGAAATACCCCTTGAGAAGCACAGGAGAGTTTTGGAAGCTATACAACAGAATGAAGCCGAGGACGAGAGCAATCCAGCTGCAAAGAAAAGACGTATGAGGGGAAACTAATGGAAGCTACCGCTAGCATGCTAGATCGTCGCGGTCATGACTCATCGATGATGACATTGTCTGACTAATCAGTATCCGGCAGTTGGTGACGTCATCTTTTAGTATGGACTCAGCTCGCTTGGAACCAGAGCGGAGTAGGTACTAAAACTAGCTTGTTTCAGGAGGTACCGGGCTAGTGGAAACACGCTGCAAATTGAGCAGGGCCGTGGCGTGCTAGTGGAAAAGGGCCATTAGTAAATGGTACTGGATAAAGCAAAAAAAAAATCTGTGTTGTGATTTTATTAGGCACGTAAAATCAGCAACTGTCTCTAATTTCAAAGGTTCACTTTAAATAAAGATAACCTTTTTCAATGCTATTTTAACATTTTTAAATACATCCGAATACCTTCATGAGTGAGGAAAGACATGAACATTTGTAAAAAGTTTGCGTATCCCTTTAAAGGTAAAAGGGGTCGAACATGGTACTGGAAAGGTGTACCTAATAAAGTGGTCAGTGAGTGGAAAAATAATGGCTAATAGTTCATGTAGCTGTTACTGGTGCAGTTTAAAACCATAATATTGTGTGTGAAGTTGAGTTCAATCACAAGCTGAATAAATGCCATCATCTGGACATGGCTGTGCTTCAAAACAGAATCCCAGAGAGACTGAGGCTACGTTTTCTTTTTGTTAAAGTTGAACAAAATGTTCTGTCCATGAGCAAAATGAGACACCAGGTCACAAATGATCCTATAGATTGCCTGACGACAGCTCAGCCTTTTACTTCCTCCTTTTCGTGCTTGTTGTTAACAGATGAAGCAAACCTCTAAGGTATGCTGCGTATGATTTCGACATACCTGTGAAGACGCAGAGGGGAAGCTGATGCCCTCCTCCTTCAGAGACTTGATTGTTGAGCCGATCAGACTGAGCTGTGGATCTTTCTGGAACTCCTCCGTCCACTCCACCATCAGAGCTTTTAGCTTTTCACAAACCCTGGAGTGAGCCTGCAGAGGACATGCAAACAAACAGCTGTGAGGCCAGAGAGTGGACTTTAAAAAACAGGACATAAAAACAATCATGAAGATGAGTGTGGGAGCAAGTCTGCTGGAGCAACATGGGTCAGGAGAGTGCACAGACATTATGGACGTTTATGGTCATTTAAGCAAATAAATGAAAGTTTACAGGCCAAACAAACAGACGCTGGCTTACCCTGCCCAGCACAGTCCGGACTTCATTTGCAAACTCTCTTGAGCAGACTTCCAAGTGGAATATTTTGCCACAGTTAGACACACAAGCACCCAACAACTGGAAAAGAAGAAGTGATATAGCTTGAATATAGTTACACAGCAGAAATCGATACGAGAATGTAAAGAAATAAAGACTTTTAAATACAGTTTGATGCATGAAGGGGGTGTTCACCACTTTAAAACTTCATTATAAGAATAAGTTGGTACTAGAGTTTGAAGCTTTCATCGACACACATGTTCTGTAGACAATAGGATTTAAAGTTTTTGTTTGCTCAGATCTAAATATGGAGCAGACCATGTGACAGTATTTGCTCAGAGTGACTCAGACTTAGACAGAATCAGCTCACTCATTACTCACTTGAGCTGAACCCTCCCTGGAGAATAATTTCTGCTTGACTTCATGGACTAACAACAGGAGTATATTACAGCCAAACTGTGGCACTCACATGAGCTGGTGAAACTTCATTTATCTGGCTTATAAAGAGCAACTGTGCTTTACCTTTTTAAAGATAAATAACTGTTCTATTAACCCAAATACAAAATTCAAAAACTGCTATATAGAAGATTATTTGTCCTCATTTAAAGAGGAAGTGGAAAAAATATGTAAATGTGATCCTTGCTTAGGCCTCATAAATTTACTCTTGGGAATTCCCCAAAAAGATAAATCAGAGAAGTACTTGTACAGAATCTGAAAGAAAAACTGCAAATAAAGAGATTATAAAAAATGATTAAACCAAATAATCAAATGGAAATAAGCAATAAAAGAACATGGAAAGAGTTACACATAGGATAAGAAACCTAAGCAACACTTTTGAGCTGCGATGGAAAATGATGAATGAAGTAATGTGATCATAAAAGTACTTGAAAAAAATACGAGTGTGAAGACAAAATTAAATAAGTAAAATCTCCAGAAAAAGATTAAACATCATTTTAAAGTGTTTCATGTCTGCTAGTTTGTTCTGTTTCTCTTTATGCTGTTTTGTTTCCTTGTTTTCTATGTCTGTGAGGAATTACCCAAGTGCTGGTGTAACATTGACAAAAGTCCCTTCTTTGTTTTTGTTTGCTGTATTCACCCATTTGCATTTATTATACAGTCCTACTCACCATTATTGGCACCCATGTAGTTTAAATACACAATATGACAGTACAGTTTCTTTATAAACCTCTCTAACTTTGCTCTGCATCACTTTATCAGACTCAAACTTGGCAGAAGTAATGTTCACATCTTAAGGTTTGTAAATTATACTTCATTAGCTACTATGATCATGCAGTCATATTTAGAATAGGCAGTTTTAATTGCAACCATGTAAGCCTACAAGGAAAAGAACAGCCTACCAACAATTAAGCATGGTGGAGGTTCCATAATGGTTTGGGGCTGCTTTGCTGCATCGGGTACTGGAGGCCTTGACTTTATTACAGGAATCATGAAATCAGAGAATTATCAAGAAATTTTAGAGCGAAATGTCCTACCCAGTGTAAGAACACTTGGTTTGAGTCGAAGATCGTGGGCCCTCCAGCAAGACAAAGACCCAAAGCACACATCCAAAAGCACGCAGGAATGGTTGAAAAGGAAAAAATGGACTGTTTTAAAATGGCCAGCAATGAGTCCTGATCTCAATCTGATTGAAAATCTTTGGTATGGCTGAAATCTGCCATTGGGGAAAAGAAACCTGCAAATGTTTCAGAGCTTGAACAGTTTGCATAGGAAGAGTGGGAGAAAATACCAGCTGAGAAGAGCAAGAAGCTTATAGAGGGCTACAAGATGGAGGCTGTCATCAGTGCCAAAGGGTGTGAAACAAAATACTGAAGAAGGGTGTCATTATTGCTGCACATGCTTTTTTCAGTTTCCTCTTTGAAATTACAATATGTAACATGTAAAAATATTTTTTTTTGTGCAAGTATTTTGGACCTTCAATTAAAAGATCCTGAGATCCTGATTTGGAACATTTCAATTTATTTCTGAAGATATTGTTAAAGTAATGAAAATAATGAAGGGGTGCCAATAATACTGAGCAGGACTGTACAAGAAAAGCATTGTGTACACATACAGTATAATAGCGTTGTCACTTTTATTGAGATATTTTGGGTTTATTCTGTGTTATTTATGAATCTTATGAATCCTGAGTTTTAGATTCATTCATTCAATTCAACCAATTGTTGCTTGTATCATTGCTGATAGGCCCAGACTAAGACATCAACAGGGTATCAGTTGTTTACTCTGGTAACATGCTCTACCAAAACTCAGGTTTGACAAGGTTTTGGCTGTCACATGTCAACGTGTCCTTGGGCAAGACACTTAACCACAAGCTGCTCCCCTCTTCTGAGTCGGCGACATCTTAATGGGTATGAAAGAGCATGGATGTGTTAACTCAGTGGTTCCCAAACTGGGGTACGTATACTTCCAGGGGTACGCAAAGTGACCTAGGGAGTACACGAATATCTGTCAGCTAAAGGAAATTTGATAAAAGCCTGAAGTGTTGGCAGAGAGGCTGGATTTGTGAGGCGTCTTGGAGAAGGAAATCTTTCTTGAATTGTCGAAGATTCTTATAGTAACATAAGTTCAATCAGACATCCTTAATAAAGCTGCGGTGAGTTTGCACTTTTTAGTTTTAGGGCGCTTTCACATTAAGCCCACTTGTTTCAAACCGTACTGCGCTGAGGTTGGCCCCCCCTCCCCCTCCCCCGCTGGCTTGCATTCACACTTGCAACATCGAACCGTGCCCGGGCCCACTTGTGTATTTACTCAGTTTGAAACAGCAGGGGGCGATATGCACGTAACTGGTTACCGAACCTGCTACGGAGGAGAACGAAGAAGAGGCCACCATGGTAAGCATTTCCTACACCAGACAACCAATGTTTACGTTTCGCTCTCTTGTACATTTTCCTTCAAATGTGTTTTTTTATTGTGTTTTAGACGGCATCAGTGACCTTCTGGACCCTCGTAAATCATTGTAATCCTCAACCAGAATAAACAAATCGACAAATTGAGTAAGCAAAAGATTCAACCGCGGGATTAACAGGAAGTAATGCATCAAAAGTAGATCGGTTCGGACCACTTTGTTTCACACCAGTGAAACCGCACCAAATGTAGGGAGATGGAGCGGATCGACACCACCCCTTCATGGAGGTCTCGGACTGGCTGATTTGGTGCGCACCAAAGTGCGGTGGTTGCATTCACATTGATACTAACGTACCAAACCCTGGGCCAAAACTTCTTTGGTGCGCACTAAATGTGGTTGGTGTGGAAGCGCCCTTAAATTCATTCATGAATATGTTCCAGAAATGAAAATTTCTATTTTCAAAAGCCAGCTGGTGTTGCCCACTTAAATTGCTGGTCAATAAATCTTTTTAGTGAGTCCGGAGGAGTATTCCAGCCATTTTAGATAGTAAAATTAATTTTTGGATGGTCAGGATAAAAGTCGCAATGACGAGTATCAAGTCAAAATTTTGAGATTAAAGTTGAAATGCTGACAATCAAGTTCAAATACAATTTCGTCATAAATGTCCAAATGATGAGATTGAAGTTAAAATGTCAAGAAAAAAAGTGGAAAGTCAAGAATAAAGTTGACAATGTATTTTGACATAATTCAACATGTCTGCTTCTTTCTTGACATTTCTCATTTTTTCTCAACAAAATTCTATGTTGACATTATTCTCGTCATGTCAACTTTAATCAAGAAATTTTGACTTTAATCTTGACTTCACCAAAATCATTTCATCCATCTGACATGGCCCTAATACCCTTTGTAAGTGAAAAATAATTCACTGTAAGAGATTTTATTTGTATGTTCTGCATGTTAAATGTGAGAGGTGGTGGTGGGGCAGCAGGCTTATAGACACGTTTCTTTTCTTGCTGCTGTAAGTGTGAGCATAGGGGGTACATGGCTGGAGATCAAGTGTCTGAAGGGGTACAGGCTGTGAAAAGTTTGGGAACCACTGTGTTAGCTCATACTGATGGACAACTCAGAAAAACTTTAACCATCAGTGAGTGAATGCAAAAAACAAATGGGTAGATGTGACCTGCGGAGTAAAAACACCTAAAAAGGTCACAAATTCTGTAAAAACAGGATTTAAATTGCTCTTAATGTTGTTAGAAAGACCTTGAGTTAGAAAAAATGACATGTTTTACAAAACTCTCAGTTCTAAAAGAATTGTGCTATGCCCTTCACACGCTCTGTTTTTTACTTCCTGGTGTTTGTGATGTCATAGCTATACAGGCTCCACCTACATGTGTGTTTACTTCTCATCACAGGCAGAAGCTATGACTGTTCTGAAAGTCTGATCCACGACTCCACCTCCCCCCTCATATCAGACATTGTTTGGGCACAATCAGCACAGAGCTCAAACCATATCCATTTCCAAAGGGGAGGGAAAAAGAGCTACATCTAATCCTCAACAAGAATGGCATTCTTCAATTATTCAGCTTCAATGAAATCGTTGGTTAACAGATGTACAAGAAAAGATGTTAACAGTCAAACCCAACAGGACGTGGGACCTTGAAATAGAAAGACTAGAAAAGTAGTTTACAGGCTTAAGTCCACTTATCTTTTAAATACACTCAGTATCATAAAATAAATCACAAAAATAAATATATTATTACTGCATCATCATAACTGGTTGCTGTTTTTGATAATTTAACTGGTTTAAAAAACATAAAACAGCACAGCAGGTCATTTATAACCAGGTGACAAAGTCACAAAAAAAAGTAAAACATTTTTTACCCCGACAGGAAATATACAAAGAGCAACACGAATGTGGCTTCCTGTATCCTATATACACTTTAGATTACACAACATGAACACAAACATATGAGCACAACTCCTGCCCTGATAGTGTCATTACCTCTGCTGAGGAGGCCATGATTTTACAAGATAACAAAAATGTCTCCAGATTGTGATTATAATTTCAGAAATTGTTGGTCTTAGTACATGAACAAAGTAATTGGATTTAGGTTGTGATTCAAACACCGCTGAAGGTCCAGGATTTTTTTAAGGATTTCTTAACATTGTGCAACAGGGCGGTTTTTTGCCACATTTCCAAGCATTACATGACTAAGAAATTCTTGAAATGCCTTGGAAGAGGTTTTTCCTCTCTGAGTAGTTCAAGTCATCAGTACAACCAGATTAAGAGACATTACTGCCCTTTAATTCTCCACAACAACGGCATTATACTGTAGATCTAATAACCGCAGTGGCTCTACTTGTTTTATTTTTTCTTATACTTAGAAATTGAATGTGTATCATGTTAAATAAAGTGAGCAGGAAAATAAATGCAGGCTGTAACAGAAATATTTGCAGGCTGTCGTAGAGGTAAAGCGAGACTTACGTTAAGGGCCTGCATGGCAACATGAGGCACTTTGTGGTTAACTCTCTTCATAATTGACCTCAAACCGTCCTTTGGTCTGAAACAAAAGAGGATAAATACAGATTACAGCTCATAAAATTAAAACACTAGACAACAAACTCTGTACTGACATTGAAGGTCTGTATGTCGGTTACTTATGGACCTTTTCCATTAGCCCTACTCTACTCTACTCGACTTGTGCTGCTCCATTAGCCCCAGTCGCCTACCCAAAGGGATGCAGTGTCGCTGAGCGGCACTGCGGTGACGTCATTTTGAGCGCAACACAACAATCTGTGGCTTTTTGTCACAAACCGAGTAAATAGGGAAAGCAGAAGAAGGCTGCAGGTGGCAAGAAGAAATACGCCTTGAGAAGCACAGGAGAGTTTTGGAAGCTCACTAATAAATAAAGAAGGCAGGGTGGGTTCAGCATCTTTGCCTCTGACATTTATGTCCCTTTTCCATTAGCCCTACGCTACTCTACTCGCCTTGTGCTGCTTTTCCATTAGCCCCAGTCGCCTTCCCAACAGTGTGCAGTGTCACTGTAAACAACTGAGCGGCTCTAAGGTGACGTCACTTTGGGTGCAACACAACAATCTGTGGCTTTTTGTCACAAACCGAGTAAAAAAGGAAAGCAGAAGAAGGCTGCAGGTGGCAAGAAGAAATACCCCTTGAGAAGCACAGGAGAGTTTTGGAAGCTCTACAACAGAATGAAGCCGAGGACGAGAGCAATCCAGCTGCAAAGAAAAGACGTATGAGGGTAAGCTAATGGTAGCTACCGCTAGCATGCTAGGTCATCGCGCTCATGACTCATCAATGACGACATTGTCTGACTAATCAGTAGCCGGCAGTTGGTGACGTCATCTTTTAGTATGGACTCAGCTCGCTTGGAACCAGAGCGGAGCAGGTACTAAAACTAGCTTGTTTTCGGAGGTACCAGGCTAGTGGAAACACACTGCAAATCGAGTAGGGTCGAGTAGAGTAGGGCCAAGGCGTGCTAGTGGAAAAGGGCCATTTAAGAGTGACACATTTTATTTATATCGTTTTAACTCTTCATTTATTTACATGTACAAAGAACATGAGATCATCATGGGTGTTACAGTTAAAATTAAAGTGTTCTTTTTTTAAAAAAAAATCTTTGTGCTTATTTATGTTTCATGGAATATAACAAAATTAAATAAAACAATTAGCAGACAGGGTCATTACAGGTTCATCAGACATCATTTTAAAGTTTCAAATCAACTTTTGATGTAGTTAAGACTCGTAGTTAGAGACAAAACACTGTGTTACAGAATACACCAGTTCACCTCTTTAGCAGTTGTAACAAAACAAAACAAAAATAAACAAAATAAAAATTAAAAATAATAATAATATGAATAAAAATAATAGTAATAAACAAAAAAATAAATCCCCTTTTCATATAAGCAAAACAAGCATCACCATCACTTTAGGTTTAGGTATGATTTCCAGGTCTCCCAGTTCAAAGTATTCTTTAAATAAAATTAAGTTAATTTCTTGGATGATCCCACCCCGCTGGTCCAGTGTTAGAGGGTCTAATTGCAACCATTTCTTAGTTGTAGCTTTCTTACAACTTGCCAAGAGTATCCTCAATAAGTATTTTTCCTTCTGAAGGACTGTTACTGGCATTTTACTGAGATATAATATAATCAGAGAGAAATCTAAATCCACCCCGAATATTTTATTATTTCAGTGGCTGCTTCTCTCCAAAATGACTGGATTTTCGAACAAAGCCCAAAAAAAGGAGTGACCTTTTTTTAATGTCAGAGCTCCTTTAATGTTACATATCATCTTAAAAACAATTATTTTTATACACTTACCCATTGGGTGTCGTTCCAATCTTATCACAGATGTCCATAATGAGCCCCCAGTCATCTGTCGTGTTGGTTTCATTTGTTGCCTTTTCTGGAAACACATAACGGAGATATAGTTCATACAACCGGTTAAAAACAGCTTCTCCTCTCACATATGGTGTTGTCTCTGGTGCAGAGCAGTTGGTCGGGTTTCAATTTTAATTATAGTTTTAGCTTCCCAAGACCATAAAAAATAATTGGAATATAATGATTACGGTGCCGCCTGCCATTTTACACATAATTTTCCAGAGCTTTTATCCCGTGGTAGAAGGAGCACGCACTCCCTTCCTTGAAAGCACAGTGTGCTCTGCCCTCTCAGTAAAACAGCTCTCACTATAATTTAAGTGAGGAGCAGAGGACTTGGACTCCAGTTAGTTTGAGGAGAGAGAGAGAGAGTAAAGAATTACAGAGTGGCAGATGGTTAGAAACAACTTGCAGCTTTGGTTTTAAGTTTCAACACAAACAATGCAAGTAACTTACAGTATTTATCACAAGATAGTAGCTGCTCTAAAAGGGCAGCAAAAATAATTGAATTAACCAGGAATACACCAAAAAAATACTCTAAGGCACTATTTTGAAACAACCAAAATATCCATTTCTTATATGGCATGATTATAAAAACCTTTGCTTGACTTCCTGATGAAGGCTTGATGTTGGAATATATCAAAATATTTTATTTAAAGGTGCTTTGAGGAGAATCTATTACCACCGAAATAAAGACTCTGCTACCCATGAGCACGGGCGGCGACTGTCGTAATGCTGCTCCAGTAACCTCGGAACTGGGAGTGACATCATCTCCGACTTATCGGCGTTCCAGTTGAAGTCGGAAAAAAACATGCCGATCTACCAGGCTATTGTTAGCTGTTGTTAGCACGCCCTGCGTTGTTGTATGAAAAATGTGATTATCACTATGGCAGCATTTTTATAAATATAAGTCTAACAATACTATGAATACAGCTGATCTAGAGCGACACACCCCAGTCAGAAGTGCAAATAAATGGATTATTACAGGAGCTAAATAACTGTTCACACTGGGGGCATCCATCTTCCATTGTCAACTCAGGGGTGGCGAGGTTTCACCGAGTTCCCAGCAGGAAATTCAGACATCTGGGGACGTTCCAGTTGCAGTTTCCTACTCGGAACCTGGAAATTCCTACTTCTGACTAAAACTGGAACGTACCAAAAGATGTGACCCATGCCAAAGCGTGTGTTTGTTGTGATGCTAATGAATGCAGCTTGGACCTTCCTCAGAACTCTGCATTGCTTTACAACTTCTTTTTTCAACAACTTACAGGATGCAAAGTGACGAGGTAATGTATCTCTCTCTAGTTACATAGCGGAAGTTTTTGATGTGTGACAACAAGCAATTTTTGGAAAACTTAGTATCGCAGTTGTAGCCGGCTATATATCACTACTTACAGCCCGGTGCTCTAAGACGTGTCTGAATAATATAAATTTGCTCTAGTTTTAATTGTCTTGTTCCTGAAGTTGAGTATCACGGCCAGCCCTGTCCGACCCGACCGCGAAGCTAAGGAATAGCATTTATAGATAACCTATTTTGATGCGATAAAACTCATCTTAAAGTGTGTATTTCCATCAGGCAGATATCTAAAAGTGAGACTTTTTTGTAATTACTTAGAAACTCCTCACACTCCCTTTAAGGTCTAAACAGACATGCTTTTAACAAGACATTTTAATTGTTACAGTGAGTACCTTGGAGTATTTTCTTTTTTTATACATATCAGTGTTTCCCCTACATTCATTTAGGAGCGGCGGGCCGCCGCTCCTGCAATTTTTTTTAAAAACTGTAAATACACCACCGCAGCATCATGTCGCTGCCTTCACATCAGAGTCCTGCATTAAATCGGGTGTCGCGGGTGCTTAGGCAAATAACTATCTTGCCCATAGTTGTGTCACTTTGGTTTGCTTACATTTAATAAAATGCATTTTTCCTCTCCGCTCTGACAAATGCCTCCTCCCTCGCTCCTCTTGTGCAACACCGATAAGCCGCGCGGCAACCAAACTGTCTCTCTGCAGGCGGAGTCCCCCCACATGCAGTCTTTATTGAGGCTGCTGCCACCGCGGGCCGAGACGTAGCGGTGATTCAGCGAACGTCAGAGCAGAGGCCACCTAAAAGTGTCTCACAACACTCCCTGTCATAGAACGAGCCGATAACTTCTGAATCATTAATTCTCTTTAATAACAGACTCAAACAGCGTGTCATACAGTTAGCAGTTCTCTCTCTCAGTCTACACTTCCGTTACCCTCAGCCAATCCCCGGGCTCCCCCTTAGCAGCGTTAACATTACAAAGATCGTCTACTCTGAAGATGCTCACTCGGACATACTACTATGACACTCCCTTCCCTAAAAACAATTCAGTAGAAATGCTTCCTCACGTCCAGTTCTTCGATAGTACGATATGATTTGCTGCTGCCAGGCGACTACAGCCAGAAAGTTCAAAACGCTGGTTTCTGAGCAGCAGGCCAAAATCTGTACATGTGCTCTTCGGCGGCAACCGCTTCTACCGCGGCGGTCCAAACCGCGTGCTGTCTGCCGCCTGTCCCTCATTGAAATGACTGGAAGCGGCGCGTTGTGTGAAGGGGATGATGAAGACACACACACGACACATACAGACATACACACACACTCACAATCAGGCGGCAGATGAAGGAGCGACCATAACGGTAAAAAAATATAATAAAAAAAACCCAATTTAAACAAACATTAATGGATGACCTGAAGCTTACCAAACTATCTCCCCAAGCAAAAATCTCAGCATTTTTAAGCCAATTGTCCTTACTAAGACGGGAAGCACAGCTAGCAGCAGTGTAGGAAACTTTCAGCATGTAGTTTCTCCTCATTTTCAGTCACTTGCTATGACTTTATGATTCATCTTCTCTCCTCCTGCTGAGCTTACATGGTTACATGAAATGTTACATTCTTCCTGTTTTTTTTAAAATACTTTTTATACTTTATGCAGTTTATTTTAAATTCTTTTGAGAATGTTGTAGTTGTGTGCCCACAGTGCTCACTATTTATTCAGATCTAAATGCTCTTTAATTATGATATTATGGAGCATTATTGACAGACACCCGCAACCCCGAACCCGCCGCCCCAAGGCAATGAACCTAGAGGAAACACTGCATATATATATATATATATTTTATTTTTATTTGGAAAGGGCAGGTATACAATCAAGGAGCATATACAAGGTGTATACGAATCTGTGCAAATTAGTCAAGGCAAAATGACTTGAGGATGAACTCGACATCCACCTCAACACGCTCTAAGTTTAAAGCTCTCTGGATGTGACTCTTTACTCCAGTGAAAATATAAAACTGCAAAGCACAGGATATCGCACATCCAAAATAAGACTCCAGAGATAGAAAGAAAAAGAAAACCGATGAAAATAAAACATGCCCCTCACTGGAGTCTTTGTTATTTCCATGCGTATGTGAGTCCCACTTCAGAAACATACACTTTATTGAATTCAGGAAACACTATTTTCCAATGTTTTTGAACAATTATTGATTTGTTTGAAAGTCTTGCACAGATGCAGATGCTGTGAAGTTAATGAGTAACCGTCTTTTAAAATGGTGACTTCAATATTTATAAGACTAATCAAGATTTAGATTTAGCCTGAGCAGCCTTATCTACCAGCACAGTGGGTAAAAGTTAATGTAACGAACAGGAAGGACTGAGCTGCTGCATTTCAGAGCTGCTGAGCAGATTTCATGTCTGGTGCAGCTTTACGCACTTAAACTTGTGATCAGATTAGCTGGAGACGCCTGAATAAGGACCACACACACTGAATGGAGTGAAGCTGCTTTTTCCTACATGACATTATCTTCAAATCATTTCAGGAGTCAATGATTTGACTGGTCGACAGACTTGACCCACTACAGCACTGCCACAGTTCAGGAATAATTTACTTGAGCTCCAGCTTCTCTGAATAATACACCCAGTCATGACCATCATCTCAAACATATCTCAGTCCAACTCAACAGTCCAACTGTGTGTGTTTAAACAAGAGCAGCTGTGTTGCAGGGACCAGAAAGTACTGCGAAAAGTTTGCATGAAATTTGGATATTGCAGCTATGTGAAAATCATTTTTACGACACAGTTTAAGCGCAAGTGTGATAACTACCAAGCCTAATGCAGTTTCATAAGTATCAGGGCATTACTTCATTAGGCTTATTATTTCATTTTTCATTAATATGCAGATTAATTTTCACAGAAATGTTTGTTTACGTTCTTCAAACTGTGGAGCTCCCTGCTTCTGGATATTAAAACATTTTGGTCCCTGCTTTTTAAGCTATAATAAGAATAAAATCTCTTGATCACAATATCCATTGTATTTCTTTATCTCTGTGTTGTTTACATATTCTGACTGTTTTATCTAACAACTGTTAAATATATCATAAATCCTCATCTTAAACAGGAGATGAATAAAAACAGCAACAAAGTAGTTTAAGAAAAAGGGGCACTGATACCTCTAAGATGAAATATGGTTTATTCTACTGTTACAGCATATTTTATGAAAATATCAAGTCAATGGGCTTTACAAAAGACAAAAGCAGTTAGACCTGCTTGTATAAACAATGAAGACGTATAATAAAAAATACATGGTCATAAAATAACTTTTCAGCACTGCATTTAACACATGCATTACAAGTGTTTTTGTCTTGTTTCTTATTTGTACCCACAAGGAGACATACAAAAGTTCATACTCTTATCTATGAAGAGCTCTGTGGTTAAAGTGAGTGACATCTTATATGATATTGACATGTTAATGAGGCATCTCAATAAGATGTCACATCTTCTGTTTAAGGGAGAAAAAATATTAAGTTGACTAATATAAAAAAAAAACAGTACTAATTAATTCTGCTGCGTTTTATCACAAATACACAATGTGCTGAGTTTTTGTCCCTGACTTTATGGCAAAAGGTAAAGATGCAGTGTTGGATTTTGGCCGTCCAAAACATAAATTGATATAATACTGGTATCGGCAGATTCTGAAATTTTTGCTGATATTTACAGCTGATAGTAATATCAATAAAAAGCACAAAAGTACTATGAAACTTCACCTTATTATCATGACAACTGTACATTTATAATTAAAAGTTTTATTTGTTTCTTCTGTTTTGTTACAAAGTTAAATGTAATATAGCAGATGATTTGGTTTAAAGCCACATACATCTGGGACTAAGTACAACACAAGAAAGTATCTAAACCAGAGGGAGCAACATGCCCGTTTGCACACAGGCGCTGCCATGTAGAGCTCAAGGAAGTGGCTATTTTTATTTTATTAAAACAAGGAAACAACAGAAAACCTTGTCAAGTCACTTCAATATCATCAGCACACCCTCATGTCATTGTCATCAGCTTCATATAAAGCATCGACATACTCAGGGCTGGGCTGTTCACAAAGAGCTGGATCTTAAACACGCTAACTTGGACACGGACAGAGCGTAGCGGGCGAAGGAAATGTGGACCTGGATGATGGATTCCAGGTAACCAGGAGCTGTTTCTGTTTTGCAAGCCAGAAGTTTTGAATCTGCTTTGGGCTGCAACTGGAAGCCAATGACATCAGACTAACACCAGAGTGACATGATGTGCTGCTGCATTCTGGATCATCTGCAGAGGCTTAAATGTACATGCAGGGAGAGCTTCTGGTAGGAAGTGGCAGTAGTTGAGGCGTGACATCACCAGAGCCTGTACCAGCAGCTGTGTTGCCTGTTCTGTCAGGTAGGGTCTGACTCTCCTGATGTTCCAGCCGGCATATCAGCAAATCGAGCAGATTTCTGACAAAGTTTGTGGGCATGAGATTATTAGACTCTAGCTGGAATCATGTGGAGATATCAACAAGCATAATGAAACATGAGTTGAGGCCGTTGTGTCATCAGATGGTAAGGAGAGGAAGTGTGGAGTGTCATCAGCACAGCAGTGGTAGGAGAAAGCTGCGCTGCATCTACACCAGAGCTCGGACGAGGGGAGTGACGTCATATCAGTGTGCCAGTGACAAAGTCTGGAAAAAACTGCCAATCTAACAGGCTATTGTTAGCCATGGTTAGCACATCCTGTGTTGTAGTGTGCACACAGCATGAAGAATGTAACCAACACTATAGCAGCATTTCTATACATATACGTCGAACAATACTATGTATTCAGCTGATTTAGTGTGACAAACATGAGGCAGAAATGCTACTAAACAGAATATTACAGGAACTTAAGAACTGTTTACACCCAGAGCAGCCATCTTCGATTGTCAACTCAGGGGTGGTGAGGATCCACCGACGTCTCACTAGGAAATTCCAACATCAGGGGTTGTTTCAGTTTAAATTTCCCATTTGGAAGTCCGTACTTCCTGTACAAGTGGAATGCTGCAGAAGCTAGGGCTGGGCGATACCTAAACTCAATGTCACGATTAATTGAAGCTCTTGCCTTGATTACAATTAATGACCGATTATTTTATGCTACGCTGGAACAAAATAGTGGTGTTACCGACGGTCGTCAAAATGGTAGGGATGGGCATTTTATCCGATGCGCAATCAGTGCATCGATGCAAGGGTCTATGGTAAATTGCATCGGTTGGAGTGGTGTGCATCGGATTAGAAACTGGGCTGAACCACAATGCATCGCCTTGTAAAAGCTTTGCATCGGTAAAATCCGATGTCATGTTATTATATATATATTTTTAAATTTTAAAATTATTATTTTCAGTCAATTCACTTCCATAATTATCTCTCAGCCGTTAAATTCTCACGAGTGGACTGTTTATTGCGGAACGACAACACACTCTGATTCACCTACTCACAGTCACCACTAGGCGACGTACGCGTCACTAGTCACTGAACATCAACACCCGGGGAAGGATGCCAGGGAAGAAGAAGGAGCACATCCGGACTACTCCACTCTGAAGTGGTCTTGAAGGAACAATAAAGTTGAGTTGAATTTGCACAGATTTGCATCGTTATTGCATCGTGATTGCATCCTGATTGCATCGTGGTAGGAAGATAAATCGTATCATCCTGAATTGGTAGATGCTTCATGTGAATGGTTAGTGTATCGTACCGTAGCCTACATATCGAGATGCATATCCTATCGTCCTGGGGATGGAGATTTCCATCCCTACAAAATGGTCTTCCTGCAGTGTTTACACTTAATTTCTTTCTGCTCAATGTTCTCTGCACACAGAATCCAAAATGAGCCCAAACAATAGAGACGGTATTTTTCTTAACTAAAAGGTGCTCTGATAGATTGACACTTGTCTCCTCCATGTTGGCAGCGCATCCTTCGCTCTTAAGGGAAGTGAACATAGACTATATGGAGGCGCAGTCACATGACTCACACAGGGAGAAAAAAAATCGGTTTGAGCAAAATCACTGTGATTATAGGGTCTAAATGTGGACTTAGTTTATTTTACGATTAATTGTCCCGCCTGAGCAGAAGCCATGACAGCGAATAAATGCACTGAGTGAAGTGGTGCTCAAGAAGAACAGGGGACCAAGTACTGAACTTTGAGGCACTCCTGTCAACAAGCCGTATGACATCTGACCAAGATACTCCAATACCGCTTTCACACTAAAATCAGCCAGTTTTTCAACGCGGGTTGTCGCCAGCAGACGAGCTGTGTGGCTGTTTTCTTCCTCTGGTGCGTCAAGCTGATGTCATCGCGTTGATGACATCATCTGCGCAGCGAATAGAAATGAGCATGGAAGTGGACACTTTGGTCAGCTGTTTTCTGTACTTTGTACTTTTGTCCTTCTTTAAAAATGTACAAACTTGGCGCTGACTGAACGATACTCAAGCGTTGATGATAAGAAGGTGGCTGAAATTTGTTGCTGAGATAGCAAAGAGACATGTAAGCTACAGACGTTGGAGTCGGGCGCAATGTTGTGCCGTGGAGACGTTACGCCAACGTCATGACGTAAATTAGCGGGCTGACCTAGGTGTGATGTTCCCACTAAAGCCGACTGGCAGTGAGCCAATAAAAACCCATGTCACTTGCAGGGTCAGTCAACCCTAGTCAAAATGCCGATTAGACCCTTTCAAACTGCCGACAGGAGCAGATTGTTACCGGGTTAAAAAGTTTTTTTGGCAAGTAAAGGGGTATAAAGTACCTTTCTGTGAGGTAGGACTGAAACCATGACAGGACAGATCATGAGAAACCAAGTCCAGAGAGAGAACAGAGGTTCCTCATACAAACAGACAATCACATTACTGAACAAGTCAATATTCATAGAGTAAAGTATTTAGGCTCTTGATGGAAAATATCAAATATCAGCAAAACTCCAATATCGTACATCCCTACTAACATCTGACACTACTGTAGGTTTATCTAGCCAGTTAAACTACCAGTATGACACATATATGAGACACCAAATCCTTATTCTTATTCCTTAATTCTGCTGTAATAAAAGACAGTTTTTATAGAGATTCTGTCATGTTGTATCAGTTGTGACCCAGTTTCAGATCATGAGATCTCTACCTGTCGGTCACTGTGGTTATGAATCAGCCTTAAAGTTAAACATCGATCTGACATTAGTAAAAGCAAATCAACTAATCGATTAACTTCAGAGAACTCAGTGAGAGCTGACAGGTAATCAGAAACACGCAGATAAAGAGACGGAGACTGGAGCCTGTTGTTGTTCCACCTGTAGAGACTGAACTACAGCGAACTTATGAGGCTAAGCTAACGTTAGCATCAACTGTCGTCAGCTAACTGTCACTCTGAGAGAAATAAAAAGCTTTTACTCACCAACATCCTGGTCAAATGGGTTTTGGGAAAACAAAGGCATACTAACGATGTCAAAAAGAGCAAGACAATATGAAGAAATAACAAATATGTGTGTTTTCCTGACTAAACCTAAACAAATATCCCTTCCTTGTCCATTAAACTCGCACCAGTTGCCCTTCCGGAAACTTGGCTGCCCTCAGAGGTGCCTGAACAGAATTTAAAAACACCGCAATGCAGAGGTCATGTACTGCTAAATTCACATTCTCTTGCTTTTTAAAAAATATGTTGTATTTATTTTTTGAATAACCGCATCTTAATTGGAATTTTTGCTATTTTTCACACAATACAGAGCACTAACTTTACCGACTGATGTCCCATCTGTAAAAACAAAGGGAATACGGACATCTAGTGGACAGAACATGAACAGCAAACAGCCTGGTGACGCTTTATTTACTTATTTATCAGTTTATTTATCGTACAATACCTGAGCATTTTAACATCTCATGACTTTCCTTTTCAAGTACTTTATTTTCAAATCAAACAGACAAGACATCTACTAGCCAACAAGTTAAGTCAAGTTTATTTATAGAGCACCTAAAAGAAGACAGTGCTGTACACAAATACATAGAAATAAATAAATATAACAATAAAAACAATAAAAATAGAAAAACATTGTACTAAGGACATTTTGTATGGGTCCAGGAGGTCAATTCTTTGGGTTGGCCATACCTGCTGCCAAAAATGCATTTTGGCAAAATGGATTGCCGAGGATCCTCTGAGCCACACACAATGGGTGCGTAAACTCAATTACTGTATACCTTTAGAAAAGATTACATTTAATATAAAAGGTAAACACCAAAGATTCCTTAAAACATGGAAAGCCTGGATTGATTTATTTATAAACATAACTGGGCAATTCTGCACTGCTCTTCTAACTTTTATTTATACATTATATCTCTTTACAGGACTGTCATCTCTGACTTTGTCGACTGGTGTGACAGAAATCACCTCCGGCTTAACACCAGTAAAACAAAGGAGATGGTTGTGGATTTCCGCAGGAGGAGGACACCCCACACTGCACCTGTGAACATCCAGGGTCTGGACATTGAGATGGTGGAGTCCTACAGATTCCTGGGTGTACACCTCAACAATAAACTGGACTGGTCTCTTAACACGGATGTCTTGTACAAGAAGGGTCAAAGTCGTCTCCATCTCCTGGGGAGACTGAGGTCCTTTGGAGTGTGCAGGACTCTGCCCAGGACTTTTTATGACTCTGTGGTGGCTTCTGCACTTTTTTATGCAGTGGTCTGCTGGGGAGCAGGGAGCACGGAGAGGGACAGGAAGAGACTGAACAGACTGGGCAGGAGGGCCAGTTCTGTCCTGGACTCCTCCTTAGACTCCCTGGAGGAGGTGAGCGAGAGGAGGATGCTGGCAAAGCTCGCATCCATTATGGACAACCCCTCTCACCCACTGCATGAGACTGTGGGGGAGCTGAGCAGCTCCTTCAGTAGCAGGCTCAGACTCCCACCCTGCAGGACTGAACGTTACCGCAGGTCATTTGTCCCAACTGCAATAAGACTTCATAACACAAACATCTGAACTGTCTCCATAATGACATCAAGCATTCAATAAATACATGCCTTTTTTGTACATCATTCCAGTACTCACTGTAAATCTCTCATTGTCAAGTGCTGTTATTCTCAAGTATTAATCTCTGTATATATCTTGCTCCTATATAAATATGTAAATAGTAATATTTTTCTACTTTTCTATATATCTTTATATTTCTTTAAATTTCTAATTTTATATTCTATTATCTCTATTCTATTTTTATTGTTATTGCATATTTGCACTTTTCTTGTGAGCTGCTGTGACAAAAAAAATTTCCCCTAGGGGGATCAATAAAGAATATTCTATTCTATTCTATTTTCTTATTTTGAATTATTTTTATTAACATTTATTTGATTTCTTTACTTTTTAAATATCATTTTGCCTCTATATCAACCATATTATTTATTTGTCTTATTGAATAACCTCTATATTTTGCATCTTCATACAGACTTATTCATCCCCTGTTAGAATTCAGTGGATGCTTGTTCATTTAAAATTTCATGGGTCATTTTGTAAACGTTAAAACTCTGCAGTTTTTATTCACCTGTGAACTTTTTGTTGCTTCACAATTTAGTAGAAATGTCAAACTGGTTGTACTATGGGATGTCAGTGATTTTATGTTGTTATTGTACTTAGTTTTTTTGTCTAATTTAGTACAACTTGTCACTGCATTTGGTAATCTGATATCACAGACATTGAAAGATACTCTGCATTACTTTCCCTTTCATTATATATATATATATTTTTTTTTTTTTTAATTTTCTTCTTATATGTATGTGTGTATATGTATATGTGTATGTATCTGTGTGCATGTATGTATGTAGGTATTTTTTTACTTTCACTTTATTCACACTTGTTTCTTGTAACTAAAAAGTTCAAAAAGTTCAATAAAAACTATGTTAAATAAAACCATTGTAATAAAAGTAAAAGTATAAAAACTAAAGACTGAAGTGCCTGTGAACAACATAAAGACATAACAACAACAGACAAAACAAGACAACTATCTCGAGTTATCCATTTCTAATCCCAGTGTTCACAAATAAATAATCAAGACAACAAAAATTAACCCACAATTTCTCTCTTTGACCATCTTCCCAAGCAAACAAAGCAAAACTTGGGAAAAAAGGACATCCCTTTAAATTAACTTATAATTTCCCTCTTCTTTGCTTTTACCTTATTAACACACCTTTTTTAAAACACATTAAAACTGGCATAGGTTTTGGATTTTAGACTTAGAACAAGAAATAGAAAAAGAATGACCTTTTTTTCATTGCATTAACTACAGTGTATAAACAACGAAATGGAAGGTGCCACTCTGAAGTTAAAGCCAACAAAAATTAATATCCAGACTCTCAAGAGTTATTCTTGGGCTTTGTTGCTGTAAATTTAAAATGCCTCTGAAATTATATTTTTAAAACCCTCAAATTTCAATTTTGTAAAAGGTTATTTTTTGCTTTAGAAATTGTGCTACCGATGTAATGGATGGAAGAGTTCTTGCCAATTATCATTTGCAGTGTCCTTAGTTAGCATTTAAGAAAATATTCACAATAAAACAGCATGTAGACAGAAAGACGGGGAATTACTGAAAAACTATGTGCATAGAAACAACATTTACATCTGTGAAATTTTTCACACAATAGGCTTTATTTCATGCTTTAATGCTGGCTTTAGCTTGAAGGTGAAAAAGTAAACTGGTTTCAGCTGTACTCAAACTTTTAAGCTGTTTTCTAAATTTTAAGAGAGATGCAGAGATAAAATGTAAAAACAATGACAAACTTAATTAGATACCATCATATCTTAAGACAGTTTGATTAGTATAATACACAACAAAATAAGAATTGAAGGATTGTATTGTTATTTTAAAGCATTCCATTTATAAGTGAGGATTATTTTTCAAGTATTCTTAGTTTCATTTGAATTATTATTTAACTATGGTTGTTGTCATTATTGTTATTCTTTTCACTGTTATTAATATTTGTATTACTTCTATTGACAATTATTTATTTTCTGAACATTCTAACTATGCTTCTGTTTTTTATTGTACATATTTTCTCAATCTCATCAGAGCAAGGCTTGTCTAGTTTTTGTTTAACAAATTGGTGTGTGGTGTTGTTCTGGTATTCTAGTGTGTACACTGCACACGTGGTATATCATTAAAAACCACAATAAAAAGCTTTTGATGGATAAGTAAGTAAGTTTGATTAATGCAAATAGATGAATTGCTTTTTATGAACATAAATAGACCCAGTACCAGCCAGTGGACTGGGTAGATGTTGGTTAGGCTTCCTCTGGAGAGAATATTGTACTTAAGGATAATATTAATCATAAACATAAATCATCACAGCGTTCTTTAATTACTTTAGAAATCTGGATTTAGCAGATGGTACAGTAAATGATCTGATCTTGGTGGATCATGCAATTTGCAATCTTATAAAAGTCTGAGTTTGAACTTTTCTTTAACTACAGCTTTTATACATCAAACACAATTCCTGGATTCCTGGTATTGTATAGAATATATATTCTATACAATATTCTATATAAAATATTGTCAAGAATATTGTATTAATATTTTTAAAAATCATAGTATGAGAATATTTTTTAATGAAATGAAATTAAAAATGAAAATGAAATGAAATTAAAAATACGTTTCTATTATTTATTAAATTATTTATCCCTTATTCTTTATAGTTAGGATCATTTACTATTATCATTGTTTTTATTTATTTTATTTTATTTATTTTATTTATTTATTTTACAACATGTCTACTGATACATATAGCATCATTGTATTTGTATGTACGATAAGTAAAAGGCTGTACTTTACGTGGCTGATATCTAAATGAAATATATCGAGGGGAAAAATATACATTTTTTATATACATATATACATTTATATATATATATATAAATATATATATATATATAAATATATATATATATATATATAAATGTATATATATATATATATATATATATATATATATATATATATATATATATATACATATATATATGTGTGTGTGTGTATATTTGTTTTTTTTTTTTTTTGGTAGTTGTAGTTGTTCAAATGTAGATCGGATGGGAGATAAATACTTTAGCGAAAATGAACAGAAAAATCGTGGCATATTAATAAAGTGAACCAAGGAAAGCTGATCCCATTCAACGTTTCAAGTTTGTAAGCAAAACCGGAAGTAGGTGCGGTGAATCATCTCGCCTCTCCTCGACACTTCCGGGTCTGGCCCCTGCCCGTTTCCTGACTCGGTGAACCTGTCAGCCACCGCCGTCCAGACGAGGACCAAAGACCGTTGGAGGTTGCAGTCATGTCGGCAGCTGCTCCGGGGACCAGCAAGGCGGCTCACAGCGATGCGTCCCAGAAGAAGAAGAAGGGGCCCGGCGCCCTGGCCACGGCCTACCTGGTCATCTACAACGTTGTTATGACAGCGGGGTAGGTGGCGTGTTGGCTGCGCGTGCTAATGCTGCTCTGCTGGTGGGAGTGAGGGTCTGCTGCTGGAAACGGGAGCGAGGTTTCTCTCTGAAAATGTTATTCTGAGGGCTGCAGACCTTTAATTAGGATGCAGTTATAACAGGAAACAGTAATAGTATCTACTACTTAATGCAGCGTTAGCTTTTTAGAGATAAAACTTTGATTTGCGTCTGTAACGTCCGTAACGGTCGGTACAGATTAACGTCAACAGAGCGCGAGCGTGAACTGTGGCCGAGGGTCACAGAGACAATAAGACAGATGGTTATTGTTAAACTTTAATCTCCTCTAACATTGAAAATACCGCCTTTTTTTAATCCAGTGTTACTCTGTTTGTTCAGAGCTGTAGTTATATCTGACAGTAATAATTGTTACAAAGAAAATGGGCTACTCCACAAAGAGGTTATTGGACTATTTTTGTTTAATTGTCTAAAAAGTCTTAAAGAAAGATATCCAAAAACATGCATGGTAAAGATGGCAGTCACCAGAGTTTTTAACATATTTAAAATACATTTTCAAACACTGTCAAAAAGGTACCACCTGGTAGGGTAGAATCTGCAGTAATAGTGTAAATAATGTCAAAATGAATTCAATTTGTTTTTATTTCGAACATGTATGCAAAGAAATAAAAGAGGAGAAAAGCAATTCACATACATGAAAAAGGAATTTAAGTATTTATACACGCTCGGAAAGGAGTAGGAAGAAGCAAAAAACTTTGAGTTCCAACCCCTTATTACTGTTCCTCATGGGTCTTATAAAAATAAATTCTGCTACTGATGCAAATATATTATACACATGTACATTGAAAAATATATCATCTATATTTATATGTTTATCTACCTATGCACAACAAATATAATTTATAATGAATATACATATATATGCATTAGGGCTGAACGATTTGAGAAAATAATCTAATTGCGTTTTTTTCCCCAATATTGCGAATTAATCTGCAATTGTTTTAATGTTCCTCATCTTATGTATTCTGAAACAAACATAAGCAGTAGGTCTTTTATAGTAAAATTAATATGACATTAAATTAATCTAATGGTAAAACATTTGAGAAAAAGTGGAGAAGTGAAGAACAGAAGCAAAATAGGTATGAAATTGTAAAAACTGGGTAAAAATGGTATGAAAGCGGAAAAAGGTTAATAAGTAGGTGCAAAATAGGTATGAAATTGAAAAAAAAATGGGGAAAATTTGGCCAAATAAAATCCAAAAGTTGATTGTGGCAGCAAAATTGGGAATTAAATTTGAAATTAAATTTCAAAAGCCATGTAAAAATTCCAAAAATGGTTCTGACACTGGCCAAAAAAAGATGAATGGGGGCAAAATAGGCATAAAGTTGTAAAAATGGGATTAAAAAAGGTAAAATTGGTCAAAAAGTGGGAAAAAGTGTATGAATAGAGGCAAAAAATAGGCATGAAATTGCAAAAAACTACATCACAATGCCAAAATGTTCAACGCATTTTGGCTAAAAATACTGAACCCTCAGCAATTAGAAAATTGCAACAAGCCATATTGTGATTTAATCAAATTTGCAATTAATTGTTCAGCCCTAAAATACATACACATACAAACTCACATATAAACACATCCATACATACATGCATACACACACAGACATATACATAAATGTATATATGTTTATACATACGAGCATATATAGACATCCATCCATATACACATATATGTATCTAACATAAAAGTATCAATTCAGACCTAATATACCTTTAATACATAAACATTTATGGAAATATAATTTGCACCTATGCACACACACACACACGCATGCATACTTACATGTATATAAATAATACATAACTCTCCATATAAATATTTTATTGATGTCCAGTATTCATACACTTTATAGCAAAATACTGATCAATTTCAGCATAACTTTTATGGTTTATTTATTTATTTACCCCATCACTCTCACACACCTCCTCTTCCTTATACTTGTTTAGAACCAGTTTTTTGTATCTCATAGATTCAGGGAAACAGTGATAGATTATATGTTGTATAACATCATAATAACATTGCATATCTGTGTAACAGGATAACAGAAAATGGCTCTAATTAGGGTTGCACAACATTATTTGTACGTATTGATGTCGGACAGTCTGGCTCTTAAAGTTAATTTTTGCCAACATTTACAGCTGATATAGCTTCCACGTGCATTAGCCATATATGGTCTGTTAAATCAGCAAAATGCAAAAATCTTCCAAATAATTTTACCTTATTACCACTGCATGGGTAAAAATAAACATCAAGAGATTCTTTTTTTCAAGAGTTAATTTGTTTTTATTGATTTTCTTGTTTATCATCTGTTCCTTAATATGAATATTCACAGTAGTTCCTTATACTTTATGATATGCCATATACACAATCTGTGATATCGGTAATATCTATATTCAGGGAAAGTGTGATAATACTTAGAAAAATATCATAAGAACATCACTTTATCTGATAAACCAAGGATCATAAAATGGCTTGAAACAATATCATTGTTATGCTATCAGTTCTGGCCAATATAGGCCTATAAAGTTCAGTATCAACCAATGTGGAAATATTAATGCCAATATTTACTGCCAGTATATCTGACATACACACTGGAAAGATTGACAAGTATAACATGTTGCTAAGTTTCATTTTTTAAGAGTTAAATGTTAATTTTCTTGTTTTACAAGAAAAAATGTCCACAAATAGACTCTCACACTTAAAACAACAAGTCATCGGTGTAAAGTAAAGAATTTGTTCTCTAGGCATAAAATACTGAACATTGTTTTCAGAGTTTGGTCTGAAATAATGAATAACAACTTTCAGAAGTTGTTGCATGCTTGTTACAGCCATTAAGGGCAGTAAGCAGTGAGTAATTATCTTTAATAATGATATTAATGTTATTTATTAGGGCTGGGACGATACGCTTTTCTTCCAATTCAATTGTTTACGATTTTTTTTAGGTGCCGATTCGATTTAAATTGCAATTCTACGATATTGCAATCTTTAGTTAGCTTTTGTAACACCAGTGAAAAAGATGAACAATGATGATGCCTACAGACTATATCAGGAAAAATACACATCACATGTGAGTCTGTTTTTAGGATTTATTCAGCAACTTATTTTAACCAGCTGTTCATACTCTCTCTTCAAAAGTTGCTTAATAACACAGACTAAAATGAAGCATCAAAATTTGGAAAAAAATAAATCAATTTTCGAACAAAAAATTGATTTAAAAATCGTCAAACAAAAAGTTCAGATACTTATATGAATTTATTTTTTTCTCCCACCCTTGCATGATATTATCAGAACAATATCTACATATATTTGTAAAAAGAAGGGATTATTGGTATTAGCAGATATGAACATTTTTGCTGATATTTACAGCTGACATGTTAGCCATCCATTATGGCCACAAGTATCTCCATATATTAACCGTGATATTAGCAGAATATACTTGAACCCTCATGGTTTACCTCATCATCAGTGAATGTGAACTCTTATAAACCAACGTTTGATTTGTCAAGAATAAAATGTTGTTTTTCAGGTTCCATGTCTGATAATGTTACCAGTAAACTGTTAATGTGATGGAAACAGGTCAAACTAGAAAAGCACTCAGAGAGCGCAGACCTCCGCCAGCGCCACAGTCCTCAGCTATATTGTCGTTTTGACCCTAAATATTAGTCCTACCTTTATTTCATGTAAATATTTAGATTTCTTGACCATGCAAACATACCATTAGCAACTGGATTCATAATGATATCTATTTTAGTTCAGTAGTTATTCACAGGAATCACATTTTTCGCCATGGCGGATCCAGACGGTGATCCAGATCAACACCAAAATTGAATCAGTTCTTCCTTTTCCCATGCTGAACATTTCCTGAAAATTTAATCAAAATCCATCCATAACTTTTTGAGTTATTTTGTTCACAGACAGACAAACAAACAAACACTCCCGAAAACATAACCTCCTTGGCGGAGGTAATGAAATGGAGGCTTTGTTCTCTAAAAAATGTATATATATTTATCAGGGATAATGAGTTTGGAAATATTGGATATCGGCAAAAAAATCCAATATTGTGCATCCCTACTTTTTATATTTCTTAAATGTATTATACCTTCACCTCCAAAAAGTTGTGTATGTAAGTTTTGTTGCCAACGCTTCATGGTGATGTTTTTTCACCTTTATGAAAAAGATCCTGATCTCTTAATCTTCTGGTTAAATAAAGATTAAATAACTAAATAAAATAAATGATTCCCTCTATTTTTAACCAAATATTAAGTTCAGAAATGCAGTGGTTATGACTGAAACTTCCATGTTTGCACTTCATTTTGGAATAAGTCTGATTTTGTTGAACAGAGCTGATAAATACTTTTTTTTTTATCTCAGTTGCCTGACCCAGAGTTGCTTCTATCTTGTGTTTTATTGCACTGGATAAGACTGTTGCACAATAGTGCGGTGGGTGTTTGCTCGCTGTTCCAACCAGTTGGTCCACATTGTGTCTCAGTCCTGCTGGGCCACTCTCACAGTGCTCGCTTTGTATTGAGTGCACGTTGGGGTGTCGCACATCCACAGCGTCTGCATTCAGAGCAGCAGAGCAGGCAGTTTCTGCCCGACAGGCCCTCATATTGATATTCATGCTGCTAAATAAATCAACTCCTAACAGACACAAGAAAGATTTCTGACTCTGGGAAAGTGAAGGGTGGAGTGAAACCGTCACCTTGCTCAGGGCAGGGCGAGGAAAACTTCTCCATCTCGCTGAAGCTCTGATTTATTATGGCTGACTCAGAATAGGGTTAAATGATGTCATGGATTATATTAAATTATTATAGACTGTCTTTGTTTGTATTTGTGCCAAAGCTCTTTAATTAGGAGCATTAGGATGGGAAAGAAATGGATTCACACAAGTATCTGAACTTTTTGTTTGACAGTTATTAAATAATTTTTTTTGTTCAAAAATGGATTTTTTCTTTCCAAATTTAAATGCTTCATTTTAGTCTGTGTTAATCAGCCACTTTTAAGTACAACCCAGGCTTTTGAAGAGAGAGTATAAACAGCTGGTTAAAATGTATTCCTGAATAAATTCTAAAAATGGACTCATGTGTGATGTGTATTTTTCCTGATATAGTCTGTAGGCATCATCATTGTTCATCTTTTTCGCTGGTGTTTAAAAAGCTAACTAAAGGTTGTAAGTATTGTAGAATTGCAATTTAAATCAAATCGGCAAAAAAAATCATAAACAATCGAATCAGGAAGAAAAGTGTATCGTCCCAGCTCTAATAAATAACATTAATATCATTATTAAAGATAATAACTCACTGCTTACTGCCCTTAATGTCAGTAACAAGCATGCAACAACTTCTGAAAGTTATTTTTCATTATTTCAGACCAAACTCTGAAAACAAGGGATGCTGGGAGTTTTGCATCGATATACCGTCCAATATTTTTTGTCAAGAGAACAAATTCTTTACTTTACATCGATGACTTTTTGCTTTTAGTGTGAGAGTCTATTTATAAACACTTTCATGTAAAACAAGAAAATTGACATTTAACTCTTAAAACATGAAACTCAGCAACATGTTATATTTGTTCATCGTATTTATTGAATTGAAAGTTTTCATGATGGTTGTGATGGAGGGCACGGTTGTGCAGCAGGTAGTGTGAGTGCCACACAGTAAGGTTTGCAGGTTCAAACAGGATAGGTCAGACCAGTATAAACCTTTCTGTGCTGGTTTGAATGTTCTCCCTGTGCATGCATGCATTCTCTCTGGGCGCCTCCCACAGACCAGAGACATACTTTTTAGGTTAAATGGGGACTCGGAATTGAATTGATGCATTACAGCTTTCACACTAGAATCGGCAGCAGACGAGCTGTGTGGCTGTTTATTTTCCTCTGGCCCATCAAGCTGATGTCATCAAGTTGATGACATCATCAGCGCGACAAAGCACATCCATGTAAGCAATGGAGAGGAGCATGGAGGCCTTGGACGTGGTTTTCTGTACTTTTTACTTTTGTCTGTCTTTAACAATGCTTTAGAACTACATAATCAACATTTTATGACACACTTTAATATTTAATTTTAAGAGGGGAATTCTGATTGATTTAGGAATATATTTTGACAACATAAAGGCAGAACTTGATTCATGTCATTTTTGTGTCACTTGGATTTTTTTGCTTTGAGAGGAAAAAAAATCTATTAAAATTGTAAATCGAGTCTTGTGGGGTAATTAGTGGGTCGACACCATGTGGGTCGAAATGCCAATGAAACCCTTTTACATTGCCAACAGGAGCTGATTGTTACCGGGTTTAAACGTGTTTTTTTGGCCAGTCTGAAAGAAGTTTATGAGTTGTAAGCCAGGATGGTTGTACGTTTCTTTGTGTGGCCCTGTGATTGGCAAACAGTTCCCCGTGACCTTATAAGGCATTAGCAGTATGGAAAATGGACAGATGGGATGATGGTTGTGATTTTGTTAAATATATACTTGTAGCTTTACTGCAGCAGCTCGCACACACTGACTGATAATCAGCCTGCCTCTGACTTTTGTTCTTGCCTTTTCTTGTACGTTATTCTTGTGATTTGAAGCCTTTTGTATTTTCCAGGTGGTTGGTGATCGCCGTGGGTCTTGTCAGAGCATACCTGGCCAGAGGAAGCTACCACGGGCTTTACTACTCCATAGAGAAGCCCCTGAAGTTCTTTCAGACTGGAGCTCTACTGGAGGTGAGACGAGAACACAAAGCTGTCCTACTCAAAACATTTCAGTACAGAAGGCTCATGGTTTACATGATTTAATCTGGTAAATACAAAAGTATATGTTAACATGTCTGTTATTTATTACATATTAATGATTAAAAAAACTCTAAAAATCAGTGAAGTTTAGATTTAATGGAAGAAAACCTACAAATACAAGCTTTACAAGTGGACAGTTCTCTTCAAAGTAACTTGATATTAGTGCAGAATGATGATCAGGTTGTCAGATGTTTTTTAACAACGTTAAATATAATTTTTAAGATAGTCAAGTAGTGTTAGGAAAGACATAGACTTTGATAATTTAATAATACAGTGTAGCGGTAAATATAACCAAGCTGTCTGAGCAGTTTACTAAATAATGTGAGTCTTTTACAGGGAAAGAGTTAAATGTCCATAAAATCAGACTAAATGAAGAATTCAGGCCCGGCTATGTGCTGTAAAGACACCCTACAAAGAGTAAAAGCATAAAAGTTTTAAGATATATGCATTAAAATGTATATTTTGAGGAAACAACTTGACTTTTATTTATATGTACAATAAAATACAATTTTATATTCAGAAATAAAAAGGCGTTTAGTTAAAAGACAGAAAAATCAGCAACAGGCGCAACTGATTAACATCTTCAACAAATATTAATGTACACAGATACACTATGTTCATTGTATTCTAAATAAAAAGGCTTCCTCCAAGGATGCAAGCAAGTTTGTCATTCATATAGTATCATTTATTTTTAAAGAAATCTATATTGTCACATTGAAAAACCAGCTGAACTATTTTAAATCTTTAAATTTTTACAGATTCAGTTTGTTGTGCAGGATGAAGCAGTGCAGTTGTATCTGCGATCCTTCCAGATGTGCTGATGACATTCTCTGTCCTTCATTCATAAAATAATTTTTCCAGAAACTCTTCTCTACTGGAACCAGATTGATGCTACAACTTTACACTGAAATGGTCTGAAGTCACATTTAGTCACATTAATAAAAAAAATCTCCTAGCTCTAGCTGTGGTCTACGACGGAGGATTAGGGCCATGTTGACAACTAAAAAAAAAGGAGGGCTACGAGAATAAAGTCATAAAGTTACGAGAATAATCTCATAAATTACGAGAATAATCTCATAAAATACGAGAATAAAGTCATAAAGTTACGAGAATAATCTCATAAATTACGAGAATAATCTCATAAATTACAAGAATAATCTCATAAAATACGAGAATAAAGTCATAAAGTTACGAGAATAATCTCATAAATTACGAGAATAATCTCATAAAATACGAGAATAAAGTCATAAAGTTACGAGAATAATCTCATAAATTACGAGAATAATCTCATAAAATACGAGAATAAAGTCATAAAGTTACGAGAATAATCTCATAAATTACAAGAATAATCTCATAAAATACGAGAATAAAGTCATAAAGTTACGAGAATAATCTCATAAATTACGAGAATAATCTCATAAAATACGAGAATAAAGTCATAAAGTTACGAGAATAATCTCATAAATTACGAGAATAATCTCATAAAATACGAGAATAAAGTCATAAAGTTACGAGAATAAAGTCGTAAAGTTACGAGAATAAAGTCGTAAAGTTACGAGAATAAAGTCGTAAAATTACGAGAATAAAGTCGTAAAATTACGAGAATAATCTCATAAATTTACGAGAATAAAGTCATCTCAAACTAGGAAACATCTACTTGGCTATATTTAGAAAGATATTCACAGATTCAGACTTTGCAGCTCAATAACTCATCTACAAAAGAACGTAGTTACAAACCAGACCCATGTTTTTGATCACTGTAAAGAAGAATGAGAACTATAAACTCGTTAACTTCCTCCAAACGAGCCGTCAATACACTGAAGCTGATGGCTCGGCGGTTTAGGGACCATCGGCAAATTACCATATCGGAGCAATAGTGCGAAAGAAAATTGAATAACTTCCCCATACTGAGAAGTAACATAATTAAAATCAAATCAAAACATTCCTGTTGAAGTAAGAGCTGTAGTTTAAAGAGGAAGAGATCACCATTCATGTTTTGTTATGACTTGGTTGGTAGATGTCATTACTTTGAAGGCATTATTTTCAATCAGAAAGTCCCGTAAAATATTTTAATTCATAAGTCTTACAGAAAATATAAAATAAAAGAAAATATGACCCGTAATATGAATAACACACGATCCTTTGTATTTGCTGTGATTATGAAGACTTTACTTCTTAGTATGGGGAAGTTATTCAATTTTCTTTCACACTATTGCTCCAATATGGTAATTTGCCGATGGTCCCTAAACCGCCGAGCCATCAGCTTCAGTGTATTGACGGCTCGTTTGGAGTAAAATGAGTTTATAGTTCTCATTCTTCTTTACAGTGATCAAAAACATGGGTCTGGTTTGCAACTACGTTCTTTTGTAGATGAGTTATTAGCCCGCAAAGTCCGAATGTGTGAATATCTTTCTAAATATAGCCAAGTAGATGTTACATAGTTTGAGATGACTTTATTCTCGTAACTTTCGACTTTATTCTCGTAATGTATGAGATTATTCTCGTAATTTTACGACTTTATTCTCGTAATTTATGAGATTATTCTCGTAACTTTATGACTTTATTCTCGTAACCATCCTTTTTTTTTAGTTTTCAACGTGGCCCTAATCCTCCGTCGCAGTGGTCCGTGACAACTTTAAACTTATTCATTAAGTCTTGGCAAAGCAAAGTTTTTAAATTTTAGCTATTAATCCTCTTTAATTTGGTTGTTAACGGTAGTTTTAGAGGGACAGTGGGGGTCGTGCATTTGATTTGGACGTCCTGTTGCTCAACAACAATATATTAATCTAATACATCTAAAACAAAAGGGGCAGCCAAAGGGATGAGACTTGATAACATTTTATCGATACCAGCACTATTAACAATCCTGCTAATCGATCCAATTCTTTCTTTTTTTTTCCCTGTATTTGAATGAATGCCAGCAGAAAATTTACATTTTGTCAACATTTGTCATACATATAAATAAAACATCGCATCAGCGCTAATCCCACCCACCCACCTACACAGGTATCACTTTCAAGAATGTGCAGCTTGCAATATACAATCATTTTACAAATGTATGTTTACAAAAATAGAAATAATAATTTACAAAAGTAAAAGAAACACATAAAAGTATATAAAAAGGAATAATGTTTTCAAAAATAAAATAATAAATAAAAAATGTATGTATAAAAAAAGAAATACACAAACAAACTTAGTCGAGTTCAGCATTTCTCTCGTCCAGAGATATTTGTAATTCCTCAAAATAGTTTAGAATCGATCCAATTCTTTAACGATTCCCTTATTGATTCCTGCAGATTTTCTGTGTGAGCAAATGTTGGCCTGTAGATTTTCAACAATGTCAGACACACGTCACAGCACAGATAACTGCCTCAGCAAGCTGCTGGTGTTTCCACTTCCACCTTGTCAGTGTAAGGAATTAATGAGGGAATTGATTAGCAGAAATCAATCAAACCAATCAAACTTTATTTGTATAGCACTTTTCATTCAGGACTTTGTAATACAGAGTGCTTTACATGGGAAAAAAAGATAAAATGAAATAAGTGAAATAAGAAGCAGAAAATTGCATAATTGCATAAAATGAAACTCAAACACACAAAGACATAAAAAGGAAATTCTGACAGAAAAATAAGTTAGAGGACTGAGGAAACAGAACTAAAACTAAAATAATAGTTAAAAATACTATAAAAATACTAGAGGATAAGATAAGTAAATGTCTAAATAAATAAAATAATGTAACAATAGAAAATAAAGTAAAAGTTATTATATAATATGGTAAAATGAGAAATGAAAAGAGAAAGGCCCGAGAAATAAAATCAGCTAAAATAGGATAATAAAAGGAAAAGCATTTAACAAAGAATAAAATTCCAAATTAAAAAACTGAACTAAAATGTAGAAGTAAAACAGAATAAATGGGTTAAAATAAGTTAAAATATAACGTAAAATTAAAATAAATACAATCAGCTAAAAGCCCGATTAAAAAGGTAGGTTTTGAGTTTTATTTTAAAGAAAGTGTCATGGTTTCATTTCTTTGATGGAGCTGTTAACGATTCTGAACTGGAATTGGATTTTGATTCCCATGCCTAGGCAGCCAGGCAGTTTTTATGACCAAAGATTAATTTTTACCTGGCTAGTGTCTTGTCTTTATCCTAGGAAAAAAAGCAAACACTTTCTATGGGCTCTTTCACAGATTAGCTAGTGAAATAACTGGTTTGTCAGGCTACCAATAATCAGCTTTTTAGGCAATAACCAGTATTGTAACATATTGTTACATCATATCTCTAGTTTTAAGACTTTTATTTAGCTGATGATGTGTAGATATAATCAAAATGTCAAAAGCAGAGAGGCTTTAATCTTGATAGGTATTTAAGGAAATGACCAATACATGAGAAGATCTAATGATTATAGTTAAGATATTAAAAATGTTTATTCTAAGCATTAGGAGAGAGGATTTTATTAACTCCACCAAGGAGGTTAGTGTTGGCGTTTGTCTTGTTTTTTTGTGTTTGTTAGCAAGGTTACGCAAAAACTGCTGGATGGATTTTGCTAAAATTTTCAGGAGATGTTGCTGATGGCCCAGATTGGAAATTATAAGATTTTGTTGTTGATCAAGATAGCCGACATTAGCAAACAATTGTTTTTGTCACAATAACTGTCTAACCTATAATGATAACAACATGATTCTGGGTGCTAGGTGTGGGCTTTTAGGGCTAAGGAATAATATTATGATGGACACTTTATTATAGATGTAACAGCAGCATGTGAGTTGAATTAAGTGTGTTGAAGGATTGTGTTGTGAAACATGTTAATAGAAGCTGCTAGGGCTGGGTTAAAAAAATCAATTTAATCGATTTTAGTCAATGTCCCTTTAAATGGTTCATAATCGATCCGTAAAATCCAAAGATCGATCTTTTAACGTGGGTAGTTTTTTTAATTCATTGGACGTGCAGAGAAGCAGCCTGTGGTATCAGCTCTGCTAGTCTCATGTTAAGGCTGCTTTCCACTAGGGATGGGTACCTTTTACATTTGAACTGATACCGTACTAATGCCCGGTATCTGAGAATTGTTATCGGTGCTCAACGGTACCAATTTTCGGTACTTTTGCGTGTGTTTATGGGGTAATAAATATTAATTTGTTTAATATTAAGATCTCAAATTTTTTCAATGTAAATTTATTTCTCAATGTATAAAATTGAACAGATATATATAGATATATAGATATATATCAAAACAACATTCGTCATTACGCTATTGCTGTGCTGCGTTCAAGTCCAGTATGGAAATTCACCTACTCTGCCCTATGGTATGCCTGCTTCTTCCACTCCCTCACAGTCACAAGGATGCGTTTAGGTACCTAAACATGGCACCGTTTGATTTTACGTGAATCGGTACTCGGTAGTACCTACAGAATTCGGTCGGTACCTCTTAAAGTACCGAATTCGGTAACCATCCCTACTTTCCACGGAACAAGATCTGGTGAGATGTTACTGCAAGCAGTCACAAAAACATGGCGGAAGCGAGAAGCACTATATGGGCACCACCGGAGAGTTTAAAAGCTGACGTTTGGACATATTTCAGATTTAATAAGCATGAAAGAAAAGACGATTTGGACAAAAAACAAGTAACTTGCAGAATATGCATTAATGCATATCCTTAATATGTGATTAATGTAACTGCTTTAGGTTCAGTTCTTAATGGAACACTATTTTAATAATTTACCGGGTCAAAAAGTCATTTACAGCATTATTTCTACCGATATAACCCAGACTGAACAAATTTTGAATCGTGAATCGAATCGATTTGAGACCTCTTAATAATGATCCACAAACTCTGAATCAATACCCAGCCCTAGAAGCTGCCATTTTCTCCACTTTCAGATGCATACTGAGTAACATGGTGTTATCTTTGCCTTTCAGATACTTCACTGTGCTGTAGGTGAGTTTTCTCCAGTTTACACCTTCACTTCACTGAACCTCAAGAGTTACAAAGGTCAATGCATACCGCTAATCGTAGGTATAATTCAGCAGGCCTCCAGAACTCATGCCTGTAAGTGAACCGAGGGTTAAATAAAATCAAAGTGTGATTACATAACACTGAGACTTGTTTTTGGATCGATGATGTGAAATATTTGAATGTGGGAGTAAAATGACACCATCTACTGACGTAACCACACAGTCAACATGACAGAAGTCTTATCTGCTCATGTCTGTGAGGGTAAAGAGCATGAAGTGTGTGTAATATCTGTGTGCGTGGACTCCCTGTGGAGTGAAAAGAGAATTCTGTGATTATCGTAGTAAAAGGATTATGAGGCTTTTGATGACGCTCCAACCTGTGATTATTTAATCCTCAACGGTTTTAGATTTGCTGTTCAGAATCTTTAATAAGGCACAAAAAGGTTATTCTTAGAGCCCTACAACCCCACTCAACGTGCCTTATGGCCCTTTACCATTAGCCCTACTCTACTCTACTCTACTCGACTCTACACTACTCTCCTTGTGCTGCTCTTCCATTAGCGCTAGTCGGTGCAGTGTCGCTGTAAACAGCTGAGCAGCAAGGCGAGTTTTGGAAGCTATACAAAAGAATAAAGCCGCGGACGAGAGCAATCGAGCTGCAAAGAAAAGACGTATGAGGGTAAGCTAATGGTAGCTACCGCTAGCATGCTAGGTCGTTGCGCTCATGACTCATCGATGATGACATTGTTTGACCAATCAGGAGCCGGCAGTCAGTGACGTCATCTTTTAGTATCGACTCAGCTTGCTTGGAACCAGAGTGAAGTAGGTACTAAAACTAGCTTGTTTAAGGAGGTACCAGGCTAGTGGAAACACGCTGCGAATCGAGTAGGGCCAAGGCATGCTAGTGGAAAAGGGCCATTACAGCCAAAGGGTTGATATTTGGAACATTAAGCTGGCCTCTAGAGTGCAACCATTTTGGGCGCACATGCACCCAGAATTTGATGAGCGCATCTAACATTTTTTCTTGGGTGCACTGGTGCACCAAGAAGAAATGTTAGGTACACTTTTACAAATTTAAGTTGACAAAAGTAACTGAGGTAGCGGAAAAATCCACAGAAAATGGACAAGACACAGCATCTGCTTCCTCTCTTTTCTCTGTCCCTGCGTTGTATCATCGCAGGCTGTAGACTCGCCCAAATACATGCACAGCCCTCAGTAATCACCCAATCAGCTGTTAGTATGCAAATGAGCCCAGACGGAGCCTGACTGTGGTGTCAGGTTTCAGCACGGAGCGGTAACTCTGAAGAAGCAGCGAAGCTCTGCCAAATTTGTCGTAGTGACTGTCAGATAATTATACATAATACAACAATAAGTCAAACAAAATAACATTGAATATAATATCTGTACTTGTTCGGTCCTTTCTCCTGTTAAAGAGGGAGTTTCTCAGTCACACAGGCACAGAGATGAGTGTTCACATCCACTGAGGACAAGTGACCTGCTGACAGATCCCAACTGGACATAAAGATGTAAAAAAAAAAAAAAAAAAAAAAAGCCACCGAAAGAGAAAAAAGTAAAGGAAGGAGTCACGCAATGTTCTGTCCTATATGTTGTTTTTTTTTATAAATAAGTTTGGGAATTGTTTTTTTTTTCCATTATTTACCTTAGTTTCAGTTTTGTAAATATTGACTATAGTGTGTGAAGTTTTATTCTAGGTTCAAATTTATTGGAGAATAAGACCATCCAGTTTAATGTTTTGTTGTTGGTTGTTAAATCTGGATATTTATTTCATTTTCCAGTTCAGTATAGCACCTTAAGCATTAGCTCTTCTTATTTTGAAATATTTTATTTAACTTGAGATTTTTGAGTTGGAAATGTTAAAGTTCAGTTCAGTAAAGCACTTTAAGCACTTTTATTTGGAAACGTTTTATTTTGCTTAATGTTTTAGTTTGAATTACCGTAAATTCCGGACTACAGAGCGCACCTGATTAAAAGCTGCACAGTCTAATTTTAGAAGAAAAAAAAAAATTGTACTTGTACAAGCCGCACCGGATTTTAAGCCGCAGTATCCCACGTAGTAATATGAAAAATTAGCTCAAACACTCATTCATTCTTTCATTATTTTTATTTAGAAATTAGCATGGATTAAACTTCTCCGTCGCTGCAACGGATTTCAGTCAACCGGGCGGAGAGAGTTTGTGTGTGTGTGTGCGCGCGTATGAGTGTGTGTGTGTGTGTGTGTTGCGGGGGGGAAGGAGCTGTCACTGTTTGTGATATTAACGGATTTTAATGGAGGACGAAGAGCGGCCTCATTTACTGTCTAAACTCCGGAGCCACATGCGGCTACTTGTTGCGGCTCCCTGCATGCAGCCCGCGGTTCCGGTGCCGGATGCGGCTCTTTAGCTCGGTGTCACTCTATGCCAGTGATGTAGCGGAGGGAGCACCACGTTGTCTTCATTTTTTATTATGCGTGCTTACGGTACGAGCCTGCGGGTGCCGGTTCTTTGCAGCGTAACGGCGCGTAAAGCCCGCTGTGACGATCGACGGGCGCGTAAATACCCCTTCTGTGTTGTTGGCTCACTCTCCCCGCCCCTGCCCCACTGAAGTTTACTCGCATTAACGCTGCACCTGCGGCTGCACACGACTTATCCACCTGGCCGTAGCCAGGTATGAGGTCAGCGAGGTCCGGACCTCACCTATTTTTTCCGAGTTGTTTGTCAAATATGCCCAACTGAATAAAACATAAACTCATAAAAACTTGAAACCTCTCTGTGAAACGTGCTTGTAAATTTTGAAAAACATCCATGAGCTTTGTGTTGTTTGTGCCTGTGTGCGTGTTGTGGTGAACAGCTGTTTGATCAGCTGATGCACGTACCCGCAAATGCGCCCTGTGACGCGCTTGGCAGCGGGCCAAACCCCATTCAAAAACTAGAGTGTTTTTATTATTAGCACTTTGTACACCACATCCCCGCCCATCTACACCTAGGTGACCACAAAATATTATTTTTTAGATAATTCGGCACTAGTTCGGCCTGTCAAATCATCTGATCAAAGCCAGTTTATTTACTTTTATCCACAGCGGAGAGCGCGCCATGCGCTTTTTTTTTTGATGACGCGTGCTTTGTTTTTAGCTCATATTAATTTTTATATTCCCATTCCACAG
Organism: Scarus forsteni; assembly: GCA_036419115.1. Taxonomy (NCBI): domain Eukaryota; kingdom Metazoa; phylum Chordata; class Actinopteri; order Labriformes; family Labridae; genus Scarus; species Scarus forsteni. Next base: position 3,609,699 of record JAZDUH010000380.1, on the reverse strand, counting down.
AGAACAAGTCACAGAGAGCAGGGCAAACATGTCCAAGAGATTAAAACAGAAGAATTTTATTGGTCTGCTGTTGGTAGGCAAACTGTTTTTGCCGCCACGAAAAAAAAAAACATAAACAAGCCGCACCGTAGTATAAGCCGCAGTGTTTGAAGTGTAGAAAAAAGTAGCGGCTTATAGTCCGGAATTTACGGTAGTCAATTTCATTCAGTGAAGCATCTTAAACTCTCTGTTTTTCTTTTAATATATAATTTTTTTTGCTTTACATTTCTTTCCATCTTATTCTTGTTTAAAAAGCATTTACATTATGTAAAAGTTATGGAGAGTGATAAAATGGTGACATTATTTCGTTAAAGGGGACACTTTGAAAAATTTGGGTGCACCTAATTTTTTTAGTTGGTGAACTTTAAAGAATTTTGAGGTGGACCGTTACAACCAATGCAAAAAGTTAGTCTGGAGCCCTGAAAGACAGCAGAGAACTTTAAGCTCTGAAGGCCTCGATGTGACACCAGCTCTGGTCTGACTGTCTGGTCAAGGTTCATAATCTTTCCCCCTCGTTATCTGGGATTAATGGAGGATAATCTCGACCCCCTGCAGCTGCTGTCCAGCTTGGTGTGAGTCAAATGCTTGCTCTAGGCTGCTCTCTGCTGGATACATGGAGATAATGCATCATCTGAAATAATCCCACTTTAATATTAAATTAATAAGATACTTTAAATATCATACACTGACCACAGGCAAACCAGATTAGATTGTTGTATTTAACATTTCTGCATTGTACTGGTCAACAGAATTCTATTTATCACATTGTGCTTTATTTATTTATTTATATTTACTGCACAGTGCTTAACAGATTTATTAGACCACCACACAATGTAAGGTTTATGCAACAGCTGCCCTAAATTAACAGCATTGCTAATCACCAAAATAATTTCTTATGTGTCTCTCATGGTTAATACAGCGGAGTGTAGAAGCTTGTTCATCAAAATGACCTTTTAATGCTTAAAACATAATAATTATGGGATGCACTGAAATGAAAATTTGTGGCCGAAGCCGAATAAAATAAGAATGCTGAATATCCAATGCAGAGGCTAAGTAGTTAACTATATTTTTTTAATAGTGCATAAATAGCTTAGAAAATTTTTTTTAGGCATGTTTTTAAAATAAAGTAATTTTGTATTGAATATTATGACATTTTTAAATATTCCAGTAGCCTTTGCTTTCCAAAAAAAAGCACTACAAAGTTTTTCATTCATATTAGGCCTTCAAAAAAAACAAAACATGCATTAAAAAATAAACTAAAGTGCATTGAAGTGGATAAACCTGCAACAAATGAATTATTGTCTTTTTGACACAAGTCTGCTTAGCCACAGTCACACGCAATGACGTATTTGTCACACACTACTATTCGGCCTTGCTATTACCTCACTCCACCGTAGGCTGAATATGGCTTTTTTTTTGCAATATTCAGCCGAGTATATTCAGTCACTTGAATATTTGGTGCATCCTTACAAATTAAACTTGTTAACTTGCATTCCTGAACATAAAAATTGGTTTAAGTGTTTGAATGTTAAACTTCATCATTTCTTGTTCTCGGAGAAGCCCAGCATGAGGCTCAATTTTAGCTATAAAAAGGTATATTCAAGTTAAAATTCATTATTCCTTTTAAAAATATGTCCAATGACAAAAGCATGTTCAGTTATACTCAAGTTTTTTGAAACAAATAAAAATATAAATGCATTTTTTTCAGCATTGTATCAATAATAATCATCTTTGTTTAACCAGGTAGGACAGTTGTGAAGCAGCTCTCCTTTACGGTGATGTTCATTCAGTGGTCTGTTGTCTTCTGTAATTTAAAATTATGTTTTTTTAGTGCAGGAAATCATCAGCAGCTCTAAATTGTCTTTGCAGTGCATTAATTTCATGTCCTCTACGAGGCCAGGTGTCATCGCTTTGTTTCAAATAAACAAAATCAGCTCAGTTTCAGCTTCTCCTCTCTGGTTCTTTAGGTACTTGTAGTTCTCACAAAGTCTCTGAATTATAGATTTAAAATTTCTTTTTTTGTTTAGTCACTAAATTTATAGGGAATATATTTGCTCTCCTAAAATGCCAAATCCTGATTGACAGCCATTGCTTCACTTCATCATCTCCGATGATAGATCGGGTAACAATGACAAAAAAAAAAACATTTTTATTACCTCCACCAAGGAGGTTATGTTTTCGGGAGAGTTTGTTTATCTGTCCGTCTGTGAACAAAATAACTCAAAAAGTTATGGATGGATTTTGATGAAATTTTCAGAATATGTTCAGCATGGGAAAAGGAAGAACTGATTCAATTTTGGTGTTGATCCGGATCAGCGTCTGGCCGCCATGACGAAAAATGTGATTTTGTGAATAACTACTGAACTAAAATAGATATCATTATGAATCCAGTTGCTATTGGTATAAGTTTTCATGGTCAAGGAATATAAATATTTAGATGAAATAAAGTTAGGGCTAATATTTCTGAAATCACAATATGGGAGAGGACTGCGGTGCTGGCTGAGGTCAGCGCTCTCCGAGTGCTTTTCTAATTTGCTTTATTAGGCAGTGGCAGAAATATGTCTTCGACTTCCCTGTACAAACACTTTTAAAACACAAAGCAACATTTATACTTGGCGACACATTCAAAGCTATTATACACAATTAAAAAGACAACAAGCATGTTACAAAACAAATAAATACAGGAAATGTTGAGTCACATTAAGGCAAAACACAAAGTTGATGTTAGAAATCAGAAAAGTAACAGAAGAGATCGACCAAGAAACATCCCTGCTCACAAATAAATGAAAAAATAGAGACAAAAAGTGTATAATTCTCTTCTTTTAACTGTACTGTTGACAAGTAAAGAATGTGAAATGTTCTTTTTGTCTAAAAAGTTAAAAGTTGGTTTGAAAACTGGGTAAGTAACAAAAGAATTACCTGAACATCATGTAGATAATGTTGCTCTAAAATGTTTCTGTGATATCTGGAGTCATTAAGTCCAGTGTCTGCAGACAGTTTCAATATTTTTGCATTTCTTGATCCGTTTGCATGTTTGTCTGATGTTGCAGGAATCGTCCCGTCCTCGGTGGTCCTGACTGGATTCCAGGTCATGTCCAGAGTATTTCTCACCTGGGCAGTCACACACAGCGTCAGGGAGGTACGATCATGTTGCTCAGCTTTAAAATAAATTCATGTCAAAATGAGATTCACTTTAACAGTTTGAGACACTGAATGTACCCAAACAATAGACTTAAATAACCTTTTTATCCACAGTATATTCAAATAAAGAATCTTGTGTTTCACGTGTAAACATGACCTGTTAATGTGCTGTTTGTCCTGTTGATAGATCTGTGAGCCGTACATGTGTAAGTAGCCTCCACAGGTCGTGCTGTAGGGTTGCAGGACTGAACCTGCTGAAGTTTTTGTTTGAAGATGGATGCATTTCATGTTTATAAAGTCACTGGCTGCAGTCGAATAGTCCTTTTTGCGTAGGAATGTTCCTAATGGAGTGAAATGATCCGGAAATAGTTCATGATAAGAGCTGTTCGAATAGTCTGAATGCTTTGGAACTAGGGCTGAAAGATTTGAGAAAATAATCTAATTGCGATTTACTCTGCAGTTGTTTTAATGTTCCTCATCTTGTGTAATCTTAAACAAACATAAGCAGTAGATTTTTTTATAGTAAAACCAATACGACATTAAATTAATTTAAGGATAAAAGATTTGAGAAAAAGTGGAGGAGTGAAGAACAGAAGAAAAATAGGTATGCAATTGTAAAAACTGGACAAAAATGGTCTGAAAGCGGAAAAAGGTTAATAAATTGGTGCAAAATAGGTATGACATTACAAAAAAAAATCCACAAGTGGATTAGGAAAATTGATTATGGCAGCAAAATTGGGAATTAAATTTGAAATTAAATTTCAAAAACCATGTAAAAATTCCAAAAATGGTTCTGACAGTGGCCAAAAAAGATGAATGGTGGCTAAATAGGCATAAAGTTGTAAAAATGGGGTTAAAAAAAGGCAAATATGGTCCAAAAGTGGGAAAAAAGTGTATGAATAGAGGTAAAAAAAAAAAAAAATAGGCATGAAATTGCAGAAAACTACATCACAATACCAAAATGTTCAGCACATTTTGGGCTAAAAATATTGAACCTTCTGCGATTTGAAAATTGCAAATTTCATATATATAAAATGTGTTTATATGGATATAGTCTGTAGGCTTCATCATTGTTCATCTTTTTCACTGGTGCTATAAAAGCTAACTAAAGATTGCAAATCGACAATATCATAGAATGGCAATTTAAATCGAATTGGCACCTAAAAAATGGTAAAAAAAATTGAATCAGGAGAAAAGCGTATCATCCCAGCCCTAATACGTATCGTATCATATCGTGGGGTTGCTGGACGTACCCAGCCCTACTTAGGAGGTGACTATTCGACCGTAGCCTTTGTCTCCCGTCCGTGTCCTCTGATGATATACTGACTTACTTTTATAGATTCTCATGTTTATGGTGACACGGTTGTGACAGAAAGTGTGTTTTCTCCTAACTTTAACCCAGCGTCTGATGATAGGGAGTGTGTGCCTGCAGTGTGACCTGCCGTCTCAGCATCTAAACAAACAGCATGTTCCTTGGATGTTACGTCTGCGTTATCTGCAGTAGAGCATGGCAGCAGCATGTTTGTCCCTCCTTCAGCCTCTCACAGCTCTGTCTGTGTGTCTGTAGGTGCAGAGTGAGGACAGCGTGCTGCTCTTCGTCACAGCCTGGACCATCACAGAAATCATCCGTTACTCCTTCTACACCTTCAGCCTGCTCAACCACCTGCCGTACCTCATCAAATGGGCCAGGTAGGGCAAACCTGTCAATGCTGAACATGTGTCGTTGTTTAAGGGCGGTTTCACATTAGGTCCACTTGTTTCAAACCGTACTGCGGCGCGGTTCGTCATGGGTTCGCCTCCCTCCCCTCCCCCGCTGCCTTGCATTCACACTGGCAACATTGAACCATGCCCGGGCCCACTTTAATGAGTGTTGCCAGTTTTGCAATAAAAATAAAGTTAAAAAAGGCCCCTCTGATCACATTGATACATTGATAAAGTTTTGCCTTTATGTTATCAAAAAAAATTCCAAAACTTTACTGACTTTTTCTCTTAATATTTCCACCAAGGGGGCTATGTTATTGCCGGTATATTTTAGTTTGTTTGTTTCTCTTTTAGCAACATAATTTAAAAAGTTATGGACGGATTTCGATGAAAGTTTCAGGAAATGTCTGGATTGGGACAAGGAACAAATTATTAGATTTCGGGAGTGATCCGGATCACCGTCTGGATCCTTTTTTAAAGGATTCTTTAACATTGCGAGAGAGGACTATTCTCGGCTTTTGTGCATATTTGTATTTTTTCATGGTCAAGAAATCTAAATATGTAGATGAAATAAAGATAGGTTGTATTTGTTTACATTTATATCTTCAGATTGTTTGTACTTCTTTTTTCTTTCTGATGCCTTTTTGCTTCTTTCACCCTGTGTGCTGCTATAAAATGCTGCTGGAATCTTAATTTCCTGGAGAGAGTCTTTCCAGCGGATTGATGAAGTTTTTTCTAATCCGTTCTAATGAAGTTGGGATGTATCAAAAGTTGCCCGGGCATCTTGATATTTTCTTTTTATCGTCCTCCAGTTAAAAAGGTTTAGACACACTGGATCTAAACACTTCATGAAGCTGCAGATCCTTATTAGAAAGTTTCTGGCAGTCAAAGAAACACAGCTACCACTTCCATCTGTTAAGAATTAAAACCATGATTTTTTTATACAATCAAACGAGATAATTTATTTGAACCTGTTTCAATATTTGCTAAAGCTTCCACCTGTAAGTGGTACCATGAATCCTCCTGATGCATCTTCATCTGAGGTAGCTGTTGTTAAGTGGCTGCAGCCTTTGTTGCTAGGCAGCAAATGGGACGGCCGTTATATTGGCGTTCGACTTTTATGCCAGTTGCACACAGAGAAGCAGAAAAATTGGTGAAGCTTCAATGAGGGATCAAAGATGGACTCTGGGTTTAGAGAGCTGGACGAGGAGGAGAATGAACATTTTGTTTTCTCTTTTTGATGTTTATTTCAAATCTGTGTGGAGACCTTCAGCGTGTCTCTAATAAATAACAGAGCTGCTGATGCTTCAGCAGTTCTGCTTTCATTATTAATGTTCTGATCCAACTGTTCGAGCTTCATTATGATTCAGTACATTTGGAAATCCTATTAAAACCAATACAGTCTGATCATATACAATCTGAAGACCTGCCTCTTTAGTCTGGCTTTTACCTGAATTTAATGTAACCATCTTAATCTGGTTTTATACAAGTTTTATCTTACTTCTATTTAACTTCAGAATTACCTTTTAGTATAAATACTTTTTAAAATTATTTTCATTTTCATTTTGTATTTTTTTTTATCATTTGCTGTTACCTTTAAGTGTTTTTATTCTCATTACAACACCCTTTTACACTTTGTATATTTTTTGTACTTTATTTTATCCTTTAAATTTATTTATTTTATTTAACCCAACTGTCAGTGTTTATTTATTCTAAACCTTAAAGATGGCGTTTTCTGATGTTTTCTAAAAAATCTTCCTGTTCTAGGAATGTCCTTTATTTATGATCATTTGAGCATTGCCTTTGTTTTTTAATGTGTCTGTCTGTAAAGCACTTTGTGCTACATCTTCTTGTATGAAAGTGCTTTATAAACAATGTCTGATTGATTGATATGTGTTAGTTAATAGTCTGGGACGATACGCTTTTCTCCCAATTCAAATTTTTTTTACCATTTTTTAGGTTGATTTGATTTAAATTGCGATTCTACAATATTGCCGATTTTTGCAATCTTTAGTTAGTTTTTTTAACACCAGTGAAAAAGATGAACAATGATGATGCCTACAGACTATATCAGGAAAAATAGGGTAAACTAGGGCTGAACGATTTTAGCAAAAGATTGAATTGCGATTTTTCTGGCAGATATTGCAATTCACGATTTTTTTTTTTTCAAATCAAACTTCAGTGCAAAATTCACTTTGTTTACAGTACAGACAACAGTAAGGAAATAAATGATGAAAAACACTTAACAAATTATTCACCTACAATAGTGATGATAAATAATCTGTTTTCATTAACTTCTACTCCTAAACAGAGGCTTTGTGTTGTTGACCTGCTTATCAGCACTTTTAACATGTAGATTGTCTACAAATTTGTAAAACAGTATGTGTATAATACTTGACACAACAGATCCTGAGTCATTCAGGAGCGCTGCAAAAAAATTGCAGCTTTGGCGATCACAAAATTGCACTGTCTAAAATTGCGATTTCGATCTGAAAACGATAAATTTTTCAGCCCTAGGGTAAACTATATACATAACTCAGAAACATTTAACAAACAAGTGGCCCTCTATAGTACTTCTCACATTTCTTTCTTTCTCGTTAGTTTTCTCAATCTTAAAAAAAAACAACAACAACCAAGTTAATGCAAAATAATGCATATGTTCACCAAATAACTGTACATGTCCATCAAACAAACTCAAACATGTGAGCATACACACATGTAGGTCAACACAATAGCAAACAGTTTGAGAAAGAACTGAATGGAGCAAAGAGCTCATCCAGTCCTGCCTCTTCCCTACAAATCAGATCAAATACTGAATTAAGATTATAATACAACACCAGCTGTCATTATTCATGGACACAGTTTAAATACATGGGCAATAGCCTCATTTTACATCCACAGTAAATCCAAACTACATTTTTGGTAGCTCTCAGGCTCAAAAACGTTCGACCACATGATGCAGAAAAGACCGTTCCCACTACGTGCTGCAGTTTGCTTTGCTGTCTCATGGAGGCTAATATGCATCTTTGGGATTTTGTTTCCTCGTCTATCTTTAAAGCTGTGGCAGCATAATTTCTGACTAAGTGATTAGCTAATTGAATCGTACAGTTTGCTCTTGAATGTTTTTATTTTCTTTTAAAGTTCGACCAAGTTTAATTATCATATGAACGAAAAAAACAGACAAAAGTGGAGCTTCAACACCTGCAGATTAATCATGGCTAAACTTCTCTGTGAACAGCTGGAAAAGCTCCTCTTTTTTCTCGTAATTCTCGCTTGCGTTGCACACATTCCTGCATCTTTGACTTTTCAAAGGTTTGTTTAATGATTAACTCGAATCACTGCCTTCTTTAGTAACATTTGTCAGAGCCTGACCGTTCCTTCTCCCTCAGATTTGTTTGAAGAGATAAAATGCCGAAAGCTTCTTATTTTACTTGGCTGCACTTAAATCCAACCATCAATACCACAGATGTAGGGTTATTTTTGGCTGCTTTCTTTCTTCTCCTCAGCTCTAAGTTCTTCACAAACATTCTTCAAGCTCTCTCCAAAATATGATTAAGATAAAAACCAGAAAAGTTTTTGAGTATCACTGATTTACAGGCATTAAATCACGCTGATGTTGTGAAGCCAATAGTTTATATCCTTCATTTATTATCTGCAGTGTTTGGCACGTTACTTTAAAAATATAATTAGTTATAGTTACTAGTTACCTTCCCAAAAAAGTTTTGATTTACTAACGGAATTCCTCCTCCATAAATGTAATTAGTTACCAGGTAAAGTAACTGGTGCATTACTTTTCTGAAAAATCTGTTCCTCTTGAACTGTGTGTCTCTGTCTCTGTGTCCTTCCTTGTTGTTACCTGCTGCAGCAGCTCTGACATCATCAGCGGAGTTCTCGCTGTTTTTGGTCTCTAGATTTTAGATTTACTAACAACAGACAAACACTTTGATTTAGGACATAATGGACACTTCACATGTGTGTTCTTGACTTTTACTTCTTTTACTTCCATCCTGAAAACTCCAGTTTTAACTCCACAGACGCTCCGGACTCCCCGTTGCTGCAGCTCACTGTGTTGCCAGATTTTGTGATTGAAATAAGCATTTTTAAAGAGAGAAACCTACATGAAGCGTGTTTTAATTCTTATGCACGTTACACTTCAATTTTAAAGTCATATTACTTCTTTTTTGTCTCTTAATTTACTTATTAAACATCTGTTTGTTTGGAGGTGGAACGTCCTTTTCTTTATACAGAAGTGAAGGGAGGGGCTGCTGTTATTTATAACTCTGTTATTGCTAAACAGTCTAACCTTGATTTTTGTAACCAAACAGACATGTAAGGGTTTTATCTAAGTTGTATTTTAATCCTCCACAGCTTTATTATGGTGAAAACAGTAGTAGCCACATTAGAAATCAATTTAATTCTGGCTATGAGCATTTATTTTAGGTGGAAATGCCATTATAACAGTAAAATTTAAATTTGTGTTAGGGTGGGATATAATAATTTTTTTAACTTCTGAATTGGGTTTATATTGATGGTTTGGGGGCACAACAAGCCCAAATGAGCAACTGCAGTATTGGAACAAGCCAAAAAAACTGCAACCGACAACTTCCCAATATACACATGCAAGTTAGAAAAAGAAGAAGTTGAAAGTCGCTTATAATAAGCAGACCTGGCAACTCTGGCATCGATGTTCTCGTCTGTCTGTTAGCGGTGCAGCTCCTGTCTGTGTCTGGCTGAGTGAGGCAGGTTGAATATCAGCTGCTTGACATTGGTGAAAAGTAACGCGCCACATTTCACTGTCGGTAACAGCGCTGTAACGTTTGAAATAGTAATTAATTAGATTACCCGTTACGTTGAAAAAATAATAATATTTCTAACGTTGTTACTCCCAACACTGGTTATCTGTTATTCCATTTGTTCCTGACTCTCCTCATCTTGCAGACCATGAATGATGGAGCATTATCACCTTGATTCTAACATCGTCCTCGGTCCACTCTGCCACAGGTACACCTTCTTCATCGTGCTGTATCCCATGGGTGTGACAGGAGAACTGCTGACCATCTATGCAGCGCTGCCGTATGTGCAGAAGACAGGCCTGTACTCCGTCACTCTGCCCAACAAGTACAACTTCTCCTTCGACTACTACACCTTCCTCATCCTCACAATGATCTCCTACATTCCCTGTAAGTCCTCCTGCAGATTTCACTTTTTTCTTAATAGGAGTGTGGACAGCTGATAGACTGTAATTATGTGGTGTTATGCACAGCCTTAGTTTAGGCAGCAAATAAATAAACTGGATGCTATTTGTTGCTGTAAAATGCTTTTTGGACACATAAGGACTGTGTTTGGCAATTCCTGACATTCTGTAGAGGACTTTGATATTTTAAAAAATGAAATATAATTATTAAGACTTTGTCTAAATATTGGTTAATAATAATAATAATAACAACAACAACAATAATAATAATAATAATAATAATAATAATAATATAATAATAGTAAAAATGATAATAATATTAGTAGCAATAATAATAATAGTTATAATAATAGTAGTAGTAGTAATAATAATAATAATAATAATAATAATAACAGTAGTAGTAGTAGTAGTAGTAGTAGTAGTAGTAGTAATAATAATAATAATAATAATAATAATAATAATAATAGTAGTAGTAGTAGTAGTAGTAGTAGTAGTAGTAGTAGTAGTAATAATAATAGTAGTAGTAGTAATAGTAATAATAATGATAATAATAGTGGCAATAATAATAATAATAATGATAACAGTAATAATAATGATAGTAATAATAATAGTAATAGTAGTAATAAATATAATAATAGTAGTAGTAGTAGTAGTAATAACAATAATAGTAATAGTAGTAATAATAATGATAATAATAATAACAGTAATAGTAAGAGTAATAGTAATAGTAGTAATAATGATAGTAACAATAATAATAATATTGATGATGATGATGATAATAACAATAATAATAATAATAATAATAACAATAATAATAATAATAATTGCTCCTAAAGCAATTTAGTGTTGCTTTTTTTTTTTGCTTTTTTAGTGTTGGATTGAAAGCATGAGCCCCCAAAAAGCACGGTGATTTTCTGTCAGCACCTTGGTGGAAAAAAAGTGGTCAAATACTTCCATTTAGCTGAAAAGTATCAACTTTTTTGTTTGTGATATTTAATATTGCTCACCAATGGCAGTGAGGATCCTCAGCTGATGTTACTGGGGCCATAACTTCATGTTCATAATGAAGACGAAGTCCTTTTGTTTCAGCAGCTGGCATCATATCACAAAGAATACATGCATTTATGTAAAGATAAATATGATCTCGCTTTTTTCTTCTTCCTCTAGTTTTTACTTAAAAATAAAATAAAGGCATTGAGTAGCAGCAAATTATTCATAAATTCAAACATATATGTTAAAGACACTGAAGACAGATGATGTTCTCATGCTTGTACCTTTAATAAAACCCACTAAAGTCTGATTACACTGGCTGTTTGGACAATTATTATTGTAGAAATATAGTTAACTTTGCAGATTTTACTAAATAAATATGACTTCCATTCTGACGATTATTAACATATTTTTAAGATATGCAGTATTATCGGCCTCTTTAGCTGATATTTTTTCCAAACATATCACATAAAGGCTGGAATAGGCATGTTTCTGTCTTTTATTTTCATTTATATCTTATTAAAGTTCACGCATCATGACAACTCTGTACAAAGTTGTCGCTCACCCAACATAGACAAAATAACTTTTCTTAAATCAGTTTATTTGTTTAATGCTTTTCATAAAAATTTGTAGCTCCAAGTGCTTTACATAAGAAATAAAATAAAATCAAAATCAATCAATACAAAGTAGAAAATTATTAATTATTATTATTATTATTATTATTATTGGTTTATTTAGTATTTACATAAAGAGGAGCTTCTGACAGAAAACAGGATTAGGAGACTGATCAAACGCTACCTTAAATTGAAAATGAGGAAACACTGGAGCTAAGACTAAAATGACAATAAAAAATCATTACAATAAATGAATATATTATAAGGATATAAGGAAAGAAAAAATAAATTGTATAGATTTAAAATAATTATTTGGTAAAATGAGATAGCCAAACAACAAATTCTGAACAATAAACCTGACCGGAAATGGAACAATAAAACAGATTAGGAGGGTTTAAATAAATAAGCAGATAAGAAGAAATAATAATTAATAGGGCTGGAACCATACGCTTTTTTTCCTGATTCATTTTTTTTTACCATTTTTTAGTGCCGATTTGATTTAAATTGCAATTGTATGCTATTGTCAATTTTTCCAATCTTTAGTTAGCTTTTTTAACAGCAGCGAAAAAGATGAACAATGATGATGATGCCTACAGACTATATCAGGAAAAATACACATCACATGTGAGTCTGTTTTAGGATTTATTCAGCAATATATTTTAACCAGCTGTTTATCCTCTCTCTTCAAAAGACTGGACTGCATTTAAAAGTGGATTATTAACACAGACTAATCCCAATGCTTATGTAAATCAATTTATGTTTTACCATCCCTAATAATTAATATAATAAAACTGGTTGGCATCACGTTTTTCTCTAAAGTTTGTAAAGTCTTTGACCGTAATAACAGAACAAACTGATCTCTCTCTCCTTCCTCCAGTGTTCCCTCAGCTTTACTTCCACATGATCCGACAGAGGAAGAAGGTGCTCGGCCACGTCGAGGACTACAGCAAAGTGGAGTGAGCTGAAATAACGTTCAGACACGTCTGACAAAGGGAAAATAAAAAATAAACCAAAACAAACAACAGAAGAGGAACAAAAACACGTCTGCTTAAACCCCAGCCAGTCTCCAAACTGCCAGAGCCGAACCTGGCACCAGATCCAGTTACCAACGTTTATTTATTCTTTTCAGCTTTCGTCCAGGTTCAAGAATATGCTGGTGTTATTTTGTTGTTTTTATTTATAAAAAAAAAAACCTGCAGGTGTCTTAGTGTAGTCCGAGCCTGTACAGAAACTGGAGCTGCTGTTTGAGCGGCGAGCAGAGCTGAGCGATGCACTGATAGTCGATAACCTCCATTTTAGACCTCATGATAGAAAACCCCAGATAGATTTTTCACCTCCACTCAGCTCAGCTTTTGGTCTTTATTTAAGCCGCAGCTTTGGTTCAATTATCATCAAAAGAAAATGTGAAGAGTAGGAAGACACTAGGATGTTTGTAGGTTTGACACCTACTGAGTGTTAAGAGCTGACTTGGTTTATTTTTGTTGTCATTACTTCATTACCATCATCGTCAAGTTTGATTACATTCCAACTTTAGTTCAATAAACCTTTTTTCATGTCTGCATGGATTTTATCTGTTCTCTTTTTTGGTGTTTTCTGCTGTTTGTTTGGTGTTTAATTGAATGTTTTTGATAAATATTTGAATTATGTTGACCCTTTAAAACAGGGGTGTCAAACTCAATTGCACATGGGGCCAAAACTCAAAACACACTTTGGTCAAGGGCCGAAAAGGAAAAATATTTATTGAACACATTAAAACTAAACTTTTTTTTTAAATAACTATGAATAAATGGACACAAATACTATTATTACAGAATAAAGAAACTGAAACTATAAATGACTTAAAAAGCTTTTGTTCTCCTTAAAAATATCTCCTGTCAAAATAAAAAGTTGGAAATATGAACATGCAACAAAAAAAACCTGAAAATATTATATAAAAATTGTGCTTTTGTTTCCAGTTGTCTATTGTTCAGCAAGGCAGCTGTTGCACTGCATTATGGGATCTGTAGTTTGTGTGTTAGCCAGGCCATTAATAACAAAAACAAAAACTATATAAAACAATCTCGCGGTCCAGATAGAATTGTCCATCGGGCCAGATGTGGCCCCTGGGCCTTGAGTTTGACACATATGCTTTAAAAGCTCATACGTTGTGACATTTTTACATTCTAGTGTTTTTTTTTTATTGCCATCATGTTACTGGTAATGTATTTTCCCATAATCGCTCATTTAATTAATATGAGGACCTTTCTTTCATTTTATACATTCAAAGTTTATAACACTGGGGAACAATTAGAAAAGAAATCTGTTGAGTTAGATTTTTTTTGCTGATTTAGACTAAAGTTGTCAGGCTGATTCCAAAATTGTAGTCAGTTTTCTTCTGGCACGTCAAGTTTTTACCCTTCTGATAAGCAAAAATTCCACTGATTAGCTGTAATAAGACTCACCAGCTGATTACGATTGGACTCATCTGCAGCTACGTGGAACTATCAATATCTGCAAACAGAAAGCTAGCATAGTGCTGGCTTTTCTCTTAACCTTGTTATTATGGGCAAACCATTTTAAGTTCTATTTCTTTTAATGTTTTTATTTAGTTTTCAAAGCCTGTAAGTATCCATCTTAGTGTTTTATTTCCATAGGTATATACTTCTTTGTTTCAGATCATGTCTTCTGCTACTTCTCATCGTAAATGCCTAAACAGCCCTGACTCCTTTGGCTACATTTGTGGTAGTTTCTTCAAGTCAGAGGGCAAACATCAGTGCATTTGTCTAACAAGCATATTTTACATGTTTTAAATTAAAACGGAACATGTGAAAAGTTGGCGTTTGGTTTCCCCATGGTTTGACCAGAGCAAAAAGATCACTGCACAGACTGTTACTTTAGTTTAGTGAAAACATCAGGATTTAACAAGAAAAATAAAGTCAAATAGAAAATCTACTGTCAGCTACAGACCAATGCCTCATTCAGCTGAAACTCCAGAGACAGTTTTTAACAACTACCTCCTCTAGAAGATCTGAGTGATGCTGAAGAACGCAGTGACAGCAATGATGCAAACTTTTATATAGGAAGGATTTTATCAGCACGAGTTGAATGATTTGTCATGTGATTTGGGCCTGTTAAGTACAGTGTTTTTCATACTTTTTAAGAAAACTAAGATCCTTTTGTTCAAAAACTTGACATTATAGAGAAAAACTGAGATCAGTTTTGGATTCAGCACCCACAATTTTGTTAAAAACAGCTGTCAGACCAAACTCAACAGAAATTGTGTTCCCCAGTGTTATTCAAAAGCTTAAAAATCAGAACTTGGCGAGGATGTCTCGATTGATTTTTCATGCTGCAGTCACGTCAGGTTTTTCATTACAAACAGAGTTAGTGGTTGGTCTGTCGTTGGCTATGTCCACACTTGGGCAGGTATTTTTGGAAATTAAGGTTTTCCTCGCCTGTTTTTGAAGAAAAAAAAACAGTCCACACAAAAAAATAAACACACTCCTGAATGCCGTTTCTTGCCCTAAAGCAGTTTTCTATTCATATTACAACCACAAGTCTGACTGGTGTTATGATTTAACTTGTGGCTATGTTAACCCTTTCATGCACGAATTAATAAATCACCAAGGAATGCTTTTTAAAATTTTATTTTTATTTCAAGCAAGTTAAAAATCCTGTTAATGTTTTTCACTATTGAATTTTAAGGGAGTTATTTATCTGACCACTACAGTGGGCACCGAGCAGCAATGGCATAAATCATCATTAGGTGGAACTTAATTAAGATCCTTAACCCTTTAAGGCCCAAGACCACAGATTATAACCAGAAAATTCTATTTTTTTGGAGCTGAAATGTTTGTTTCACTTTCTGCTAAAATCCTACAAAAATCAAAATGTCCATAAAATTCAACATATAGATTTTTCGTATCTCATTTGATACATTAGGTGTGTTTGGCAACTGAAAATCCATTTGAGGACATTTTTATCATTTATCTGATTGTATTCAGATGTTTTGTTGTAATTTGTTGATCATATTGAGTAGATAGAGTTATTATAAAAGTATGTGTCAAATATGATACGATTGGCTTTATAGGGTTAAATATATCTTTTAGGGTAAAAAAAATTAAAAGCAAAAAAAATGAAGTATACATATTGTTGCTGTTTAATCAAACTATTCACTTGTCAATTACACCAAAATTTAAAATAAAAAATACAAAATTATGTGAAATCTGAATACAGGCATAATACCCAATGGTCCCTTCTTCAGGTAATATGGATTTATGATGCAACATCTTGACATGGTAAAAATGTGCAAATGTAATATTTTTATGAAACTTCAGACGGGGGTTTGGTTATTTATCAGCTGGTAGTTGGACATGATACTGCAACCAGAAGGGTATAAAAAATGTTCCAAGTATCTGTCTACTGTAGTGGACACCATGCATGAAAGGGTTAACTTGTATGCTTAAAATAATTCCTCATTTATATTTGAATTCATGACAAATCTGACAAACTTGATTCTGTTCATTCAGATTATTCTGGGCACTCCATGGCAACAACAGAGGCAGTCCACCATGGATCACCACTTAACACGGTCACTTTAGAAACAATAACACTAGGTCCAGAACTTACAGTGATGTGATTTTAGAGTCCTCTGCTGTAACACTTGGTAACAACAGTGTTTGTTGCGTAGAGCGACGCCACCTTAAGGAGAGATCAGCACAGAGTGGGACATTTTGGGCTCATGATGCAGTTTTTTTTCCTGTCCACATGGAGATAGGGATGGGACGATACACTTAAACTCACGATATGCTGCACTTCGATATGCCTGGGTAACGATACAATATCAAAAAAGAAAAATATTACTGTGTAATTACGGCTTATTTTTGTTCGAGTTGCACACAGGAAAACACAAGGCCTAATGCTACGGCCACACCGGACGCGAATTGGCTAATTTAAACACGCATAGTGCCTGTGACGCGCAGTGCGTAGTGCCTGTTACGCGCAGCGCATAACGCCCGAGGCTGGACGCTGGACCATTTTGACAATCTGAGGGGCGGCGCGTTACTGCGAGCGACTCAGTGATGACCCGTGCAGGCAAATCCAGCTGGAAACGAATATTTACAGAACTTACCTTCAAAACCTGTCTCCTCAGAGACTTTCACCCAAGCCTGCTCCTTTTTGTTCCGGTCTCTGTAGAGTACACACGTCGAATCATATAGCTCCGGATGATAGCAAACAGCGCAGATCAACTTCTCCATCTTTCAGGGGGGTTTGAGCCGGAGCAGGTGGCCAGAGCGTCACACGTCATCAAATCAATGACGTTGGGGGGAATGTTATCGCTGATTGGCTGCCGCGGCACAGCATCACGCGAATTTGCGTCGCAAGTTCAATATATTCAACTCGAGCTTAGAGGCGTTTGACACCCAAAACGTGCCGGACGCTGCATACGCGCCGCGCAAAATGCATCCAAACGCGTCTTTGCATTGACTCTGTATGTAATCTCAGTGCATGTCTTTGCGAATTCGCGTCCGGTGTGGCCGTAGCATAAGAGGCCAAACACAAACAACAACACTCTCTCTAACCCTAGAGATGTTAGAGACAGTGTATGCTAACTCGTTTTCGCCGGGGTCGTCTTCACATTTTTATGGTGACGCTGAAGGTGGTGGTTCTTGTTGGTTGTGTTGGAGGCGGTGTACGCAATGACAGCATAGCAAAGTTTACACACCGTCTTAGTCTTGTCAGTTACTCTGTTGTCGTCTTTGTCTTTTTTAATGAGAAAGCCAAAATACTGCCAGACAGATGACTTGTATCCAGGCGGAGCGTCCTCAATTTCGACCTCATTCGACTCCATCGTTAGGCTTTTTGGAGGCAAGGTAGTTGGTGCTAATGTTTGTTGTCGTCACTTCTGGTCACATGTGCTGTTACCGGACGTGACGTCTTTATTTCGCAATCCATTTTTTTTAAACTCGATGCATTTCGTCACGTTCTGTATCGCGATATTTCACCAAACGATATTTTATCCCATCCCTACATGGAGACACTCTTAACTAAGTTTGTAAATATCTTCACCCTGGCTGGATTGTTTTTTAATATATGTTTTTAGTGACCTAAAATTAGGCCAATATTCACAGGAAAAGCTGCTTTTCAAACTACCTGCCCATTTGTGGACAAAACCTACTCGCAGCACCAACAAGACGTTCAGTTTTGTTTCCCACATCCCGTCCATCCCATTGCCCATACATTTAAAATATCAGTGTGTCTTTAAACTTTTTATAACAATGAATATTTAGTAAGTTATGTCAAACTTCGGCAAAAAAACGAGCAGATAGCACAAAACACAGTAGCAACAGTCTTTTCTGAGGAAATAGCTTTGATATGTTACACAATCAAAACTGAATTGTAGCTGAAATAAATATTGGATGTTTATGGATGTTTATTTTTAGATACAGAGTGATGCCGTTTTTCTTTGCTAACTAAAAATGATTTTCCTTTTTTATGCCTTGTTATATCAACTCTTTAACAATTCCCAAATGGCAAGTTCAGGCTAATGTGAGAATTTTTGTATTCACATTATATTCAATGACTTTTTAATGAAATCAACCCAACGGGGACATAAAGATCGAACTATTCAGTAATTATGTCATGGTTGCTCATATTTGATGCATTTTTTATTTATTTGATGATATCATAGTTTTAGATAATTTAGCACATTGAACATTTTGATAATTTAACCATCCACGTTTTAATATTTTTTGTCAGGAATAAACTTATTTACAAATGTCTTTGCCAAGGATAGCAGATTTCAACTTCATAAAGTAAATTAGAGGATTATTATAAAATATTTTTGAAGCCCATTGCATCAAAGTGAGACAGAACATTTAAGAGTCATTTTACATAGTTGCAGAGTTTGTTCACAGTCATTAAAGTTAAAAAAAACCTTAAGTTTTCCCTACCTGAGTACCCCTGGTCCAGCTGTATGCTCCCTCTGGCTGAGACACTATTAGAGCTTCTGCCCCTTTTAAGGCTACCCCATATGGACCCAGTGTGTACTGATGGTTGTTGCTTTACTCTGTGATGCAGAAATGAGTGCTAGCATGCTAAAGTGAGTTAGCATCAAGTGGTAACCTTCATGCTGTAATGCTGCGTTCCATTAACCTCGGATCTGGGAAGAGGGAAGTGGGAGTGACGCCATCTCAGAGTTATCAGCATTCCAGTTAGTCGAAAAAAAAACGTGCCAATCTACCAGGCTATTGTTAGCCATTGTTAGCCGCTGTTAGCACGCCCTGCGTTGTAGTTCACAAATATCACATGAAGAATGTAAATATCACTATGGCAGCATTTCTATAAATATAAGTTGAACAATACTATGTATACGGCTGATTTAGAGCGATACATGCTAGTCAGAAGTGTAAATAAATGGATTATTACAGGAGCTAAAAAACTGTTCACACTGGGGGCATCCATCTTCCATTGTCAACTCGGGGGTGGTGAGGTTCCCCCAAGTTCCCAGTAGGAAATTCCGACTATAGGGGGCGTTCCACTTGCAGTTTCCTACTTGGAACTCAGAAATTCCGACTTCAACTGGAACGTACCATAAACGAAAGCCAAAAGCTGTAGTACCCTGAGTGTCCATTTGGGGCTGACAGTAAAATAATGAACCTTAATGGTCGTACACGGGGAAAAGACTTTTTTTACGCTCTTCATTTATATCTTTCCAGCCTGGTTTAAAACAGCAGCTTCAGTCTGAAGCAAAACACATCCATGTGCTCTCACTGTAAGGTTGATTTTTTTTTTTAGTATTTAGTTTGATGGAGATTTTATTAAGGATTTCCTGTTTTGGTAATTCGGCACTGCTGTTGGTCAGACAGTCTTAAGTCCTTCCTCAACACAGTCTCTCTGTGTCCGAAATGGCGTACTAACGTACTACTCATGCTAAGTGTGACGTCAAAATGAGTTTGTAGTGTGTTCATATTAGATAGTATGAAAAGATTGAGTGTGCGAGAAATACCCGGATGTATACTATATTGGAAAAATTTTAAGTATGCGAGGTGGGCATACTAGTCACACTCAAACGCCCCATAATGCATTGCGAGCCCGGCATTCTGCTAAAAATCAGCCACTAGCAAACTTCCTGTTTTCAAAATAAAAGCATCTTTTATTATCTGCTTTTAGTTATTTAATGCTTTTGTAAATTGGGCTCTTGTTTTGAAGTTTCTTTGATAGCATAATGGTGCGCATAACAGAATGTCCGAAATGTCGAAATGAAATTTGTTTCCGTGCTTTTTACGGTTCAAATGACCACATTTTGGTATTCTACGTGGTGACTTTCCCACCTAAAATGCTCTCTGAATTTTCAAATGTGGTGAATCAACGGAGATATTTGATAGCCTGGTGTGGTCCCGATTTTTGTCGTCGGAAGTTTGAAATGCATCATGTGAAGCTTAGTAGTATACTACAGTGTGAACGGTTGGCATCCTAATCATCCTTATAGTATGTAGTATACAGTATATACACATGAGTATGTAGTATGTAGCACATTAGTGTGCCATTTCGGACACAGCGAGTAGATGGAGCTAAAGATTGGTTGAGATAGCACATGCAGTATAATTCTTTTACAGTCTGTGGTTAACATTTATCATTTCTTTTTATGCAATCCTAAAGTCAACAGGATTTTAGGAGAGCATTTTGAATTCTAAAGCTTTATTGTGTTTTCTAAAGGACTGTTGCTAACAAACTGCTTACAAGGACTAGAAAAATGCCTGGATGATACATTCAAAATAGCCACAGCCATGAGCAACAACCATATTTTAGTTCCATTATAGCTAATGGAATTTCCTTTTACTCGTTCCTGCTAGGTTAAAGCTTAAAAAACTTGAAAGGTAGGTTTTTTTGTGAAGATTATTGTGGTGAACTCTTGAAAAAAATCCAATAAGCATTCAGTCGAGGGAACCAGGGCTATGCTAACCTTTGAGTAGGCTTAAAATTGCACCACTCTATTGGTCAGTTCAGCCTCATATTGTCAACAACTCTGCACAATTCTTCAGTCTCTAACCAGTGGGCTAAACCTGATGATAATGATGAAATACATGTATGATGTCACACTGGTAGGTCTATTTTGGGGAGGGTGGGGGCACTTCTAGCAGCTACAATTGCTGCAGACTTTTTGTCTTTTGCCTAAAAGTACTCCATCCTGCAGGTCACATATTAAACACACAAATTGGTGTATACAACTTAAAAAGGTTTGTTATCATCTCTTACAGTTTGAGTTTTCATTTTTTAGGTTTTCACTTTATTTGAAATGCATTGAAAATGTTGCATGACCCCAACTTTTAGAGTTTATTAATCTTTATCAAAGGTTATACTGGGGCTCTTAAACCTTTAAAAAATGATGACAGCAGAAAGTGTAAGCAAGTTATCAGCAATGACAGAAGCAATGAACTTCTTCTGTTTTGGATTTTCCCTTTTTAGAAAGTTGGTAAATTTGTACCCTGCTGACGGTGTGATGACGACAAAATCCCTCATCTGAGGAAGATTAGTCAGTCTGAAGTTTAATTTCAAAACTTTTCAGGTCTAAATTTTAATCTACCTGGGCTGGAAAAGTTAAACTGGGCGTAACGATGTTTAATCTTCTCTGAATCATCCATCAGCATGCCTTGTTTGAATCATTGTCAGCATTACTCATCCCTTTTACTCATCAATATTTTGCCTAAAATGATTTCCTCCTGTCATGATCATAATTCTGTAGCAAAGTGAGCAGCTGTAACCCTCAGATCTTCTTTGCTCCGTCGTCTCCCGTTGAAATGGTCGAGCATGATTGTTGGACTGAATTGTCTTGCGGAGCAGAAGTGCAGCCCGTCGTCAAACTGCATGAAAAAGGGAGCAATCTGGATGCCTGGAGTGATGATCTGTTTCAACCTAACCTATTCAAGAAAAAAATGTCAAAGCATGGCCGATGTTCTCCCACACCTGGTTCTCCTGAATAAAGTTTTGATACAAATGTTTTGCATGGGGCCAGCTGACTTTGTAAAGGTGTGAAGAATGAGTATATATTTCCAATAAATTGATGATATGGGAAGCATATTCACTATTTTTATTTTTTAACATGACATTGCATTAGTTCATCCTGGAGTCAGAGTGGCTCTGACCAGGGAGCTACAAAATAAGTTTTCTCTTAATCTTAGTAAAGTTCCTTTTAAAACTTAAACTCCCTGCACAACTGTTTGGCAGGGGTCAATGTATAAGAATATTTCATTTATAAAAAACAACAA
The DNA here is from genome assembly GCA_036419115.1 of Scarus forsteni. NCBI lineage: Eukaryota > Metazoa > Chordata > Actinopteri > Labriformes > Labridae > Scarus > Scarus forsteni. The sequence goes on along the minus strand of JAZDUH010000380.1, from coordinate 3,587,773 downwards.
CACATCATTGTTTGTTTCTGTCAATGATTTGGGATGCAGAAATAACTGCAAAGGAACCAAAAGAACTAAAAAAAAAATTTGTGTTGGATTTAAAAGGCTAAAAGTTACTATTATTACCATCATTATTTTTTAAGTACATATCCTATTTACAAATATGATGATTTATATATAATCTGCTATTCATAAAAACTTTTTTTGAGTGTTTGTCAAACTCAATATCATCTATTTTAAAGATGCTATGAGGAGTTTCTAAGAAATAACAAAAAAGTCTCACTTTTAGATATATGCCTGATGGAAATACACACTTTAAGATGAGTTTTATAGCATCAAAATAGGTTATCTATAAATGCTATTCCTTAGCTTCGCGGTTGGGACGGACAGGACTGGACTGGCCTGGATACTCAACTTCAGGAACAAGACAATTAAAACTAGAGCAAATTTATATTATTCAGACACGTCTTAGAGCACCGGGCTGTAAGTAGCCATATATAGCCGGCTACAAAACTATGATACCAAGTTTTCCAAAAATTGCTTGTTGTCACACATCAAAAACTACCACTACGTAACTAGAAAGAGATACATTACCTCGTGGCTTTGCATCCTGTAAGTTGTTGAAAAAAGAAGTTGTAAAGCAATGCAGAGTTCTGAGGAAGGTCCGAGCTGCATTCATTAGCATCACAACAAACACACGCTTTGGCTTGGGGCACGTCTTTACGACAGTCGCCGTGAGTGCTCATGGGTAGAAGAGTCTTTATGTCACAGGAAATAGATTCTCCTCTTAGCACCTTTAAATTCTTCTTTTGCTATTTTATTTACAAACATACCTGCCTTTTCTAGTTTATTTTGTCCCAAATTTTGTGCATTTTTATGTCATCACCTAATCCACTGTTAGCTTTTCAAACCTTTAAATCCCAAACCAAGAACATTCTGTTTGTTGGTCTGTCTGTAATCTTCTTTGTTCCCTGAAGTGCTGACAGAATCAAACAAGGATTTGATTTGTTCCATTTTTTAAAACATTAAATATCCCTGAATTTATTGATGACCTCTGCCAAACAGTTGAGCTGGTAGTTAAAGGATTAATAAGCTTACTCATTCGTCCCTAATGACAAACTTCTGTAAAAATAACATACTGCATTTTTTCTACTTCACATCAGTCAGCCTTTTAAAGCTCATCCAGCCAAAATGTACACAGCATTAATTATATTTGGGGATGTTAACCCTTTTAAAGTCATTATATCAACACAGCTCCACTGTATTTATTGAGAGAAACATGTAAATAAAATCATTTCCATAAAATACATTTTATTGAGTTTTTTGATTATTATTTCGCCCTGATATGGGTCAATATGTGGGTGCAGCACTGAATTAATCCAAGGGATAAAACATACCAGTCATCTAAAATTAGCTGTAAGATTATTACATATTCTCTTTATATTGCTGCCCAAAATGAAGTCTTAACATAAAGAAAAGGCAAAAAGGGAAATGGTTTTCAAAGGCACGTTTTTTGTTGACTAATGCGCACCACAGAAGCTCGATTAAAATGAAACAAAACAGATACAAGAAAAAGCAAAGCAATAAAACTAAGAAACATCTAAGAAAGTAAAGAATAAAACTAAGAGACATGTAAATAAGACACTTAAATATATTTAAAACAAATAAAAGTATGTAATAGATTAAAATTAAACCCAAAATAATGAAATTTAAAAAGATAAGAACTATATCAAAATATATACACAAATAGTAAAAATGGAATAAAATATCAGACAATAAAATATTAAACTAAAAATAATAAGAATTGTTACTCAGAAATAAATAATTATAATAGTCATTAAAATAATAAAGTTCTACATAAAAGCCAGGCTGAATATGTGAGTTTTTAGATTGTGTTTAAAAATTTCTGCATTTGCAGCTCGTCTCAGACCCTCTGGGAGTTTGTTCACAGTTTTGGAGCATAACAGCTAAAAGCAGCATCACCAAATGTTCTTGTTCTGCTCTGTGGACCAACGAGGACAGAGGAGTTAGAGGATCTGAGGGCCCGTCCTGGTTCATAAACTAAAACCATCTCTGATAGATACTCAGTGCCAGGCCATGTAGAGCTTTATAAACCAATAAAAGAATTTTAAAATCAATGCGATAACAGGCAGCCAGTGTAAAGGCTTTAAAATGGGTGTACCTACAGTCAAGAGTTTATCTGATGACTGCAAGCAAAGGTAGGCTAACACTACCCATTGACTCCCAGTGCTTGAGCTTAGCTTATTAGCGGTGGGGGAGCTTTGCCCTTCTCGTCCTTGTTTCTGCCTGCAGAGTCAAAAAAGTGGAGTCTATCTACTTTTCATGACTAAAGGAATGAGACTAGACAAACAAAAAGCTATATCCCTTTAATGTTTAGGAGCAAAGATACAAACAAAAATAGGTTTGTTGGTCCTCATTATAATTCATAACGTGTTCATCCTATGTGGTCTCCATCCTTTCATCAGACTGACCAAAACACAATTATTTGTTCCTGCACGTGCGCTCCTCAGAAACACCTGAGCCTGCAGCAAATAAACACTTCAAACCTGAAGATGTTTCATATCCATATGATGGGAGACACAGTTAATGGGTTTAAGACAGTTTGGATGGGGTCTTTGTTTTAAGAGCTGCATATCAGACAGTGTTCCCGCCTACATGCTTCATGAGAGAATGACTCACAGCTGCATGTTCATGTAACGCTTACATGGAAACCATCCAGATTAAGCTCTGTGTTACTATAACCATACAGCCAAGTGTCTATAGTGGTGATCTGGATTAGGGCTGAACAATGAATTGCAAATTAGATTAAATTGCAATATGGCTTGTTGCAATTTTCAAATAGCAGAAGGTTCAATATTTTTAGCCCAAAATATGTTGAACATTTTGACATTGTGATGTAGTTTTTTGCAATTTCATGCCTATTTTCTTACCTCTATTCATACACTTTTTTTTTTACCACTTTTGGACCTTTTTTTTAAACCCTTTTTTACAACTTTATGCCTATTTTGCCCCCATTCATCTTTTTTTGGCCACTGTCAGAACCATTTGTGGAATTTTTTGCATGCACCCCACCTTTTTGCGTATGTTTCCCAGTGTCAGCTGGGATGTACTCCTCCAGCCTCCTACAACTCGGAAAGGGATGAGCAGGATAGATAATGGATGGGTACAAATATCATGAATTTTGGTGCCCTCTTTGGATAAAGCAGTAAAACTTACACTTTAATTTCATCCTAAAACCAAAAAAGTTTTTTTTGTATTTTTGTTATTTGCATAACCTCATTAAAAACAAAAATTAAATAAACCTAGTATTTAATGATTACTCTGCCATGGTAACATGGTCTGAAATCCCCAAAATGCTGTTTTTTTGTGTCATCAGTGAATAGTATTTATATAATCTTTCTTTATATATCAATCAGATTATATCAGTATATTTTGAACGTGTTGTACTGGACGCTGTGACCCGGTCTAACCTGAGCTCTGTTTTACTGATCCACTCATGATGATTTAAAGAACTGATCAGCCAGCAAACTTATAAATATATATAGGATGTCTCAGACACTGAGCATTACTCCAATAACACACACGAACAAGATGGAGTGTGTGTGTGTGTGTGTTTGTGTGTGTGTGTGTTTGATTGCACATTTCCCAGTGAGACTGTAAAGGTCGTTTTCCACCAGGATGAGTCACGACGCTGCAGCGCTCGTCATTCTCTCCTTTTCAGAAACAGAAAAAAGAGAAACTTCTCTGATGTGGACTGAATCTTCTGGAAATATCTGAAACGTCTGATTCTGCTGAAGACGTCACTGCTTGGTTTCTAGTTTGTCAGAAGAAACTGTTGACATGTGTGAGTCATGATAAATGTCACGAGAGAACTGAAAGGGTTGAATTCTGCAGATGACGTTTGGCTGTGGAATCATCTTGGATCGCACTGATATTTGCAAATGGGCTGCAACAGAAATGTCATTGATTTAGAGCTTTTGAGAAGGTTATCAGAATTATTTTGCATTTGTTTGAGCTCATGCTGGGACTTTAGTCATTTGAATTTGAAGAGAGGGTCAAACAGGAAGTGGTAATTCAGCTGCATATATCTGCTTGCATTTCTCCTGCTTCATGTCATGCCCGTCTTTAATGTAACCCCGTAGTGTTTTTAAGAGCACACTGTAAAAAAATTGTTGTAAATTTTATAGTAACTTACTGGCAACAAGATGCCAGTAAGTTACTGTAAACGTCCTTACAGTAGCATTTCTCGGTTTAAATTAACAGGAATATTATTGTATTTTCGATTACTGTTTAACTTCTGTATTTTTATTTAAGGTATCATTACAGTCTTTCAGTTTACAGCATTATTACTGTATTATAATGTTACGACCCTTTTGCAAAACCAAAAGGATAACAAGACAACCAAAAATAAATTGACAGGAGTCAGAGTGAAAGTGCAAAAACTCAAGATTCCTTTTTATTTGAAGACAAATTAACAACATAGGTTTTCACAATGTGGGGTGGGGATAGGGCAAGAAGGTTGTGCCAAATAAAACCCAAAAATACAATAAAACCAACCTATTTTAATTTAATCTTTATCTCAAAACAACAAACAAAAAGCCTAGCATTAAACTAATAAAACAAGCTTAAATCAATATAAATACAGGGAGTGGCACCAACCAAACTAATCTAGTGATTCTAACAATTGTTTTTCCTACGTGCAGCATGTAGAGGGTACCCCAACTTACCTAACCGCCTCTACCTCCCACCACCACAATCTGCATGCAGCAAGTGAAGCAAAGCACCGGGATCAGTCTCAGAACAAAAGAGGAAGAGCTGCAGGAAACTGCTCCTTTTTATAGCCTTGTCAGCCTATCAGTGGTCAGCTCCTCCATTTTGGCCTCACAGAGCAATCAGGTCACAGCTTTCCAGGTGTAGCTCAATCAGGCTCTACCTGAAGCAACAAGAAGGAAGGAGGAGAAAGGCAGGAATAGAAAGAAACAGAAAAAACCTCTGCAGCTATTGGCTTCATGCCTGGCATGTAGCATATAAAAAAACAGCATCCTCACTGTTTTTGCATTTACAGGATCATTATTCTACAACTTTTAATGCATTTTAAATTACAGCGAAATTGACATTTAAATGCATTTAAGACATTTTAAACTAATTTAAGGACTAGTTATCAGAAATATATAATTTTGTTAATAAAATAACTATTTTTTTCCTATCCAATAAAATACGTTTAATCAAACAATGTGTTTGGTTTTAAATATGTGAAACATTGCCTAAAAAGTTTAAAGAGTTACCTGCTATTGGTCAGTTTTCCTGGAAAAAGTGTTTTTCTCCTAATCATTGCCATTTTTAGTATTTACTTTACGGACATTTTACTGTAAACAGCTGTAGATTTTACTGTAAATGCAGTAAATTTTTACAAAAATCTGATTTTTTCCACAGTATTTTGTCATTTACAGTAATTTACTGCATACTTGTTTACAGTGGGTAGCTGTTGATATTACAGTAAAATGCTGTAGTTTACAAAAATTAGCAGTGTTGGGCACGTTACTTTAAAAAAGTAATTAGTTAAAGTTACTAGTTACTTTCCTCGAAAAGTAATTGAATTACTAACGGAATTACTCCTTCATAAATGTAATTAGTTACCAGGTAAAGTAACTGATGTGTTACTTTTCTGAAAACTCTTTCTCTTCTTGAACTGTGTGTCTCCGTCTCTGTGTCCTTCCTTGTTGTTACCTGCTGCAGCAGCTCTGACATCATCAGCGGAGTTCTCGCTGTTTTTGGTCTCTAGATTTTAGATTTACTAACAACAGACAAACACTTTGCTTTAGGACATAATGGACACTTCACATGTGTGTTCTTGACTTTTACTTCTTTTACTTCCATCCTGAAAACTCCAGTTTTAACTCCACAGACGCTCCAGACTCGTTGTTGCTGCAGCTAGCTGTGTTGCCAGATTTTGCGATTGAAATAAGCATTTTAAAATAAAGAAACCTATGTGAAGCATGTTTTGATTTTTATCCACGTTAGTTTTCAATTTCAAAGTCTTATTTCTTCTTTTTTGTCTCTTAATTTACTTTATTCAACGTCCTTTTGTTTGGAGGTGGAACATCCTTTTCTTCATACAGAAGTGAATGAAGGGCTGCTGTTATTTATAACTCTGTTATTGATAAACAGTCTAACCTTGTTATTTGTAACCAAACAGACATGTCAGGTTTTTATCTAACTTTTATCTTTATCATCTACAGCTTTATTATGATGAAAACAGTATTAGCAATCAATTTAAATCTGGCTATCAGGATTTATTTTAGGTGGAAACACCTTTTGCCATAATTTTACACTTGTGTTAGGGTGGGATAAAATAATATTAATAAGCTCTGAATTGGGTTTATTTTGATGGTTTGGAGGCACAACAAGACCAAATGAGCAACTGCACTACTGGAACAAACCCAAAAAAACTGCAACCCACAACTCCCAATATACACATGCAAGTTAGAAGAAAACAAAGTCTAAAGTCGTCGCTTTGCATCCTGTAAGTTGTTGAAAAAAGAAGTTGTAAAGCAATGCAGAGTTCTGAGGAAGGTCTGAGCTGCATTCATTAGCATCACAACAAACACACACTTTGGCTTGGGTCACGTCTTTACGGCAGTCGCCGCGCGTGCTCATGGGTGGCAGAGGCTTTATGTTGCCGGAAATAGATTATCCTCATAGCACCTTTAACCACTTACTAATATGATGATTTATATCTATAACTTGTAATTCATCAGAAACGTTTTTTTGTGTTTGTCAAACTCAATATCATCTATTTAAGTTATTTTTGCTATTTTATTTTCACAAAATTCTGCTTTTTCTAATGGATATTTTCCCAAATTTTGCACATTTTAATCCCACACCAATAAAAAAATTTCTGATTTTGGTTTGTTTGTGTTTTTCTCTCTTCTCTTGAGTGTTAATGTAATCAAACAAGGATTGGATTTTTTTTTTCTGTTTATTAATCATTAAACATCCCTGAATTCCTTGGTGGCCTCTGTCAGTTGAGCTGGTAATTAAAGGGTTAAGCTTCGCCCAATGCCAAATCTGACTCAGAAAAAAAAACATTTTGGAGGTTAAAGGTCACGTGGCAAGTCCAGAGAGCTCTGTGTTGATCCCTTAGTTTTTAGCACAGTACCTGAAAAATTCATCCATTTTCTTTTTTCTTTATTCCTTTCTGGGTTTCAGCTGGAGCCTATTACAGCTGACATTGGGCAAGAGGCAGGGTACACCTTGAGCTTTAGCCAATCACAGGGCCACATAGAGAGACAGACAGATGTTAGTGCTAACTTTTAAATCTAAAAGTTTAAGCCTAATGCCCTGGGACCATTTTAACCTGTCTGTCTTTGAGCATTTGCACTGACAGCTTCCTTGTCAAATATAGAAACAGGGGTCATTGAGTCCGTGCTTACATTATGTGCACGTTTGTTTGTTGAACCAAGCTAACTCTTGCTGTAAACTTTTCCTGACTTTGTACATGTGGCAGCATCATGAGCCACAGACGCAGGATTGAAAGACCGTCCAGCAGCATCCAAACAGTCCTCTTTTGGGAAAATCTGAGATGGATTTCTCTTTTCAAACAGCAGCTTCTGTCCTGGCTACAAATGTGCTTACAAAGGCTTTCCCTGGTTGGAATAAAAAGAAGCTCTGCTAGGTTTGTTTGAGGTAGCTCCATCTTTTCTGTTCACAGGGACTGGATTGAGCTGAAAGCCTTCTGTAGGTCTACCACATGATTTTTGAAGCTAGACCTTTCATGTTTAGACTCACAGACTCCGTAGTGAAAGTAGAGCTTGTTTTTTGGGGTTGCCTTCAAAGAGAGGAGACATTTAGAAGTATTATACAACCTCTTGTTTATTGCTTATTGGAAGCAGACCTCTTTACCTGCTGATGCCACTCCTAACGTCAATGAAATTGTGTATTTTTTTTTTGCCAATTGGACTTTTAAAAGGACATAGGGGTAGCCTTCTGGGGTAATTTACCTTTAACAACAATTGTTAGACAGTGAGAAGCAGAGTGATGGGTTAAGAAGAAAGGCCAAGGTGGTTTAGTTAGGTTAATGGTGGCCAAAATACTCACCATTCATTATTGATAATGATTTTATTGTGACTCATCTACAGTAAGGCATTGTGGGAAAACTTATTAACTTGCAAAGTTCAGGTTAGAACTAAAAATTAGTTGAGTGTTACAAACAAACAAAAAACTAAATTCTGAACAGTGACAAAGAAGGTTCGAGGAGGATCATTGGGTTAAATAAAAAATAAACAGGGGTCCAGGAACACAACAAGGTTGAGAACCAGCTTTAAGTTACTGATCTATATACACAGCATTACATGAGTTCAAGTCACCATATCCTTTGAACTTTGTCAAAATATACCACAATTGTCCTCGTGTTAGAGTGAACGTGTGTGCCAAGTTTGAACAAAATTCCATCAAGTGCAGACATTATGTGCAAACCTAATAAAATAAATAGCAGACACAGTGACCTTGACCTTGGTCTTGGACCATGACCCACCAGTTTTTTCTTTCGTCAGATTGTGTATTTAACAATGTTTCAAGAGAAGTCCCTCAAGTGTCAGTAAGAATAGGTGTTGACCAACTGCTTGGACAACAAGCATTTGGATGGATGGACATCTGGAAAGCTTAAAGCTTCCAGCTTTTAATGTTAATATAGGAGCCAAACATGTTGCTCAAACTTAAAATGAACTATGATTCACTTGGGTCATGTTGGGTGTCGCTGTTACTTGGACTTCAGGTATGAAGGTAGCTACACTATGTTACCGAATGTACTCACTCACCCACCCAAATAATCAGAATCAGGTGTTCCAGTCTCTTCCATGTCCACAGGTGTATAAAATCATCACCTAGGCATGCAGACTGCTTTAACAAACATTAGTGAAAGAATGGGTCGCTCTCAGGAGCTCAGTGAATTCCAGCGTGGAACTGTGATAGGATGCCACCTGAGCAACAAATCCAATGGTGACATTTCCTCACTCCTAAATATTCCACAGTCAACTGTCAGCTGGATTATAAGAACGTGGAAGTGTTTGGGAACCACAGCAACTCAGCCACCAAGTGGTAGGCCACGTAAACTGACGGAGCGGGGTCAGCGGATGCTGAGGCGCATAGTGAGAAGAGGTCGCCAACTTTCTGCAGAGTCAATCACTACAGACCTCCAAACTTCATGTGGCCTTCAGATTAGCTCAAGAACAGTGCAGAGAGCTTCATGGATGGGTTTCCATGGCCGAGCAGCTGCATCCAAGCCTCACATCACCAAGTGCAATGCAAAGCGTGGATGCAGTGGTGTAAAGCACGCCACCACTGGACTCTAGAGCAGTGGAGACACGTTCTCTGGAGTGACCAATCACGCTTCTCCATCTGACAATCTGATGGACCAGTCTGGGTTTGGAGGTTGCCAGGAGAACCATACTTGTGGGACTGCATTGTGCCAAGTGTAAAGTTTGGTGGAGGGGAGATTATGGTGGGGGGTGTTTTTCAGGAGCTGGGCTTGGCCCCTTAGTTTCAGTCAAAGGAACTCTGAATGCTTCAGCACACCAAGACATTTTGGACAATTCCATGCTCCAACTTTGTGGGAACAGTTTGGAGCTGGCCCCTTCCTCTTCCAACATGACTGTGCACCAGAGCACAAAGCAGGTCCATAAAGACATGGAGGACAGAGTCTGGTGTGGATCAACTTGACTGGCCTGCACAGAGTCCTGACCTCAACCCCATAGAACACCTTTGGGATGAATTAGAGCAGAGACTGAGAGTCAGGCCTTCTCGTCCAACATCAGTGTGTGACCTCACAAATGCTCTTCTGGAAGAATGGTCAAAAATTCCCATAAACACTCCTAAACCTTGTGGACAGCCTTCCCAGAAGAGTTGAAGCTGTTATAGCTGCAAAGGGTGGACCGACGTCAGATTGAACCCCGTGGATTAGGAATGGGATGGCACTAAAGTTCATATGAGAGTCAAGACAGACGAGTGAATACTTTTGGCAATATAGTGTATTTCACTGTTGACATCTGGACTCTTTCTGATTGTCAAGAAACACAAGGTATCAAATGGAAACAGTGCTGTGGCTCGTCAGCCTTGTTACTTTGGGTCAAACAGCTCAGTAGGCTAAGTATAGACTTAGCTCCTACATTTAGTGTTACAAAGATGTAAAAATCTTAGCTGTGCTGAGGCGTGAACTATAATCTCAACTGAAGAGACCTAAAAATGTAAACAAGACAAACTGGAACAGGATTTTAGTTTGGGGTGGAATAACCCTTTAAATAAACCCTGTTTCTATGTCTCTCACACTAAAGCTGATTGAATTATTAATTGAAAAAGGCGTGCAGAAATGGGATCAGATGTTTTAACTCTACGTGTTTATTTGTGTGTGAATGTTGTGTAAGATGATAAACTGCTGAACAAGTTCATCCAACATTCAGAGGATGGCAGCAGAGTTCTGTATCAATCCAACAGGGTCCATGATAACCTTTATTACAGATGCAAGACCTCCTAAAGAAAGAATAGAGGAAACAACTCTTTGGGCCAAGGCTCAAGTGGATCTCAACGAGGGTTCATGGAAAATGATTGGTGGTAGATTGGGGTTAATATATTTGTTTTTTGGCCCAATTCACCTTTACATGTAAAAATGTGCTTATATTTATGACTATGATTCAATGAAATGTTGCCTCTTTCAAATTAAAAACACAGTTTTTTTCTTGGTTTGGTCAGCATTGACTGTTTTATATGAATTGAATTTTGGGGTTCATGATGTTGAACTTTGGACTGTTGGACAGACCTTTGGGTTGCCAGGAGATATAGTAGAAGAGAAAAAGGAGGATCTATTCAAAGCATTTGACCCTCAACAATAACCTGTAAACAAGCGCCAAGAGCTGATTGAGGCACTAATGCTACTGATCCAGTGTGCAGGGGTTGATATTATTAACTCATGTGTGGGGAGGTCCCATTTTAGATCGGTCAGGGCCCCGTGTTCAGTTTAAACTATGATAGTTTGGATTTTAAATGTGATTTTTTCACACTAATGATAGATAGATAGATAGATCTATCGATAGATAGATTTTAAAGCTCTTAATGGTCTTAGTCTTTCATATTTATCTGATTTGCTTTTACCGTATGAGCCCGTTAGAGCCCTCAGCTCTTCAGGAAGTTCTCTGTTAACAGTTCCCAAAGTTAAAACAAAAACTTACGCTGAGGCATCTTCTTACTACTATGGCTCCTGCTTATGAGGGCTGCACCTAATGTAAATGTCTTCAAAAACAAACTCAAAACCTACCTTTCTAGTCCAGCTTTTACCTGAATTAACTTTTAGTGTTTTTATTTATTCGAATTGCAGCCTGCTTTTATTATTATTTTATCTTATCTTATTTTAATTTTTATCTTTTTTTTTTTATCTTTTTTATCTTTCCTTATTTTATTTATTTTTTTTTTTTTTTTTTTTTTTTTCTTATTTTTTTTTATTTTTTATTATTTTTTAATTTTTTTTTTATTTTTTATTATTTTTTTATTTATTTTTATGACATTTGTTTTACACGTTTTTAACCTATGAGATCTGTTTTTTCATTTTTAAACCTTTCTGACATTGATATCATTTAGACTGTACTACATTTCTAAGGCCTAAGCGTTGCAAACCAAAGGACTTCTGCAAATAACTAGGAGCGAGAACAAGAAAAGAACCCAAGAAATCCCACATTCTGCTGACCCTCTTGTGTCTGTCCACGGCTGGCCACAGCAGAATGTAGGATTTCTTGTTCTACGCTCCTAGTTATTGCAGAGTGTGCATTCCTTTGTTTGGTCATCCGCGGCTCCCGTAGGCACCTGTAAGTGTATCATAGAAATGCGAAGTAGTACTGTTTAGGCCATAAACATGTGCTAAATGATGTTGTTTCGAGTAAATGGTGAACGCTCTCCCAGGACACTTGGATTACAGCGCACGAGCAGTATGAAGGAATATTGCCGACTTTTTGTGGACTTTTTGTGGACTTTTAAGGACACTGTTCGTTCGGGCTCTTATCTAAGTCATGATATCAGTGGCAGTGGACAGCGAGTATACCCCCAGATCTCCGGCTGCATCCTAGATGTTCCAAAACTACTCCACAGTGTTGTTCAGCATGAGGGTGAGTAGAAAATGAGGCCAAATCGTTGTTTGGGTGTAGCGTTCCTTTAAGATGGCGTTTCCTCAGTACGTACTGAGTACTGCAGTGTTTTATTATTGTCTATTATTTATGATGCTTTTTATTAACACTGTGTATGGACTGCAGTGTGAGTGGGTTCAGGGGCTGGGTGGAGTGGGTTTGGGTCATAAATCCTTCATTTAATTCATCTGTCTGTTTGTAAAGCACTGTGTGTATGTTTTCTGTATGAAAAGTGCTATATAAATAAAGTTTGATAATTGATAGAAAAATGGACAAGAATTTGTCAGACACAATGGAGGTCTTTGTGTGATGAATGAAGCTAATAATTAGCATATTTTCTGGAATTGCCCGGTTATAGTTCAGTTTTGGCAGGAAAATCACAGACACATCAATAATATCGTTGGAATTAACATGCCTTACAGTTGTATTACAGTCTATATGGGTGACTTTTCTTTGATGGATGAAATATAAATGATAAGAAATTAGCACAGACTTTTTGGCAGCTAGTAAAAAAGCTGTTACATGGACATGGTTGAAACCACATCCCCCTACTATTGATGATTGGATCGAAATAATATACCAAATTATATATTCTGGAAAGACTTTCATTCTCCCTCAAGGTTAAAAAAGATAAATTTCACAGAATCTGGCCCAAATGGACAGAACATGTTAAACCTATAAAGAGGATTTCATTTGAATGTTTGCAGTGGAGATGTGGCTCATTTTAATGTTGTTTTTGGCTTGCTCTTGATCTCCTCTATCTATACCCTTGGATTCTTCCCGTGTTCTGTTGTATGTTTTAAGTTGCTTTAGAAAAAAAAAACATTAAAGAGCTAAATGGCTTAAGAATAACCAAGTCTGTGGACAAATGCTGAATGTAAAATGTTTGCTCTTCCCCAATAAAGAAAGAATTATTAAAGAATTATATGGATAGATAGATAGATAGATAGATAGATAGATAGATAGATAGATAGATAGATAGATAGATAGATAGATAGATAGATAGATAGATAGATAGATAGATAGATAGATAGATAGATAGACTTAGTTGTCCCTTGTGGGAGATTTGCCTGAGACAGCAGTGCTACTGGCTAAGAGCAAGATAAACATAAAAACCACCAGACAACATGAGAAAAAAGTTACATAAACAAGAGGTAGTCGACAACCGTGGTCAGTAGTTATTGCACAAGAAGACTAATGTGATACATACTTTTATAATACCTCTATCTGCTCAATATGACCAACAAATTACAAAAAAAACATCTGAATACAGTCAGATAAATGATAAAAATGTCCTCAAATGGATTATCAGTTGCCAAAAACACCTAAAGTATCAAATGAGATACAAAAATCTATAAGTTGAATTTTATTAACATTTTGATTTTTATGAATTTTAGCAGAAGATGAAACAAACATTTCATCTCCAAAAAATTAGAATTTTCTGGCTATAATCTACGGTCTTCAGCCTTAAAGGGTTAAAATGGTTAAATAACAATAAGAATAATGAAACAATAGATAAATGCAGGATAACAATAACAATTAAGAGACTGGTGGCAGTGAAATAAGTTAAAAAATATATATAAAATAATACAGAACAACTGCAAGAAAATAATTCCTATTTTTTCCAACATCATTGGATGTTGATTGTAGATACAAATGTGAGTTGTGGTATTAGACTAATTAAGCCTCCGTTGGTCCACTAGATGGTGCTGATCATTTTTCCTGCTGAGGTCTGCAAACTAGAGGTCAGGGTAAGAAAATATTTGGGTCCATTAATTAAGGAGACACCCATGTTTAAATTAAAATGAACAAAAAGTCTCCTTCAACCACCAACTTGATGAGTCATTGCACCATTTGTGCATGTTGCACGCTCCTGTTTTTTCTTCCCTTATGCTGCAGACAGATCAGACTTAACACAAGATCATCTGTCAGCAGTATGCAAAAGTAAATGCGTGGGAACCAAAACTGTTCATATTCTAGAAGGAAATTCAAAACGTTCTTTTTAAGTCTGGCTTTAAAAGTGATTTGCATTTTATCCTTAAACTCTGTTTTATGGACTTTCTTCTTTTCTTTGTTCTAGTTACAGAATTATTGTTTTGTGTTTTATTACCACTTTCATTTACTTTCTTCTATTATCCTATTTTTAGCATGATTCAACACAATCCACTGCAATTTTTGTTTTCATTTTATAGTTTCTGTTTAACCCTTATTTCAAACCCTTTAGGGGTTTTATTCTATTTTGTCTACTCTTGTATTGTTCTTGTTTTCATTCTTTTTTTATACTTAATTTTTATTGTTTCCCAGACAAACATATCAATAATATTAAGAACAAAAGGACACTGACAGACATACAAAGGTACAATATTAGTTACATAGGGGTTTTAAAACATTATTCCAAGACTATAAAGTAATCACAGTTTATAGTAAGGAGTAGTTCATGAATTCCAAAGATGTGAAAATGCTTAAGACAGTCCAATACTTGTTTCTTTCAAGTATAGCTTCCATTTAGTCCATCTTTTAATAAACAAATCATTTCTCTTAGTCTTCATAAGAAACCAACTCATGAATTTTTGTCACAGTTTCAATCTATCTGTTTCCATTTATGGGTGATGGCCTTTTTTGCTGCTACTGTAAATATTTTCCATTAGTATTCCTGATCTGAATGTTCGTGGAAGTTTGTTTGGTAGCTGGGGAAATGCATACTGACTTCCTGGGAGAGGCTGGTGTCCCTCATCTCCTGAGCCTTGGGTGTACCAGCCTAGTTTTTGATCCTAAACCTAACTTGACTTGAAATAAAGTTTGATTGATTTGACTTATTGATAGGATTCATAATAGCAGTTTTGGATAAATGCCTAAAAAAGGTTTGTAATGAACAGGCAGACAAAACTGTAATGTTTAATCTGAAATGATAAAGAGTATCTGATATCATCTGCTTTTGAGTTGTAATGCTTTTTGTTATTTCTTTTTTGTCAAATTTCTCATAAAGACCACAAAAATGATCAGGGACCTTACTGCAAGCATTGTTTTTTTTTTTTAAACAACAGTTTATACAATATTGCCACAACTATGTGAATAAACTTGATAAGACTTTGATAAAGAGGAGACCTTCAAAGTAGGTTACAACAAGAGGTTATACGTTGGAAATACTGTAACTGCTTCTTGATCAGGCAGCCATGTTGTAGTTCAGCAGAAGCTTAGTAATAGCTTTTTAGTCTCAACAATTATTTTTAAGCTTAAAGGTGCTATGAGGAGAATCTACTTCCGGGGACATAAAGACTCTGCTACCCATGAGCACGCGCAGCGACTGTCGTAAAGACGTGACCCAAGCCAAAGCGTGTGTTTGTTGTGATGCTAATGAATGCAGCTCAGACCTTCCTCAGAACTCTGCATTGCTTTACAACTTCTTTTTCATCAACTTACAGGATGCAAAGCCACGAGGTAATGTATCTCTTTCTAGTTACATAGCGGTAGTTTTTGATGTGTGACAACAAGCAATTTTTGGAAAGCTTAGTACTGTAGTTTTGTAGCCGGCTATATATCTCTACTTACAGCCCGGTGCTCTATGACGTGTCTGAATAATATAAATTTGCTCTAGTTTTAATTGTCTTGTTCCTGAAGTTGAGTATCCAGGCCAGTCCAGCCCTGTCCGACCCGACCGTGAAGCTAAGGAATAGCATTTATAGATAACCTATTTTGATGCTATAAAACTCATCTTAAAGTGTGTATTTCCATCAGGCATATATCTAAAAGTGAGACTTTTTTGTAATTACTTAGAAACTCCTCATAGCATCTTTAAGACAGACTTCCAAAATTTTTGAATTTTATCACAATTCCATAAACAGTGATATAACAAACCTTAATAATTGTTATATTTATAGCAGAAGTCAGACATATTGGGATCAAATTTGGAAATATATTTCCTCATTACCCAGTTGAATTGTAAAAATCTTAAACGGGTGTTAACTGATTAAGTGACTTCAAACATATTTTACTCCACTCAGTAATTGAGATGTCTACTCCTTTTACTATCAGAATTATCACTATGGTTATCCACCAACATATTACAAAACTGTGTTATTTTTTTTTTTGCCAAAGCAGCTCTTTGTAACATTTGTTTCTAATTTGGAGAGTGGGGGTTGCTGCAATGAATTCTTTAAATGAGTCGGAATGAAGCTCCTACGTTGTAAATATTTGAAAAAGTGTTTCTGCTGTATGTCAGATTTTGACTTTATTTCATTAAATGACATTAGATGTTATCTTTATAGAATTATCACCTTTATAAACATGTCAGCAAACAACAAAACTAAAAGTGCATGGGAAGTATAAGGGTAGAATTTATGGTGATACTTTTAGATTGGATATCCTTGCATGCTTTTTCATGTTTATTTGTTTACTCTCTAAATGTTAGAGAGATAAACAGCAGTAAAAACGGAACAATAATCCTGATTTTGTTCGCTTTTGCACCCACAGAAATGCATGTCTATCTGTTAAAACTCCATATCATGAAATAAAGTAGTAAAAAAACAAACTCCTGTTTTCTGTTGTTAGTTTGTTTTCTTTTATTTGGGTCTTCCTCTGTTTCTGTTTCCGGTCAGAGCTCATTTCCATACTGTTCAACAGCTCCTGTCTCCTTTAAGTTGACATTGTGTGCTAATGGATGTGATTCAGAGGCAGGCATGTGATGATCAGCCTCGTGTGTTTGCTGTGTTTGCCTCACCTCCAGCTGAATTCACTTTTTTCCCCCTCCTTTTAGAAATCATCATGGGTGAAACTGCGTTAGGAGGGAAAACAGGAGCTTCCATTCAGCTCTGTCCTCCACGAAGAAAGAGGGCAACTCAGATAGAAATCAGATACTAATTTATCTCAATTCAAGCCATGCAGCTTATTTTCTCTGCTTGTCTTATGACTGCATATTTGCCCGTTCGCTGCTGCCCTTTATCTCTGCTCTCACATAGTCCCAACACTCAAAGGTTGAATAGTATGAGAAAATAGAGCATCATGTGATCTACAAAAACTACAAAACTGCTCTATAATGCAAAAAACTGAATAGTTCACCATACAGCTTCTCACTTCTCAGGTCTATTTTAACCATATCATGGCATGCTTTAGTGTATGTCATGGAAGGGGCAGAAAAAGTTTTGACAAATTATAGTCATTAAAGAGTGGTGCAGGGCTGACGTAGCATCAGAGTTAGCATCGCACTGCTCCTCTCAACCATAGACAAAGCCAAAGGGAGTTGAATCTTTGCAGATAAGCTCTGTAATGTTCTGTGTTCTTCGTGATAATTAAACCTACTTTCCCCAATTTAAAGATGCTATTAGGAGCTTCTAAGTAATTACAAAAAAGTCTCCCTTTTAGATATATGCCTGATGGAAATACACACTTTAAGATGAGTTTTATAGCATCAAAATAGGTTATCTATAAATGCTATTCCTTAGCCTTCCAGTCAGGTCGGACAGGGCTGGACTGGCCTGGATACTCAACTTCAGGAACAAGACAATTAAAACTAGAGCAAGTTTATATTATTCAGACACGTCTTAGAGCACCGGGCTGTAAGTAGCCATATATAGCCGGCTACAAAACTACGATAATAAGCTTTCCAAAAATTGCTTGTTGTCACACATCAAAAACTACCGCTATGTAACTAGAAAGAGATACATTACCTCGTGGCTTTGCATCCTGTAAGTTGTTGAAAAAAGAAGTTGTAAAGCAATGCAGAGTTCTGAGGAAGGTCTGAGCTGCATTCATTAGCATCACAACAAACACACGCTTTGGCTTGGGTCACGTCTTTACCACAGTCGCCGCGCGTGCTCATGGGTAGCAGAGTCTTTATGTCCTAAGTTATGTATTTTAGGCATTTATCCTGATGACTGCTCTCTGTCTTGTAAGGAGAGGAAAATGGTCGACTTTTGCCTTTTACAGGCCAAACGATCTTTTGCTCTATGTTGGAAGAATGTTGGTTGCCCCTTTTTTGATTACTGGTTTACTAATCTATCCTTGAGTTTGGCTCTTGACAAACTAACTTACATCGTAAGAAAGAAAGCTTCTGAATTTTATGATATTTGGAGGATTTTTAGAACTTATAAAGAATGGTAATACTGAAATGAGTTATTGAGAAAGTGGCTAATTGTTTCATATCACTTATGAGATTGTATGATGTATAGAATTTGTATTTTTTATTATTATTTCTATTCATGTATTTGTTTGTTTATTTTATTTTTATTATTGTTATTATTTTAAATTTAATTTTTTGTATGATTTTTTAGTAAACTTTTCATTATTATTTGTATTATTTGTATTTATTTTTGTTTTTTTTGTATAATCTCTGCCAAATGTTTGATATGTTCAATTGTTGGATGTTAATGTTAAAATAAAAATCAATAAATATATGCTTTTAAAAAATGAGAATGCTACATAATCATAGTGGATTGTGGTGTCCTTGAAGGGAACATTTCTAAAACTTTCTCTGCCGTTTTATGTTAACAAAATGGGTAAAATAGTCTCATCATGTTTCAACATAATGCACAGTATTAGCTCAACAACCATGTCAACAAAAACAGAACATGAGGAAACGTTGTCAACTAAATATATGGTAAAACTATTAATACTCCAACAGGGGCTGTACATTTTAGCTGCTGTTTGTCTGTTTTTTGGGCAACATAACTCAGAAAGTCCTCGACAAGTTTTAATGAAATGTTCAGGAAATGCTGGTGATGACACGAGGAAGAAGTGATTTGATTTTGGTGGTGAAACCAATCCAGATCCAGATTCAAGATTTTCATCAATGGTTAGTTAAAGAGAGAGTTTTTCTAAGTGGGGTTGCTCAAGGCCCATGACACTATTAAATAGGGCTGGGTATCGATTAAGATTTTCTGGATCGATTCGATTCAATATTACCAGGTCTCAAATCGATTCGATTCAGGATTCAATTTCATATTTATTCAGTCTGGGACATCTTAGTTAAAATAGTGCTGTAAATTTAAAAAGTGACCTTTTGACCTGGTACATCATTAAAAATTGTTTTAACATGAAGAACTAAACCCAAAGCACTCGTATTTTCCTTTGTACTTGTTAAATCTAAAATACTGTACATCCAAACATCAGCTTTCAAACTCTCCAGTGGTGCCCATATAGTGCTTCACCATGTTTGTTTGCAGTAACATCTCATGAGATCTTGTTCAGTAGAAAGCAACGCTAAACACTGATCACAGCAGACTAGCAGGGTTGATACCACAGGCTGCTTCTCTGCACATCCAAAGAAGAAAAAACTACCCAAGTTAAAAGATCCATCTTTGGATTTTATGGATCGATTATGAACCAGTTAAAGGAAAATCAATTTAAATCGATTAAATCAATTTTTTTAACCCAGCCCTACTAGTAAATATGATTGCAAATCAAGAAATTGGGCAGCTTCAAGTAAAAGAATTTGGAGAAATCACTGCACGTAATCAACAAGGCCAAAAAACAACATTGAATGCCTGTGACCTTCAATCCACAGAGTGGACAATGTGTACTGGCTGTGGACATTTCAGGGTCATATTCTTCAAAAGAACAACAAGGACACATGCTGTCCGCTGCTGCAGAAAGATTCTCAGACAGCCCAAGGCTTTTAAGGAGCTGATGGACAAGTGCAGGGCCACGATTGAGGAGCTACAGAGAGGAAGAGCTGCAGACTTACCAGTAAGAGAAGAGCATCCACCTGGACCTCAGAGGAGGAGTGAGGAGCCAGACAGCAACATAGATGATTAGACGGAAGAGTTTATTGTGTTCTTTTAATCAACAAAGACATCATGCCCCTTGGAAATGCAGTCAGCTCTGCTTTAAAAACTAAAGCATGTTACCATGCGGGCTCAGGAACACTTTGAAAAACCATTGTCAGCCTTGCTACATCTACAAGTGCAGGTTAAAACTCCACCGTGCCATAAAAAGTCACATATATATCATAAACTCCCAGAGCAGGAGCTGCTTCCCCGGGCTCGTGCTCATCTGATAAGTTCTGAGGCAAAGTGGAAAAGTCTGCTGCAGTCTGACAACGCTACATTTATAATTATTTTTAGAAATCATGGACAAAAGTCCAAAAGCCAGCATCTGTGATGGTATGGGGTGTGTTAGTGCCCATGGCATAGGTAACTTGCACATCTGTGAAGGCACCATTAATGCTGAAAAGTTCATCCAGGTGTTGGAGCAACATGTTGCCATCCAAACCCCCTTTTACAGGGATGTCCCTGCCCATTTTAGCAAGAGGGTGCCAAGCCACGTTCTGCCCCCTACACTTGCACCGTCTCAACTTTTTTGGAGCTTGTTGCAGGCATCATGTGAGGATTCACCCTCCTCTCCAGTTTTTTCTGCTCCTTCCCCCCTCCTCTCTCGGGTTCTCCTGGCTGCTGCAGCGAGGGCGTGGCTTTGGAGCAGACCTGCTGGTATCCTCACCTGCTTCCTGTTACCCTGATCAACTTTTGAGGCCAGGAGACTCACCTGCTGATCGCTGGCTGGTTGCACTTCATTTGTGGTTCGTCTCAGGCTCAAGTACTCTAGTGCTGGCCTTATGCTCTCAGGCTCCACTACTCGGAGCTCATCTTTTTCCCTTTTGGATGTTTTTTGTGCTTTTGCTCATCTCCCTGAAGACTTACATCTCTCTCTCTGTCTTCTAGGTCTCCATGAGCTCCCACCACCGCCATCGCCACCCTCTTTGTATATGTTCACCTATTTTTTATGCACTTAACACATCAAATTCAAAAAGAGTAAATTTTTGCCAAGAAAAAGTTTTTCAGTTAGACCATTCAATAACCTTTAATTGAGTATAGGTTGAAAAGAATATGCAAATCACTGTAGTTTGTTTTTATTTATGTTTATGAACAAACTTCATTGGAATAGGGGTTTGTATCTAGTTCTATCCAGAATATAGTAATAATAATCACAGCACAACAAACTGTAACTAGCAAATACAAACATAACAAATACATGAGCTTTAAACCTTGAACACAATTTATTGTGCTTTTTTTGTGTCAAATCACATTATAAAGGCACTTTAGCACTGCAAACTGAAGCAGATCCTGAAGAAAGCACAATTGCATAGCAAAAAGAGAATGTTGTGTAAATTAGAAATCAATTTAGAATTAAGTTGTGACCCACAGGATCGGAATTGAACTGAATTCTACTCAGAGCCTCCCTTGTTGTACTTAAGAAGAGTGCAGTGCCTCAATACTTACACACTGTTTTCATCAGTAATATCCACATAAGATCTTGTTCACTATGAATGCTATTGTGCTTGTTGGTTTAGGTAAACTTAATTATGGCAACCTCAAAGATAAACCTAAAGCCCAATAAACTGTTCACAAGAACTAATATCTAATATTAAAGGCTCATTTATGCTAGTCATACGCATGAAAAAGTATGCGTCCGTTTGAAACGATGGTTCCGTCACTGCGCACATGCTCCCATGCGTCTTTTAGTTTTGCAATGGATGTTGACCATTGCATCCACCAGGGGGCACAAATCTGTCTCTCACCCACCTCCACTTCTCCTTTGCATCCAACGAGCTAACATTTAGCTCCCTCCCGATCTCCTCCCAGCTGTTTTGGAGTTTGATTTTGTCGTGGTGTCCCGGACAAGTAACATCGTATATATGTTTGTGATTTCGCACCAGCACACACAATTTTTCTTTGAAGAGCCCCGCCATATACTTCTTCGTTTCTCTTCAGAGATGAGTATCAAAGTGACAGTAGCAACACTGCCCACACGGTTTCAGGTGGTACTGCTCCGTCTGGTCCGTATCCGTAAGCTTCAAGGATGATACGCGCAGAAATACGGACGAAAAGAACGCCAAGCACGGACAGAGAGCTCTGTCCGTATCCGGATCCGTATTTAACGTTGAGCATAAATGAGCCTTAAAACTGATAAACTTTATTTATTTTTTGTTTGATACCTGCAACGTGTTCCAAAAAAGCTGGGACAGGGTCAATAAAACACTGGAAAAGTTTAGGTATGCTCAAAAAACACCTGTTAGGAACATTCCTCAGGTGAATAGAAATCTCTGCATGTAAGCAACAAGATTGTAAACAAACACTGAATGCCTGTGACCTCCAATCTCTCAAGCAGCAATGCATGAAAAACCTAAATCACTGTGGAACAGGTATTACAAAATGGGCTCAGGAACCATTCAGAAAACCATCTGCAGTTAGCACAGTTTGTTGCATCAACTTCAAGTGCAAGTTAAATCTACCAAGAAAAGTCAAAACCACATATCCACACCACTCAGAAACACCACCAGCTTCTCTGGACCTGAGCTTGTCTGAGGTCTGTGGTCCTGTGGTACAGTGGAAAAGTCTGCTTTAATCTGAGTCCACATTTCTAATTGATTTTGGAAATCATGCACATCACGTCCTCAGGGCTGACGAGGAAAAGAACCATCCAGTCTGTTAACAGGGTAAAGTTCAAAAGCCAGCATCTCTGATGGCATGGGGCTGTGTTAGTGCCCATGCCATGGGTAACTTGCACATCTGTGAAGGTGCTTAACAGACGCGCTTAAAGTTGGTTACACCAGCTTTATTGGAAGGGAATCAACTAAAAGCTTCACATGAAATCATGAGATAAATGTTAATATTTCTGAAAACTGAAAAGTACAATGTTCTTACCAGGGACCCTCTTCATAGATCTTCAAGAAAGAGGTCAAAGGAAGTCAAGTGATGTCATCAGAGTGATTTCTTTTTCCAAAATAAAAGATTTTTGTCACACGGTAACACCAGTGACATGACTGCAGGGGACGATTTAAATATATTTTATAATACTTATTTGGCATTTTGTTTTAAAATGTAATTTATATCATATATTTGATAGCTATTTATACATTTTTGTACTTTTTTTTTTTTTTTAGAAAAACATATTTTTAAAGGGACTGTGAGGAGAATCTATTACCGGCAACGTAAAAGACTCTGCTACCCATGAGCACGTGCGGTGACTGTCGTAATGCTGCGTTCCAGTAACCTCGGAACTGAGAGTGACATCATCTCTGGGTTATCAGCGTTCCAGTTGAAGTTGGAAAAAAAACATGCTGATCTACCAGGCTATTGTTAGCTGTTGTTAGCACGCCCTGCGTTGTTGTTCACAAATATCACATGAAGAATGTGATTATCACTATGGCAGCATTTTTGTAAATATAAGTCTAACAATACTATGTATACAGCTGATCTAGAGTGACACACCCCAGTCAGAAGTGCAAATAAATGGATTATTACAGGAGCTAAATAACTGTTCACACTGGGGGCATCCATCTTCCATTGTCAACTCGGGGGTGGCGAGGTTTCACCGAGTTCCCAGTAGGAAATTCAGACTTTGGGGGATGTTCCAGTTGCAGTTTCCTACTCGGAACTCAAAATTCCTACTTCTGACTACAACTGGAATGCACCAAAAGACGTGACCCAAACTAAAGCATGTGTTTGCTGTGATGCTAATGAATACAGCTCAGACCTTCCTCAGAACTCTGCATTGCTTTACAACTTCTTTTTTCAACAACTTACAGGATGCAAAGCCACGAGGTAATGTATCTCTTTCTAGTTACGTAGCGGTAGTTTTTGAAGTGTGACAACAAGCAGTTTTTGGAAAGCTTAGTATCGTAGTTTTGTAGCCGGCTATATATCTCTACTTACAGCCTGGTGCTCTAAGATGTGTAATATAAATAATAAAATAATATAAATTTGCTCTAGTTTTAATTGTCTTGTTCCTGAAGTTGAGTATCCAGGCCAGTTTAGTCTTGTCCGACCCGACCGGAAGGCTAAGGAATAGCATTTATAGATAACCTATAGGCCTATTGATGCTATAAAACTCATCTTAAAGTGTGTATTTCCATCAGGCATATATCTTAAAGTGAGACTTTTTTGCAGTTACTTAGAAACTCCTCACAGTCCCTTTAAACTCAAAATACAGCACTTTCTCTCCATGAATGACTGTGGGGACGAGCACTTTTGTTGTGGTTCGGGTTCTAAATAATTGATTAAAAAGCAAATATTACCAAGCTGATGGCTCCAAACAGTGTGATAGTTGAAATAATGTGTTTTTAAATAAAATACTTAAAAAAGTCTAAAACAAACTGTTTTCTTCAGGAGTAATATATCTCTTAAGGCTAGGGAGAGAAAAATGCATGTTTCTGTAGAATCAACCAGCTCCTCAGCTCGGTGAGGAGAGTATGGGGGTGTGTGCATGTTTCTGTGGGGGTGTGTTAGGACCATCCAGCTGTGTCCGTATACAGATCCGCCCATTCATCGAAAGCACTCGTGGGGTCGCACGGCTCAGACTGACGGGCCTCTCATCCAATGGGAGCGCCTCAGACCGTGACTCACCCCTCCTTCTTCTCCAATAGCAGCGCTGCGGAGAGGCGGCCTGCAGGAAGCACACTTGGTTGAATGGCTATTGAAGCAGCAATCAGCGGTAAATATGTTGTGATGCCACGCTCCAAACAGACACCGAGAGGATTGTATGCAAGCGATGGAGCCGCAGGAGCGCGCGGTGGCAGTTAGGGGACACTTTATGGCGTGATCGTGCGTTGTTCGTGCGCGCAGAGTGTGCCTACAAACCAGATCTCTCTCTGGGGGATTGAGCAGTGATGGACAGCTGTTGGACATCGATCCCTTGCAGAGGTTGGTGATAAATTGACCGCAACACCATGGACCAAGGAGCTGCCTTTTGCTGCTGTCAGGGGAGGAGGATGAGGAGGAGGAGAATGCGCGGCTGAGTTTTCCTCCTTCGCCTTGTGCGCAAATCGTGAGGATGCGTTTTGGCCAAACGTGAAGCTCCCATCGCAGGTGCATTTGGATTTCTAAAAAGACGCTCCACCAACATGGACATCTCCCTTTTCTCCGCCTCCATCTTCATCTTTTCTGCACTCAAACCGCTTCCAGGGAGCATGTCCGCGGCTAAATGGGGGCTCGCTGCGTAATTGATGATGTTGTGCTGTGATCTGTTGGGACCAGCAGAGTTGTGTAATGGTTTTATATCATCCAGAGTGCGCGCTGCCGTGCAACCTCTCCATGGCTGGCTGTTAATTGCTCCCAATGATGTAGAGCCAAGTCCACCTGGATCTTGTGTTCCCTCCTCTTGTGGTGAAACTGGCTCCCTTGTGACTTTTGCGCATATGCAATTGTTTTTATCCCCAGAGCCTCGAATATTTGCTCAGTCTCAAATTGATTTTTAACCTTTTGAAAGTTGGAACTTCAACCGTGACAGCCTGTTTGTTGGATTAAAGGAGTCTTTAAGGAGAAATTTGACTCATACAACAGTACAATTAATATCGTTTTCAAAATATCACACTGATTATCACATTTGATGCACCTTGAATTGTTTCCGGATCGAGGTTATTATACTTTTTCAGTATTTTTTTCCTTTTGACTTTTTAGTTCACAATTCTGGTTATCTTAGTTCATTTTCTTTAGTTTCAGAGTTTTGTCTCTGCATCATAGGGTTCAATGGAGGACTTGAAGCAACTTTTTAAAGATAATACATTCCCAAAAATGGACTGACATTGTAGTCTTTTCAGTTGTAAAATTAATTAAGAGACAAGTACTTCAAATGAGGCTTCCTGCTGGGAAAATCAAACTTTCTCAAGTTGTGGAAGTTGCATAGATTTTACTTTTTGTCAAGCTAATTTAAATGTAAGTATTGTACTTAACTGCACTGAAAGAATAACTGAATGATAAACATCACCTGATTTGTAAGCAGAAGAGTTTTAGTATCACTAACAACTATTGGTGCAAGTACAGAAGGTGGAACGACCCCACATTAACCATTAGGGTTGGTTTGTTGGGAATTATTTACTTAAATTACAGATTTGAGGTTGTTAAATTGTGTTAACATATTGACCTAAACAAAAACACACTCCTACTTTCTATCAGTGGGTTGCATAATGAAGGACATGTGTGCCCATCCTATAGTCTTCATACATCCTTGATTCTATCAATAAAAAAATAATGTTTATTTTCACAGCAGTTTATCACATTGTACTGCTACATGACACCTTACACATTATATCATAATCTGATGTGTTACTGCTCATTCAGGACAAATTTAGCTTTTCAAATCCCAACAACGCAGAAGTCCAGTTTTACTTTATAAATCTACAAGTAATCATACTTCCTCACAAATACCTTATATCTTCTTAAATAAGCACCTACCATTTACACTCTTGTATCCTTTCCACCCCTGACATGAGTAAGCTGTGACTCTTAGGCACAAAATTAAGGTTGTTTTAGTTGATTATACATTTTATAGTTATTCAAGCATAAGCAATGCATTTATTTTAAATAAAGCTTAGTCTAATGTCAGTTTTAGCTAACTAAAACTATTTCAATACTCTTTTCTTGTCTTTTTTAAGACTTAACTCCGATAAAATATGGCTTTACAACATGGTTTCAGTTGTTATTTGGGGCTAGCTTAACATAGTCTCGCCTCGATGGTTATTTCTTTTCGTTTCATCAGTTTTTGCTATACACAATAACAACTTTGTAAATGTATAAAAGGCCTTAGTTTTAAGATTAGCTAAGCTAAGTAGGCCCAGGCAAAATCTTCATTGAAGTTTCTGTAAACCAAAATGTCAAGTACATTTTTATAACTGTTATAGGATGTACTTTCTATTGCAGACAATTGTGAATATTTGTTTTCAATTTAGCCTCCATTTTTGTTAGTTTTTACCACCACCAACAAGCTAGTTTTATGAACAACATAACCACAAGTTAAGTTTGGTTAACTATCAGTTTTTAAGGCTAGCTAGGCTAAGCTAAGTAGGTCCAAGCCTTAAATTTTAATTTTAATTTTTGTAAACACAAGTATTAACTTCTTTTTTGTCATTGTTGTGGACTTTTATTTGTTTGCTAACAATTGCAACTATCTCCTCTTGTAAATCCAAAGTGAGCCTCCAGTTTAAATTGGCTATGCTATAATTAGACTATTCATTCTTCCTTAGCCAAATTTTAGTGAATTCTTTTTGAAAGCAATTTAACTTTAATTAGTTTTTGACAACACTACAGGCAGTTTTAGATAGATTTTAAAGCAGCCCCAAGACACATTCTACCTTATTTTAGCCCATTTTTTCATAACTTTCCATCAAAACAATCATTATTATTATTCCAAGATGAAATTTAAAGACTTTTTTGGTGATACATTTATTTTAGTTAGCTTTTTAAGCTCAAAATACTATCAGTTGAATACATTTTTAATAAAGCCTCATTTTAATTAGTTCAGCTTTAATGAGTTTTGCATCTGTGCAGCCTGTTTGTTGGTAAATTTTCTTTAATGATAGGCTAATAACCTTGTTCCGGATTTGATTTTTCGGTGGATCAAACTTTCCCGGAGTGTTTGCTCTGTGACTCCCTCCACCATGTCCAGATCAAATAGTGTCAGCCCACCCGGCATCGGAGCCCCCGGGCTGAGGGGAGGGACCGAGCTCAGATCCGCTTGGGGAGAGTCTGAGTCTGTGGCCAACGGGTGCCCATACTCGGCCAGATCCCCGCGCAAGAAGCTCAGCCGGGCCAGCAGTCGGTGGAGGGACGAGGATGATGTGGAGCACCGTCAGTCCGCCGGCAGAGCCTCCACCACTGTCAGCAGGGTCAGCTTCAGGTCCAGGTCGGCTTGGCAGGACCATGGCGAGGAGAGCCGAGACAAGAAACGCTCGTCCCCGAAGCGAGCAGACGGGGAGGTGAGACCCAAATCCGTGGAGCTGGGTCTGGACGAGAGGAGAGCCAACAAGCCGAGAAGTGGCGACGAGGAGGAGGAGGCGGTCATGCCAGAAGTGAACTTTTCCCTCGTGGCGTGCTGCACCAGCGTCATGCACATCTTCAAATCCAAGAAATTCCAATCGGAGAAGTTGGAGCGGCTCTACCAGCGCTACTTTTTCCGCTTGAACCAGAGCAGCCTGACTATGCTCATGGCCGTGCTGGTGCTGGTCTTCACGGTCATGCTGGGCTTCCACTGCTCCGGTGGTGGCGCGGCGGGGCCCAGCGTCACGTACGTGGTGGTGTTCTCCGTGGCTATCTTCCTCACGCTCGTGCTCATGGTGGTCTGCAACAGGAACGCGTTTCACCAGGACCATATGTGGATCGTATGTTACGGGGTCATCCTGCTGGTGCTCGTGATCCAGGTGATCGGCGTGCTCCTCGTGCAGCCCAGAAGTGCCTCGGAGGGGATTTGGTGGACCGTGTTCTTCATCCATGTCATCTACACGCTGCTGCCCGTCAGGATGCGCGCAGCTGTCATCACTGGAGTTATTCTTTCTGCCATTCACGTGGCTGTTTCTTGGATGTTAAACGGCATGGACAGCTTCGTGTGGAGACAGGTAGGCACATGGATGTGTTTTTTTATGTAAAGTTTTGTAATGACCTGCGCAAGAAAGCTAGGACCCACACTCTCTCCGTGCGCAATTACGCACAGAAGCTTTGGTATGTCCCGTTTAACTCTCTGCTGTTGAAGCCCGTCTTTCCTCTACGTTAAAGATGTTTAAGTTTACTTTCTCAGGTATGATAGTTCGCAGTTGTTGCACAGCTGGTTGGCTTTCACACACTCATATAGAGGCACACACTCTCCCTCACACACACACCCAAAGTTCTTAATTGGCCCCTATTTTCAAGCTGCATGATTTCTTGCACAAAGTGTGAATTAAATCCAAATTTGCAAGTTTTAGTGAAAGGAAATATCAAGATGTGAAGACTTACAATCAATTTTGGACAGTGCAAGCAATCAAACTTTATCTATATAGCACTTATTCTGCAAGATATGTAACTCAAAGTGATAAAAACTGATGGATTCCTGAATTTGTAAGTCCCAAATGGGCAAACATCTCAGCAAAACTTGAGTAGTTCCAAATGTTATAGCCATTATTTAAAGATAATTGTCCCAAACCTCATATTGATGTTGTAAGGTAATAAAATAACAGATATTCTCTAACATTATGATGGCTGTAATACTTTTCATTAAGTCTGTACAGTTCTTGCACATTTATTGTAGTTTGAAAGTGTAAGATCCAAAAAGCAGGGCAGGGTTGTTGTTTTTTTGCAGCAAATGAGTAAATCGCTTTTGTAGATGATGCTCGTTATTGTTAAAATAAGTTTTTTGTGTATAATGTAGGTGTAATTCCAAAACACTGCTGTCAGTTATTTCCATATTGGCAACAATCAATTTGAAACTGTTAGCTAATCAGATAATGGAAAAAATCCAATATAGAACACATAACAAAAATATTGACAAAATGTCAGTATCATAAAATAATATAAGGAAGCTTTGATTATCAGCCATGACAGTAGGGCTGGTCAATATGGCCAAAAAATAAAGTTCCTTAATTTTTCTCACAAAACTTTTTTTCTCTCTCTTAAAGAAAAAAATCTCCACATAACTCAGACATGACATTAAACAAGTTTGGCCTCAATGGTGATCAAAGTATGTCCCAAAATGTATCTGAAGTTCCCCCTTAGAGTTTAAGCCTATGCTGTTTTAGTGGTACCAAAAGTATATTATTAGTAATTGGCTGGCATCTACATTGAAGCTGAACGCTGCCCTATATTTCCACAAGTGTTAAAATTCCCTTTTTAGCGTTTTATCTCATTCGAAAACAAATATGGGGCTGCTGTGACCCTCTCTCCTTTTAATAAAAGGCACAAAAGCCCCAAACTAATAATTAATAAAAAAAAGACAGCCTAAATATTGACAGTGAGTGATGTTTTCTTGTACTTCTACTTTCAAGACACAACTCACAGATTGTTATTGTCAAATGTTGTTTTACGTTGTTTTAACTTCTTTCCAAAACAAAATGTCACAAGAGGAGCAGGTCAGTTCTACTGTGGGAGAAACTGGGTGGTTTGTAAAGAAAATGTATCTTTTATTATTCAGCTGTATCGTCATTGTCGAAAATCCTCCACTGAGCATCTTTTTAGTAACCAAAACTAAAAGAGAAACAGCACTTAAGTCCATCTTGCATGATCCATGTGTTCTTAACCTTTTAAAGTCCAAGACCATAGATCATAGCCAGAAAATTCTAATTTTTTGGAGCTGAAATGTTTGTTTCACTTTCTGCTAAAATTGATAAAAATAAAAATGTCCATAAAATTCAACATAAAGATTTTTCATATCTCATTTGATACATTAGGTATTTTGGGCAACTGATAATCCATTTGAGGACATTTTTATCATTTATCTGATTGTATTCAGATGTTTTTTTTTGTAATTTGTTGATCGTATTGAGTAGAAAGAGGTATTATAAAAGTATGTAGCAAATATGATACAATTGGCTTTATAGGGTTAAGAAAACGTTATTTGTAGCTTTAGCAATACGAAATAACACAAATTTAAGACTCTCTAGAGCTGGGGAAAAAAAATGGATTAAATGGATTAATTCAAATTATTTTCTGCAGAAGATTTAAAAAATTAAAAATCGAGATTTTTTTTTGCTTTAGTCCAATTGGAAGTAGTTACAATTTTTGAAAAAAGTTACAATTTTCATGATGGTCGGCCTTGTAGGGTTTGCACAAGCACTTTTATAGGCTTGTGTTAGTTATTTAAGTAGATTAAATATTGATCAGAGAGTTTCATGCTAATACTGTAAAAATACCTCAGCCTTTTAGTGTTTATGTAGACAAACCTGCCTACATTTATTAGATTAGATTAGATCAACTTTATTGTCCTTTGCAGGAAATTTGTCTTAGACAGCAGTACTACTGGCCAAGGATGCAGTATTATACATAACAAAATACTAGACAACATACAACAGTAACATAAGCAAGAAGTCGGCGGCAAGCATGGTCAGAAGTTATTTCACAAGGATGTTAACGTGCAGTGCTCGTCACAATACGCAGTGAAGATAAGCAGAAACAAGTTAAAAACCGAGTTATGTCGATAAGAACAAAACATGGGTAAAAGCCAGATAATAATAACAGCTAAAGAACAAGTAGAAGCAGATAGTAAGTAAAATATGTAGAAACAAGTTAAAAAATTAAATAACAAGTAGAGAAATAAAACCATGGATAAAAGTGGAATAATCATAACAGGTCAGTGACTGGTGGCAATAAATAGGCTGACAAAAACATATTCATATACAAGCATTATATATCAATTCAAGGAAAGAATTCAAGGAAAGAATTAATTAGATTGCTTGTTAAGCAGAGAGATGGATGTTGGGAGAAAAGAGAGCTTATAGCGATTCGTTTTGTGTTTGCTTGCTCTGTATCGTCTCCCTGAAGGCAGAAGTTCATATTCCCGAGAAAGAATATGGGAATATGAACTTCTGCCTTATACTACATAATCAACCTTTTATGACCCAGACTTTGACTTTAAGAGGGAAACATTTAGACAACATAAAGGGCAAAACTTGATTTGTTTCATTTTTATGTCACTGGGAGTTTTGTTTCTTTTAGGGAGGGAAAAATTGATTAAAATCGTAAATTGAGTGTTTTGGAAAAAAATCAGGGATTTTATTTCTGGGCCATATCGCCCAGCCCTAGACTCTTCATAACTTTGTGGTGTCATATTTTCAGATGAAGTTATTGTGCTCTTAGACTGGAATACATAAAAACCAAATCGATATACATTGAAACAAAACTTGTTTGTCTGTTAGTGATGTACAGTATTATCTGCGTGATACAGGGATCAGCAGATATTTGCTTAAAAAGCTAAATGTGTTATAAACAGGTGCTCCTGTTATTGACTGCTGATGTTCTAGCCGTAAAT
Organism: Scarus forsteni; assembly: GCA_036419115.1. NCBI lineage: Eukaryota > Metazoa > Chordata > Actinopteri > Labriformes > Labridae > Scarus > Scarus forsteni. Next base: position 3,555,899 of record JAZDUH010000380.1, on the reverse strand, counting down.
ATTAACAACCTAGTTTAGGAAGTTTTGGCATATTAATCTTAAATTGAAAGTAAGATATCCAAAACCGCAGCACCTTCATACTGTCAAATGCCCTCTATTGTACATCCCTAGTTTGACCTGAAAACGCTCTGCTGCTGCTGCCTTTGGTTTCTTATTTTAAAACCTTAAAAATAAAGTTTGTTTGCAGCATAGACTGTTTTTTACATTTCAAAGTGATTTGGGCCATTTGTTTTGCCTCTTACATTTTGAAAAATGAAGTTCATCAGCTGTTTATAAATGTAATGAAACATTTGGCTCAACTTGCTTGGTAATATTTGAAATGTTGCAGTCTTCTCATTTCCAATCCACATTTGAAAAAAAAAGTTTTTGGTGTGAGTAAAACATGAAGCTGATGAATGGATTGAACATTCCGTTCTCTGATATTTGATATGCCAATATTTCAGAGACGTTTTTGTCAAAATCACTGCTGTTAAAAACATGTTTTTACAGCTTAAAGAACACCAAGGCTCTTCTGTTAATTTACCAATTACCTCCTCTGTGATGATCAATCTTTTTTAGTGACCAAAATAAAACAAGACAAACAGCATCTGAGTCTGTTCTTTAAAAAAATGCATTCAGCGACGAAAACAAATCAATTATTGAAATTAAACTTACAGTAATTCAAGCTTCATCTTAAAAACTTTTTGAGGTTATACTGTAATAAAAAATAACTCTTTTAAACTACTTTGAAAGGTTGTTATTTTATATGCTCAAGACAAAGTGCTCTAAATTACACCAAATATTTTCTTTTCTATTGAAAAAAAAATCATCTTAGGTTAAGGCCTCAATAATCAAGCAAGAATTTACTTTAAAGAGAAGGGATTTAGACTCAAAAAAGTAAAAATAATCACAAGAGGACAGTCTGTTGGCTCTGCTTAAAACATATTAAATTAGCTGCACATCAGGACATTCAGCTGATATGTGCTGCAAACATATCAGCTGTTACTATGGGCAGAAATAAACATACCTGCAGATATCAGCAATTCATTTTTTATCTGTTATTGACACTGGTTATGTAAAGTCAAGCATCCCTATCCTCCCTTTTCCACCTTCATGTTTTATCATAGATTACTAAAAGTACATTTTATGCAGTGTAAGCTTAAGTCAATAAAGATAATCATTATATTTGAATTCCATATTATGACCACAGTGACAAAAAGTAGTGCTGTGCATCACTTTTTATATAATATCCTTTCTACTGAGCATTTTTGGTGATATTTGTTTTTCATTTAATAAATAATTGAGTTCAGATAACTGCTACTGAAGCTGTTAGCATCCATGCTACCTCCTGCTGTTGTCTAACTGTAGCTCCCGCCTCTTCCTGCTTGAAAAGGTGTTAATTAGTCCATTGTTCCACTTTGGGACACTCACAGTTGTTGTAGACTGGAGCTTGGCAAGATGGACCTGCCTGATTACAGGTGGATCCATCTGCACTGCAAGCTTCATAATTGAGAGGAATTTGGGAAATTATTTTTGTATTTTTCAGCCTCTAGTTTGCAGCAGTCATTCAGCCATTTTACTATCACTGCAGCTGTTACATCAGTTTGCTTTAGAGAGGTTAAAGATGCTATGAGGAGTTTCTAAGTAATTACAAAAAAGTCTCACTTTTAGATATATGCCTGATGGAAATACACACTTTAAGATGAGTTTTATAGCATCAGAATAGGTTATCTATAAATGCTATTCCTTAGCTTCACGGTCGGGTTGGACAGGGCTGGACTGGCCTGGATACTCAACTTCAGGAACAAGACAATTAAAACTAGAGCAAATTTATATTATTCAGACACGTCTTAGAGCACCGGGCTGTAAGTAGCCATATATAGCCGGCTACAAAACTACGATACTAAGTTTTCCAAAAATTGCTTGTTGTCACACATCAAAAACTACCACTACGTAACTAGAAAGAGATACATTACCTCGTGGCTTTGCATCCTGTAAGTTGTTGAAAAAAGAAGTTGTAAAGCAATGCAGAGTTCTGAGGAAGGTCTGAGCTGCATTCATTAGCATCACAACAAACACACGCTTTGGCTTGGGTCACGTCTTTACGACAGTCGCCGCGAGTGCTCATGGGTAGCAGAGTCTTTATGTCGCGGGAAATAGATTCTCCTTATGGCACCTTTTACAAATGTTAGTTTACACTGATCAGAATTTAGATTTTATGTGACTAATAAAGTGGATTTCTCATGGATCAAAAAGACTTTCTAATGAAAATAATCAATATATACCACCCTGTTTGTTAAATGGTGATATACCGTATGGTCTAATGTATTATATCACCACATTCTCCAATGTACACACCCCTAGTAAAAGGAACTAATAAGAGAATTGTAGAGCAAAACGACTTTTGATATTGATTCCTTTAGGAAGTTGATGTTGATTCTTGATTTGGAATTGAAATTGTTTTTTGATTCCCATCCCTGTTCTTGATTCAGCTGCTCATAGGGAAACATCTTGGAACTTCTTCAGTGTATTTACATTAAATATTTATTTGTTGAGGGGGGTTAAATGCCTTCAGTGGAAGGACAGAGTTTAGATATTTTGTTGCATTTGCACTGCTGCTGTTTTTATCTAATAACTTTAGCGATTATATATTTTGAATATTCTGTATTACCGTAATTTCTCTTATATGACACACTTTTTTTTGCTCTTAACCAAGGTCTAATTGTTGGGTGTGTGTTATACACAAGCACAGGCAGAAATGTAAAATATTTAGTCTCACCAACACTGCAGTTACAACACATCTGATACAAAAAGCTGAAATATTCTCTTTCTCTGCGAAACATTACCACCCAACTTTTATTTTCTTATAAAACTGTTCTAATCCAAAATTTTGGACCTTAATTAGTTTACCTTTGTTTAATGATGGTATAATTGTTAAGCGTTACAGTCTCACTCACTTGTAAACTCACTTGTAAGCAAGGGGACCGAAAAATCTGCTCTGTGATTGGCCAAAGACATCAGCATGCTGATAGCTGCTCTCTGATTGGCCCGGTACACTATGACAGTGCATGCTCTGGCAGAACAGGAGTCAGTGGGCATGTGTGAAGCTCAAGTTATTTTTTAATTGATTGAAACTTTTAATAAATGGAATTCTTGAGAGTAAGGTTTTGGTTAAATTTGAATGCATATATGAACAGTACAGGCCGAAAGTTTGGACATACCTTCTCATTCGATGTGTTTTCTTTATTTTCATCACTATTTACATTGTAGATTCTCACTGAAGGTATCAAAACTATGAATGAACACATGTGGAATTATGTACTTAACAAAAAGTGTGAAATAAATGAAAACATGTCTTATATTTTAGTTTCTTCAAAGTATCCACCCTTTGCTCTGATTACTGCTTTGCACACTCTTCATTCTCTTTATGAGCTTCAACAGGTAGTCACCTGAAATGGTTTTCTCCTCTCAGGTGTGCCTTTCCAGGGTTAATTAATGGAGTTTCTTGCCTTATTAATGGGGTTGGACCATCATTTGTGTTGTTCAGAAGTCAGGCTGATGCACAGTCGACAGTCATATTAGACAACTGTTAGAATTAATATTATGGCAAGAATCAATCAGCTAAGTTAAGAGAAACGAGTGGCCATCATTACCTCAGTGAGAGTCTACAATGAATTAGTGATGTAAATAGAGAAAACACATTGAATGAGAAGGTGTGTCCAAACTTTTGGCCTGTACTGTTTATGAATACAGTGTTATTCCTGCAGAGTAGCATGAAAAAATGGTGTGTGTGTTAGGGCTGGGTATTTCCATCAACCCCACGATACAATACGTATCCCGATACACATAAATTGTGAAAATTGACTACGCTTCTAACAGAATTCTCAGCAACTTTTGTTTTTTATTACAAGAAGAAAAAGAACAAGAGGAGTTTTAAATGGCTCTACCACTGAAGAACATTAATCCAGGTCCCCAAAGATGGTAGACACCTAAGTTTAAATTTGGAACTGTGATTCATGAGGTAGCTTGGCTACTACTTTGCACTGTGCCATTGTTAACATTACCCAAAGAGTATTTACAATATCTGTCCAAGCATTGAGGCCGTATCGATTCTGCAGAATCCGTATCGATACACGTATCCCTAAGGTGTGCGTGACGATATTTTGTCATATCGATATTTTAAGCACAGGCCTAGTGTGTGTTATATATGAGAAATTATGGTCATAAAATTTGTTTTACAAGACTATAAAGACCATGGCCAGAGTGCTTTAAAATAAAAAGTACAGTAAGACAGATCAGAGTCTTGGGAGATACAATAAGAATGAGGCCACCGGTCAAATCTGAACCAATACCACCTGCAACAAGGGCAGCAGCTTTTGTACGTGACAACCGTCAGGCTCTCTGTGCCCCATAATTCACTGTTATTTTAGTCTGTAGTATAGATCGCAGTATTATTTAATCCCCTTTATGGTTATAACCTCCCCTTAAAGCTCGGGCTCCATGGCTTCCATTTGCATAAACGCAGTAAAATGTTGACATTTGCTTAAAGTTTCTGCTGCAGCTGCTTGTTTTGCTGGCTGTTGAATAGGCTAACAAGCAGCTGCTCTAATGAATGTGTTAATAAGTAGCCAGTTCTTCAGGAGACAAATTAAGCTGCACAGTGTTGTTCTGGAAAATAAGTCTCTCACAGTTCACACACCCAGAGGTCTTTAACAAAATGACAAAAGGGTGCTCTCTCTCTCTCTCTCTCTCTCTCTCTCTCTCTCTCTCTCTCTCTCTCTCTCTCTCTCACCAATTTATTCTTTGATAATCACATTTCTTAAAACAACCACTCATTTTGAAATGACACATTCTGAATCCGTCTGCAATATGATTCATCCTGTCTAAATTAAGAAAGAAGCAGGAAGTGCAGATTTTTGGAGACTGATCTTGGAGGGAGTGTTGGATGCAGCTACAAAGAAACATGGTGATGAAAGAGCTTGTTGCAACTTGTTTCATGCTTAAACTCTTCAGATGTGGTCCAGTTTACATTGTTTGAAGCAAAAAGAGGGCTTTGAAGTTTGTTTCAAAGATATTGTTCCGACATAGGGCTGTACAATTGATTGAAATTCAATCTTGATCACAATTTAGCCATCCTACAATCAAAGAAATGCGACCAACAGTGATTACTGACATATAAATCAAGTACTTCCTTAAGTGCTAGGGGTACACACTATAAGATAATCGACCTGTGTTTCAGCTCAGATCCCCACTTAGGACCAAACTCATCAAAGACCTGATGGTTTGGTGATCCTACGAATTATCTTACCTGATTCTCTTGTGGTTTGTGGTGTGTTAAGACTTAATTTATCCTCCACAACTGTCTCAGAAGTGGAACAGGGCCGACTCTTCTTGAAATGAAATCTGTTTCAAAGCATTGATGTGAAATTGTATCTTAATTTGCTAATTCATAAGTGAAAATTACACAGAAACATATCATGACTAAAAGGTGAAGGAAAGTATTTTAGTTTTGAAAATATCATAGAGAGACAGACAACCATTAATGCTGAATTTTAAATCTAAAAGTGTAAGCATAATTCCCTGTGACTGGAAAGAACCATTGCATGCACTGGAAGAACATGCTAATTTAATTTTTTTCTGTGACTGCTCTACCTGCTGTGCCACCGTGTCGCCTATTTTTTTTAAAGGAATATTTAGTGGAGATAATGAAGGCTTTTTGTTGCTGTGAATAGCCAACAAAAAAGTCATTCATCAGTTATAATAGTAATCATTTTAAAAGATTCATAAAGGTTTTTGCTTCCCTTTATGTACTCCACTGTAGTTAGTCTTTTATAAGTTAACCTATTCTTAACCTTAAAAAGAATCAAGCAATAAAACATCAGTCAACGTTAATCAAAACTGAGTGGTTTCAGATTGTTTCAAAGAGAGAGAGAGGCTGGCAACTACAGCTTGGGCTAGGCCTGCCACGGTAACACATTTTGCTGGACAATAATTGTCCAAAAAATTATTGCAGATAAACAATATTTTTGTCAATATTATTTTGAAACATAAATTTTTATTCATGTAACTATAAGATATCTCATAATACAGTGCATCGTATCAAAAGCAATAAACTTTAATTTCTTAAGTATTTAACTGTAATTGGAAGGTCGAGAGCTTTTAAATAAAATAAATGAAACAGTATAGTAAATGTAACAACCAAAAAAAAGAGAAAAAAGACCCAATAAAAATGAAATGGACTCTCTTTTAGGAAAAAATTGCATGCAACTAAAAATCATTTAAACTAATCAAAAAAAAAAATAGACCCTGTCTCTGAAAAGAAAAAAACTCAAATAAAAACACACAAAAAACAATAAATAAAATGGAGTTTATACAGTTCTGGAATTGTTTGTGACATGTACGTTCTCCAAGTCGATTCGTACTGTCTGTCAAACGTTTGTAACACTTCTGGCTTTTCAACTGTATTGGCTGTATTTCTTTTGCAATGTAGCGAACGACACTGTCTGTGAGTGCACCATGTTGCACTGTTTTATTTATATTTACTTTGCAGACCAAACTCCTCTGTAAGTGCTGCTCGTCAGGACGAAGGCTCCGCTGCACCTCCCCTTCATTGTTGCCTCTGCTTTCAAACAAATGCGACATATTGGCTCGTCGGTGTTCATGAGCTCACACCATGTTCATTCTGTTTAAAACCTAAAATATTCCCACACTGGGGCTGTGGTATTCAGCTTAGGAAGCGTAGCTTTCGTGCCTTCATTCATATCAGTGTTTGTTTACTTGTTATTCCTCACAACGCTCACTTCAGCTCTCTCAGTGTGTGTACGCGCAAGTGGCCCCGCCTCCCCCCACAAAGATTGAATGAATGACAGATGCTCACTCTGCTATAAATCCACTATAAAGCCAACACACCCTGGCGTTGAGGAAGATGGACAGAGTGACCCATCTTCTCATCCAGCCTGTTTGGTAGAAAGAGAGGAGGAAAACAAATATGAATGCACGTGTCAACGTATCGAGGACGGCAAACTTATCAGTTTGCTGGTTCAGTTATCAACAAAACAATCCCTTTCAAACAAAATGCTCCCCAACATTTCTCAACTTGTTAATCCTCTGGGGGGCAGATGGGAAGCTGTGGGGGTCCTGATGTGGCCCCGTCGGCACCAGATGATGAACACTGCTGCATATCATCCCAAAGTCTCCTGATTTTAATAGTCTGCTGCTCTGCTGCTCTGCTGCTCGTCTCTGGAACTAAACTTGTCTCCTTGCTTTGACAAATGCTACAAACAGACCATAAGTCAAATCTGTTTCCTCCTTTGCTGTTCCAAGGATATCAGGCTTGTTTTGCTAAGATAGCTCTGACAATCCTGCTTACATTAACGTCGTATCCAGACTGGGGAGTTGAGCCAAGTGGAGCACTGATGCTGAAACTGGAACTATTACCTGGAAATTATATCCTTCTGCAAGGTATTGAATTAATAATAATAATAATACATTTTATTTAAAAGCGCCTTTCTGGTCACTCAAGGACACTTTACAAAAAAAAAAAAAAACATAATAAAAACACAGCACATTAAAATCACAATTAAAATAACAAAACAACATACAAGAGTGACACAGTAAAATGAGGGTGGAAAATTAAACAGAATATGCAATTTGGAACAGATGCGTTTTGAGTTTGGATTTGAAGTGGGGAAGGGAGTCCATGTTTCTGAGGTCCGGGGGGAGAGAATTCCAGAGTTTGGGAGCAGAGCGGCTGAAAGCTCTGCTACCCATGGTGCTGAGCCGGGCGGAGGGCACAGAGAGATGGAGGGAGGAGGACGACCTGAGGGAGCGAGAGGGGGTGGCGATGTGGAGGAGATCAGACAGGTAGGGGGGAGCGAGGTTGTGAATGGCCTTGAATGTGTACAGCAGGATTTTGAAGTGAGTTCTGAACTTGATGGGGAGCCAGTGAAGCTGCTGGAGGACGGGGTGATGTGATGAAAGGAGGGGTCCTGGTGATGATCCGGGCTGCAGAGTTTTGAACCATTTGGAGTTTATGGAGGGATTTGTGGGGGGCACCAAAGAGGAGTGAGTTGCAGTAGTCTATCCGGGAGGTGACGAGGCTGTGGACCAGGATGGCCGTGGTGTGAGGGGTGAGGGAGGGACGGAGACGGTTAATATTACGGAGATGGAAGTATGCAGACCGGGTGATGTTATTGATATGGGAATGAAAAGACAGAGAGCTGTCGAGGATGACACCCAGACTCTTAACCTGAGGGGAGGGGGACACTGTGGAGTTATCGATGGTGAGGGAGAAACTGTTAACTTTGGATAGATTGGATTTTGTACCGACCAGGAGGAGTTCTGTTTTATCTGCGTTGAGTTTGAGGAAGTTGGAGGTGAACCAGAGTTTGATTTCTGAGAGGCAGTGGGTGAGGGAGGAAGGTGGAAGAGAGGCGTCGGGTTTGCTGGAAAGGTAGAGCTGGGTGTCATCCGCGAAGCAGTGAAAAAGGATACCAAATTTGCGGAAGATATTACCAAGTGGAAGTAGATATATAATGAAGAGGAGGGGCCCCAGGACGGATCCTTGGGGCACACCAGATGTGACGGGGGAGGGCTGTGAGGTGAAGGATTTGAGTTGGATGAACTGAGTGCGGCCTGTGAGGTAGGAGTGGAACCAGTGAAGAGGGGTGTGGGAGATACCTATGGAGGAGAGTCTATGGAGGAGGATGGGGTGAGAAATAGTGTCGAAGGCCGCACTCAGATCGAGGAGGATGAGGATGGAGATTAAACCGGAGTCAGCTGCAATGAGGAGGTCGTTGGTGATCTTGATGAGGGCCGTTTCTGTGCTATGGAGGGGACGGAAACCAGACTGGAACTGTTCATAGAGGCTGTTATGGGTGAGATGGGAGTGGAGTTGAGAGGCGACAGTTTTTTCGAGGATTTTGGAGATGAAGGGGAGGTGAGAAATGGGGCGGAGGTTATTGAAGTTGTTAGGGTCTGAACCAGGTTTTTTCAAGATGGGGCTGACGGCTGCGGTTTTGAAGGGGGTGGGAACAGTTCCAGTGGATAGTGAGGAGTGGATAATGGTGGAGATGAAAGGTAGCAAAGAGGGGAGGCAAGATTTAACCAGAGGAGTGGGGAGGGGGTCCAGCTGGCAGGTTGAAGGTTTGGACTTGGTTATGAGGTCGGAGATAACTGAGGGATGAGGGAGCTCAAAGGTGGAGAATGATTGACGAGGAGGGGGAGGTTCAGGTTCAGAGGAGGTGAGTGGTGAGGAAGTGGAGCCCAAGTGCAGGTGAATAGTGTTGATCTTGTCATTGAAAAACCGGAGGAGGGAGTCACAGGTGTCTGAGGAGTACATGTGGGGGGGTAGGGAGTCCGGGGGTTGGATGATTCTGTTATAGACGGAGAAGAGAGTCCTGGAGTTGTTGGCAGAGGAGGAGATGAGACCAGAGTAGTAGTGGGATTTGGCATGAGAAATGGAGTCCTTGTAGATAGATAACTGGGCGAGGTAGATGTCTTTGTGGATGGTGAGACCGGTTTTCCTGTAGAGTCTTTCAAGCTGTCGGTTTTTGGGTTTTAAGGAACGGAGGTGGGGGGTGAACCAGGGAGCAGACCGAGTGAAGAAGACAGGGCGGGATTTTATAGGGGCAAGTGTGTTGAGGATGTTGGAGAGTCCGTTGTTGTACTGAGCGACAAGATCATCGGGGGTGGAAGAGGGATCTGGAGTCAGGGTGGAGATGCAGGTAGAGAGGGAGTCCATATTAATGTCCTTGGTGTTGCGGAAAGATATGATACGGGGGGTTTTGGAGACGGAGAGCTGGAGGGTGACAGTAAATGTGAGGAGGAAGTGGTCCGTGATATGGAGTTTGTCGGCAGTACAGTTGGAGGGGGTGAGACCTGAGCAGCATATTAAATCTATAGTATGTCCTTTAATGTGAGTGGAGAAGTCTGCAAACTGTTGGAAATCAAAACTGTCAAGAAGTGATGAGAGGTCCGTGGTGATGGTAAGTGCAGTATTGTCCATGTGAATATTAAAATCTCCTAACAGGATTACATTAGGTGAGAGAGTGGACAGGTGGGTAAGGAGGGAGGAGAATTCATTTAAAAAGTCACTGTGAGGTTTGGGGGACGGTAAATAGTGGCGATGACTGTGGGGTGGGTCCGGGATCTGACAGACAAGACACTCAAATGAGGAGATGGGGGGCACAGTCACCGGAAGGACCTTCCACTTCTCGCGGTAGAATATCGCGAGACCTCCTCCGCGTCCCGAGCAACGGGGTTTGGAGATGTAAACAAACCCCGCCGGAGTGGAGTCATTCAGCTGGGAAAAGTCACCAGGGATTTGCCAAGTCTCATTTAAACAAAGAAAATCAAGCTTACGGTCATGAAGGATGTCTTGGATGAGATGTCCTTTTCCGGTGAGGGATCTGATGTTGAGCAGACCGAAGCTGGCGCCTGAGGTGGTGTTGTTGTTGTTGTGGGGAGCGCTAGCCGACCTAGCCAGGCGGGCTAGCACGCTGTGGTCCACAGACCGGCCGGTGTTTCTCGGAGGGCGGCGAGTGGAGGACCAGATGGTGGTGATCCCCTCAGCACCGCCGTAGTTGAAACTCCGCCGGGACCCACGGTGAATGTACCTCCTGCGAGGCAGGAGGGCGATGTCCGGGTGGAGGTGCAGAGCTGTCGGTGGAGATCCAGGTAGCTGGGAGCGGAGCCGGAGAAGCTCGGCCGCCGAGTACTGGAGCACTCCTTCCACGGGTTGATGGAGGAGCGACAGGGCAGTCCACACCAGAATAGCCGACACGTAGACCCTTCCGACCCACATTGTGGAGCGTGGCAGGAAGGAGGAGACGTGGAGTCTGGCGAAGAGCTGATGAGTGTTTGTCGAGAGCGAAAAGCCTCATCCAGAGTGCAGGAACAACAGTTTGTGCTTAAAACAGAGAGGTGAGTGAACAGCTTTCACAGCAGCCCACCTGAAGTCCAGTTAGGCTAAAAACACGTAAAAGGAATTAAAAACGTGTCGGGGGAGCAGCGGCAGCAAGACGCGCCAGCATCCACTCACCCCGGAAGTGTCTGAGGACTAGGGTGTTTTTAATGACAATAATCTTTAATATTATGGGTAAAAGAAAATCCTGTTAGGTTTTCTTGAGATGTTGTGTTTGTAAGAATGACCTTGACGTGCTCATGGATGGACAACACAGAAACATTATGCCTTTGGTCCTAGCTATTGCTTGGAGTAGAGGCTTAGACCTGGATTACATGTATATGTCCTCGTTTAAAAAAAAATGTCTTTCCACAACACAGAAATATCTCTGTCCGTACGAAGAGGCAAAACTGAAAACGATCGCCTCTGAAGCCTGCAATGTCATGCCTGGACAATTATGGCCCTATTCCACTTGCACCCCTTGGCCCTACTCTACTCGGCCCTACTCGATTTGCAGCGTGTTTCCACTAGCCTGGTACCTCCTAAAACAAGCTAGTTTTAGTACCTACTCCGCTCTGGTTCCAAGAGAGCTGAGTCGATACTAAAAGATGACGTCACCGACTGCCGGCTACTGATTGGTCAGACAATGTCGTCATCGATGAGTCATGAGCACGACGACCTAGTATGCTAGCGGTAGCTACCATTAGCTTACCCTCATACGTCTTTTCTTTGCAGCTGGATTGCTCTCATCCTCGGCTTCATTCTGTTGTACAGCTTCCAAAACTCTCCTGTGCTTCTCAAAGGGTATTTCTTCTTACCACCTGCAGCCTTCTTCTGCTTTCCTTTTTTACTCGGTTTGTGACAAAAAGCCACAGATTGTTGTGTCGCGCTCAAAATGATGTCACCACAGTGCCGCTCAGCTATTTACAACGACACTGCAACCTGTTGGGCAGGCGACTGGGGCTGACGGAAAAGCAGCACAAGGCGAGTAGAGTAGAGTAGGGCTAGTGGAAAAGGGCCATAAGTTGCAGGTTGGCAAAATGTGAAAACCATAGAAGAAGAACGTTATGAACATCCGCAATTAAACTGTGGACGCTTGGGACAATCTAATAATACTGCATGCAGCAGACGCCGATGTTGCACAGACGTTGGAGTGCCTTCGATGCAACAACATTACATTTATTTGTAGAGCTGTAATGAGGGCAAAAAGTGCAAAGAACACAGAGATAGCGCGGTAAATGTCGGCTATCGGTCTTGTTGGCAAACGTTGCTACAGTGACTTGTTGCTAGGCGCTTGACGTCATCGCGTCAACACCAGCCCCGTTTAACACCGCTACACGGATCCACTCAACCGGATATTTTTTTATTTCTTCATTTTTTTTATCCGTTTTAAAAAATCTCTGTTTCTGTGGGTGAAATCGCCGTGTTCGTGTGGTTGAGAGGCCCAACTGGACAGAAAAATGTGCATTTAGGAATATATCCATGTTTGTGTGGTCCAGGTCTTAAGGAAGCTGCTCAGGAAAGCTCATCTGTATAAAAGCTTTCTCACAAAGCAGTGTTAATTTGGTTGACTAATTATTTTCATCATTGTTTTCATCACAAACCCTTTTCCCCTAATGAAAACCGGACAGAAACTAAAAAAGCAGGTGCATATGAATGAAAACTAAATTGAAATTTACTGACATTTTCATTAACAAATAAAAACTAGACTAAATGTTTGACAGATCAATCAGACCTAATTTTGTCATGTAGAAAAACAAGTTAGGAATACATCCAATCACAGCTACTTTGGTTGTGTGTAGAGCTGGGCAAAAATAAATTAAATCGATTAATATGAATTATTTTCTGCAGAAGATTTAAAAAATTAAAAAATCAAGATTTTTTTCTTGCCTTAGTCCAATTGTAAGTAGTTTTTTAACAAACTAGGAAACAAGTAGTAATTTTTGAAAAAAAAAATACATTTTTCATGATGGTCGGCCTTGTAGGGTTTGCAAAAGCACTTTTATAGGCTTGTATTTGTTATTTAAGTAGATTAAATATTGATCAGAGAGTTTCATGCTAATACTGTAAAAATACCTCAGCCTTTTAGTGTTTATGTAGACAAACCTGCCTACGTTTATACTACATAATCAACCTTTTATGACCCACACTTTGACTTTAAGAGGGAAACATTTAGACAACATAAAGGCAAAACTTGATTTGTTTCATTTTTATGTCACTGGGAGTTTTGTTTCCTTTAGGTAGGGAAAAATTGATTAAAAACGTAAATCGAATGCTGTGGAAAAAAATTGGGGATTTTATTTCTAGGCCATATCGCCCAGCCCTATTTGTGTGGAAAGGTTGGATGAGTTTGGAGGGACATCCAATCACAGCTGCCTTAGCTTGGTGGTGGTGGGATAAGTTGTGGAGCGATCCAATCAGAGCTGCTCTCTTTATGAATTGATATATTCATGTAGAGCAGGTTCACTGTTTGTTGTCAGTTCTGGTATTGTAACTGAGATGCTCTGCCAGGTAGCCTAAATAAAGGTGACTGCATTTCGTACCAGAGTTAAATTTGTTTCCTTTCATTAATATATTCATTTATATATTCAAACTTTACTAACATTCAATAAAGGGTTATTACATGTTTCATTTTATCCAACTGTAAACAATGACTTCAGAAATGCAGAGAAACAAAAGAAATACCTTAAACTTTACACTTCATTTTTAAGTAGACTAAATTTAAAGTAGATTTTATCAACTAAAATTTTGTGAAACCAAAACTAGACTGAAATTTAAACAATTTAGGTGACTAATTATGACTAAAACTAAAAGATATTTTAGGCAAAAGACTAACTTAATCTAAATCAAAGAGTGCTGTCAAAATTAACATTGCTACAAAGAGGACAGTTCAACAGAAAGTTTGAGATATTCTGCCTTTTTATTTGTCTCTTGATGCAGTCTTTGGACAAATATGGAACAACTTCTCTGAAACCCTACAGGTAGAATCAGATTTTGTTGCCAGGTAGGTTATGTGAAATGCAGTTAAACAAAGGAATAAAGAAAGATAACACTTCAAAACAGGTTCAAAAATATATGTAATGTCTGAATATGATATTAAATAGGACAAGATTATTCTCAGTTCCTCGTGTAAGCTTCTCAACCGTGGACAAACACTTGTCCATGAGTTCTCAGTTCCTCGTGTAAGCTTCTCAACCGTGGACAAACACTTGTCCATGAGAGTGTACAGTAGCTGTTGGTTACCATGGGAACTGTATTATCTGGCTCATTGCTCCTCAGGTGAGCAGACAAGTCAAGCACAGGTGTTTCTCAAGTGCATCCTCATAAACCACAGCAGCTGGAGATTCTTGTTTCCCCACAAAGGAAGAGAAATCTAAACTGTTTGTCAAAATATGTTGAACTAACTTTGTTACGTTCTCATTGAGAGATGCTCCTGTTTAAAAAATACAACAGACTTTAACCTAAAGTTTGTGGTTGTTAAATTTTCATGCATTCTCACAGTGATATCAGGGTATATGTATATATATACATATATATGTGTAGTATTAGGTTTTCCATCTGTATGTCCATTTCTTTATAGTTTTTACAAATATCCACTTTAACTCAAAGCTAAAATGAACAGATTTTGGAGGTCCGAAATAGGGCTGAACGATTTGAGAAAATAATCTAATGGCGATATTTTTCCCCAATATTGCAATTGCAATTTACTCTGCGATTGTTTTCATGTTCCTCATCTTATGTATTCTTAAACAAATATAAGCAGTAGATTGTTTTATAGTCAAACCAATATGATATTAAATCAATCTAAGCATGAAAGATTTGAGAAAAAGTGGAAAAGTGAAGAACAGAAGCAAAATAGGTATGAAATCGTAAATACTGGGTAAAAAAATTCAAAAGTGACTAAGGAAAATTTATTATAGCAGCAAAATTGGGATTCAATTTCAAAAACCATGTTAAAATTCCAAACATGGTCGGACTGTGGCCACAAAAAAAGATGAATGGGAGCAAGATAGGCATAAAGTTGTAAAAACTGGGTTAAAAAAGGTTAAAATAGGCATGAAATTGCAAGACACTACATCACAATGTCAAAATTTTCAACACATTTGGTTTAAAGATATTGCACTGTCTGCCTTCTGGAAATTACAACAAGCCATATTGCGATTTAATCTAATTTGCAATTAATTGTTCAGCCCTAGTCAGAAGTCAGTTAGATTGGATTTTATGTTCATATTTTGCTTTCTGCACTTTTTAAATTTTTTTTTTTTATTAATTGTCTCCAGTCTTAGCAAATATGTCAGTTCTGACTTAAAGGTGATTGGAGGTTAGCCATCCCAAATCTTGTCCAGATATGTCCCGTCCAAAGAGGTTTTTAATCCTACCGTGATGTACACAGTGTTTGTGTTTGTGGGGTCATTGTTATAAATAAGCAATAAATTATTAGCATCATAGTTTCTTGATAAAAGTAAGGCAGTTATGTTATCAGAGTTCATGAAATCATGAAAAGAAATGAACTCAAAATTGCAATTGGGATGAATAAATAACTGAATAAATTAGAAAGTAAATAAATAAATAAATGTGTGTTCAAGTGAGTATGTGTGCTGTATGTGGATTGCAAGGGTGGGAGGGAGGGAGGGTGGGTAAGTTGTATTTTTCATTGTTTTTTATTTTTTTCCTTTGATTATTTTAATTTCATTTTCTTCATTTCTGTGTGAAGCACTTTATGCTACAAAATTTTGTATGAAAAATGCTATACAAATAAAGTTTGATTGATTGATTGATTGATTGAAATGAATAAATAAAATAATATTTAAATAATAATGTGTTAAAAAAGAAAGATAGCCAAACACTAAATGCATAACATAACCTGCTGTAAAATTCAGAAAAATAAATCAGAACTGAAATTGAGAACTAAAACATATTAAGGGGGTTAAAATAAATATATAAATAAGATTAAATTGCAATATTTATGCAATCTTATGCCAATTCAAGACCCATAAAACACCCTAGCCAGTCTTGTTATCCCTCTGTATTAGTTTACTGTCTGGCAGTTGTAGACCTCTTTAAATCATAAAGCCTCCAGGAGGTATTTCCAGCAATTCATGCAATTTGTAAAAAAGAAAATAAAATAAAAAAGGTGTTGGTATGGCTAAATACAATCTTCCTCTTGCCTTCTGAATACAGCCTTAAAGCTCTCCTCTAACTTCAGCCATTCATCACATTTATGGACTTATTATTTTATAAGAAACTGCTCTCAAATGCATGAAATGTAAGTTTGTTTTATTTCATAAGAGAGTTTTTGCTCCTGGCGTTGAGGCCCTTTTTTCAGGTCGTTCATTTTCCTTCTTCGAGACTGTAATAAGCTTACTCTGGGAGGTTTTAAGGATATCATTTGAACATGCTGCTGAGCTCCTTTTTCCTCATAAAATCTGAATGCCTGTGGTGGTGTTTTACAGCATCACCATTACCTTGTTTCTGGTGGGCTGTGGGATTGGGTCGGTAATAAAAGCTGCCCACACAAATGGGTTTAATTTTCCAGCATTACTTACAGGTACACTTCATTTCTCTGTGCTGAGTCGTACAGCTCAGGGTTAGAGAGCTAAGCCCGGCTCTCTGCTGTGTGTTTGTGTTTTTGTGTCTGTAACTCTGAAGCTCTCCAGCTGCATTGTTTTGGCTGTTTACTCAATTAAGCGTTTTTATCTGGCCTTGTGCTGCTCATAAAGCCTTTCCCTAACGATGGAGCTCCTCCAGACTCGGTGCTTTAATGAAGACGTCAGAATGAGACAGGAGTTTCCCATTGTTCATGTTGCTGCATCTGTTTCACTCCTAATGCTCCTCAATGCTAACCTGACAAGCCAGATGGACAGCTCCATATATCTGCCACAGAAATATTTCACTAGTCCATCTGGGTAGGAGCCCTTTAAATTTGTTTTCAGGGGCAGAACGTTAAAAAAAAACAGAAGATTGTGATTGGACAATCGTTTGGCTCATCACATTCATCACAGACCAATCCAATAGGCTAATCGGCATGTTGGTTCTCCACTTCCGGTTGTCGTCACTTCCGCATTCTGCAGCTCCCGCCTCTGTTCCCTGATTGGGCCGTTAAGAGTGAATTCATTGGACAACGGAGGCTGGCAAGACAGACCTGCAGGATTTCAGAATCAGCAGGTCTGTCTGCTCTGCAAGGCTACATCAAATATAAATTATACAGAGGTAAAAATATCAAAAGTAATTGCGATGTTACATAACATAAAGGATTCATTGGATAATGAAGCATTGTCTATTTCATACAATTCTATTATTGTTCCATATCTGACCTACTGTGCTGAAGTTTGGGGAAATGCCTGCAAAACATATACAAAGTCTATTTTTATTTAGCAAAAAAGAGTTATTTGATTAATTACTAGAAAACAATAAAGAGATCAACTCATTTCTTCAGTTAAAAGTGTTGAAATTTTATGATTTAGTAGATTATTCTATCTTGCAATTTATGTTTAAAGCACATAAAAGATTGTTACCCATTTATCTTCAGAAAAGATTTGAAAAAAGAGAAAGTAATTATAATTTAAGAGGAATAGAGATTTAAAAAACAAAACAAAATTTAGGACATAAATGATGGGTTGTTGTGTTTCTGTTAAGGGGGGTTAATTTATGGAATAATCTAACCAAAGACATTAAACAACCCATATCATAATTTACATTTGAAAGAACATTAAAGGGCAGTATGTTAAGGAAGTACCATAACCATTTTTGTAATTGATGAAATCTCTCAAATATTATAGTTATTAGTATTATTTTGGTGGTTGTTGCTTGTTGTCATTGAGACCAGAGGCCTATACCACGAAGCGCGGTCAACTTATCCCCGGTAACTCACTTCTATCCAGGATTTAGTAACCGCAACAATGTTAATCAGGATAATCGATAGCATGACGCAAATTAACAACACGGTAACTCAATCCAGGATTGTCTCATCCAGAGCCGTGAACGGGCACGTATAAGGGGAGGGCTCAGAGGCAGCTGACCAATCACAATCATGAGCAGAGAACACGCTGAGAAGCGAACACACTGGCAGAGCTCCATATTTAACATGTGAAAAGCAGCGTCTGATAAAGTTAAAATATGAGGATGAAAAAGCCTGTAGGCTATAATGGAGAAAGGAAACACCGTAACAGCTGTCAATCACAGACAAAATGCGTGGTGGACTGTGAAAATGCGCAAATTACTCATCATTGGCTAAATCTAACACTGATCACACTCATGAATCTCATGAAGCAATACACTGTGAAAATGTGTTGCATGTCTGACAATTATCACCCCATTTCCTCAGATGTAATCCCTCTGTGGTGAGGAGGTCGTGGGAGCAGATAAAAAAAAATACAAAAACATAACTGCGTCTGGTAGGTTGGTCTGTTTCATGTCATATCAGCTACATTTGAGATTTAAGTCGTCGCCTCAATTAAATCATAAAAACACACCGATCTGAAGTCTGACCCAAATTAACGATTCAAAAATCAGCAAGAAAAAAAATCCCTCAAACACATGAATAAAGAGCAGGAAGGACATGATGGACATGATATATAATGTGGAATAATGTGCTGTTTCACATAAGAATTACATCCCTTTAATTTGTCAAGCACTTTATGATGCATTTGAATGTATGAAAGGTGCTATAGAAGTGAAGTTTAAATTGCAGGGCGATGCAAAACGACAGCGGGACAGTTCGTGCACCGCTCCTGCGGGTCACACGGGGAATAAACGGCTCCAATATATCACCCAGGTAAAGATGATTCCTGGCCATGAGAACCGGTACGTCTCATAGCGCGTCGTCAGGTTGATCTAGTGGGTCAAATCAGTATTGTGACACTCCTTCTCATCTTCATGCTAGTCTCAAGAGTTGTGCGCCTCCTTCTACCGGGTTCAGGAGAAGAGGGCAGGGCATTGATTTGGAGAAGCTGATTGGCTAGTGCGAGGGTCATCTCGCAGGATCAGATTCAACCTCCAACTTCTCCTGCTCCGGAGCAGGATAGCCGTTCAGAGTAAGTCACCATGGTGATCTACTCTGATAAAAAAGGAACCGGCTTCGTGCTATCGGTAATCAAGAGTTAACCCTGAAGTTATCTCGCTAAGATAATCCTGCTTCGTGATATAGGCCTCAGCAGTGTTGATGACAGCTGTTTTATTATTATTGTTGTTGCGAATTATGTTGACCATTGTGGTGGTGTTGTTTTGTTATTTTTGAATTTTTTTAAGTGCCTAAAAGGGGCAGATAATACAAGATTGTTCTTCTTTCTGTTGCTTTTCATTCAATTATATGTGTATATCCTTGTATAACTAACTAACTAACTAACTGACTAACTAACTAACGCTGTGCTGCGTTTTTGCCTGATACTGATGCCTGTGAAGAACGGGGGTCCAAGTAACATTTATTATGCAAACACAAACATGTACGGTACCTCAGATTATTTCCAGTTGTTACAGTTCATGTGAAGCCCTTTCCTTTGTGACTGTTGCAGAGATACATTGTAAACAAAGTTTTTTTCTGATGTGGGTACATCACATACTTAAAGAAATGACTGGAATAACTAAGAGCTCCATGTCATTGTCCTCTGCTGTCACTTTACATTCAGGGTTAACCACAAAGCTGTTATACCCTGCAATGTTTGTTTTCGGCTTTCACCACATCTCTTCTTTCCAGCTTATCATTAACCCTTTCATGCCTGGTGTCCACTATAGTAGACAGATATTTAAATGTTATACCCTTTAGGTTGCAGTACCATGTCCAACTATCAGGTGGTAAATCCCCAAACCCTTGTCTTAAGTTTCATAAATATACTATCTTTGCAAATTTTTACCACATTGAGATATTGCATCTTAAATCCAAAACACCCTGCAAAGGGCAAATTGGGTAAAGACGTGACCCAAGCCAAAGCGTGTGTTTGTTGTGATGCTAATGAATGCAGCTCGGACCTTCCTCAGAACTCTGCATTGATTTACAACTTCTTTTTTTCAACAACTTAGGCCGCATTTACATGGCGCCGAAAACGGTCAAATCGGATAAGTTTTCGTTGCGTTTTGGCCTTGCGTTTAGATGAGAGCATGTTGCGTTTCCATCTAAAACGGAAACTTTTGAAAACAGGCTCCAGAGTGGAAAGATTTCAATCCGCTCCCCATTCGGCTCTGTGTAAACCCATATCAGAGCGTTTCAGGGTGAAACACTGACGTCACCGCATTTGCAGTACTCTTTCACATGAAGGCTGCACGCGCATACCAGGAACAACAACAGCTTCGGCCGTCTGCCGAGTAACATGTGAGCGTCTTACCGTGCTCGGTTTGTTATCCAGACAAAACTACCCAGACAGATTTGTTGTCCAGTAAAGAAACTCCTGCCTCTCTGTGCGTCTATTCACCATTGTTGTTTGTGAAAAGTTTTTCTTCTTCGTTCATGTGTTGTAGCAGCGCTGCCTCTCTGCAGACCTACACCGCCATCTACTGAACCGACATGCATACTACACCGGATTAACTCGTTTTTTTTGCAAAAGTCCTCCCAGCCCTAATGAGAATACATTGACACAAGTGATTATTAACTTAAACTTTGTGGTTTAATTGATAAAAACAACAACAGCAACAAAAAATCTCCAGTTTTTAATTTTAACACATTTATAAGTTTGTATTTGTTTTATGATATCTTTACCTCCATTTTGGATTTCATTTTAACCAACTTCAGATTAAACATGCTAAGAAATAATAATATGAATCCAGGTTAATACTGAATATGTTAGAGAATATAAACAATGTGTTTTACATACATTGATGCTGCGGACTATGTCAAGAGTTTAACCGCTCCCTCACAGATCTTTTCCCCTCGTTCATTCATCACCACAGTGAGCTCTGTAGTCTCTTTAAAGTAAAGGCTGAACTATCTGGACTCTTATTTAAAGTGAATATTTAACATTTTGTCCATACGATTTGTTATCTTTAATGAAATGCTGGAACATTGGCTGTGTTTATACCTGTGTGGGATGAGACTCTGGCCCATGTGAACAGGAGATCTTTGCACACTGATGCATCTCCTCACATTCACAGGGTGTTAAAGGAAATGCTTCGTCATGCTGCTCTTTGCTGCCTTGTCTGTACATACTGTCTTTATGGCAGCAGCTGTTATTATCTTTATAGAGTAGCTTAGTCAAACTTTCTGCTGCTGCAGGTCCTTAAAGGGACAGTGCGCCAAGTTTAAAGTAATTAATAAGCTAAAAAGGGTGTTTACATTCATAAATAAGTCCTTGTTTGTGTCAAACTGCCTCTGACTGGTCCTCCTGAGTGAAGAATTTCTTATTTTTGTTCACCCTTTAACTCCCAGCTTAACTGTTTGGCTGCGGTCGATAAATTCAAGAATATTTAATGTGTTAAAAACACAACACATCATGTTTGTTTCTGTCAATGTTTTAGGTTACAGGAAGAAAAACGACAAACACACCAGAAGAACAGATCATCTTTGTGTGGGATTTAAAGGTGAAAAAGCTAAAAGCTAATATTACTATTATTATAAATACTTACCTATTTACTAGGGGTGTAACGAAATTTCGTGCCACGAAATTTTGTGCCACAAAATAATAAATAATAAAAAATGACGAAATAAAATTCAAAGGCGCACGAAATAAAAAGACGCGAAGAGGCGCTGGTGATTTTTCACCCTCCTAGCGTACCGTAGCAAAACACGTGCTTAAGAATGGAGGAAGACAAGGTCGAGGAAACATGTTTGTTCGCCATGTTTGTCTGGGCACGCTCTGCGTACGTCACTACGTGCCTCTTATGTACGTATGTAAACGGGGCCATTGTGACTGTGACACATCTGATACAAAAAGCTGAAATATTTCTCCGTGAAACATTCCCACAAAATGTGTGAAATTCTTATTAAACTGATTTTTAAGCTATTCTAATCTTATATTTTAGGCTTTAATTAGTTTAATCTTTGTTTAGTTCTCAAGTGTTACCATTCACTAGCACACACAGAGCATTTCCTTCTTGTGAGCAAGAGGACGAGAAATAGCTGCGCTGTGATTGGCCAAAGACATTGGCATGTTGATAGCTGCTCTCTGATTGGTTGGCACACTGTGACTGACATGTTCGGGCAAAAATTGAGATGTTGCACATGCTTGAAACAAAAGGTGTTTCTGCATCCGTTTGAGAGAAAATTGTGTATTTGTTTTTGAATTTTCATTGATTAAAACTTTCAATAAAGTTAATTTTTGAGTTGTCTGTGAGAGGAAGGTTTGGGCAAAATTTGGGTGCGGTTATATTTACCTCCGCCAAGGAGGTTATGTTTTCGGGAGAGTTTGTCTGTCTGTGAACAAAATAACTCAAAAAGTTATGGATGGATTTTGATGAAATTTTCAGGAATTGTTCAGCATGGGAAAAGGAAGAACTGATTCAATTTTGGTGTTGATTTGGATCAGCGCCATGATGAATAATGTGATTTTCGTGAATAACTACTGAACTAAAACAGGTATCACTAGAAAAGCACTCGGAGAGCGCAGACCTCCGCCAGCACCACAGTCCTCACCTTGTGATTTTCACCATAGATATTAGTCCTACCATTATTTCATGTAAATATTTAGATTCCTTGACCAGGAAAACATACCTTTAGCAATTGGGTTCATAATGATATCTATTTTAGTTCAGTAGTTATTCACAAAAATCAAATTTTTCGTCATGGCGGCCAGACGCTGATCTGGATCAACACCAAAATTGAATCAGTTCTTCCTTTTCCCATGCTGAACATTTCCTGAAAATTTCATCAAAGTCCATTCACTACTTTTTGAGTTATTTTGTTCACAGACGGACGGACGGACAGACGGACAGACAGACAGACAGACAGACAGACAGACAAACTCTCCCAAAAACATAACCTCCTTGGCGGAGGTAACTAGAAAAGCATTCGTAGAGCACAGACCTCCGCCAGCTCCACAGTCCTCACCCATATTGTGATTTTCACCATAAATATTAGTCCTACCTTTATTTCATCTAAATATTTAGATTCCTTGACCATGAAAACATACCATTAGCAACTGAATTCACAGTGGTATCTATTTCAGTTCAGTAGTTGTTAATTATTAATCCAGTTGCTAATGGTATGTTTTCATGGTCAAAGAATCTAAATATTTAGATGAAATAAAGGTAGGACTAATATTTATGGTGAAAATCACAATATGGCTGAGGACTTTGGCGCTGGCGGAGGTCTGCGCTCTTTGAGTGCTTTTCTAGTTGAGTTAAGTCTTTGTCAGGCAAAAATCGTTAAGATATGTGGTGCATGTTATGATCAAGACATTATTTTATACCTGGGAATAAAAAGTAAAGACCTATTTGGCACTCTGACAACATATCCGTTTTTATTCACACACAATGGCCAAATATGGGCAAAATGCTGTGAAGGGTAAACAACCAAAATTTGAGAGTCCTCTTCGAATATTAACACTCATCTAAGTGTCTGATGTTTTATATTCTTTGATTAAGGAGCTTAAAAAATGAGATGTAGACTGTCATTGTATGTTCTTTTAACACTTCCTGCTGTCTCACATTAGTCAATTTGTATTAACAGACCAAAAAAGTAAAAAATGTGCTTCATGAGAATTAAAAAATAATTCTTGTCTATTTTAGTTGGCATATTAAATCAAACCTCGGACAGAAAATCAAATTGTAACTTCTCAAAAACCCATTGGAATTGTTCACAACACTTCAAAAATATAAATGTATCCCTTCATTTGTCATAAATATGCAAGTAATTTGTCAAAAACCAGAAAAGGAAGTTAATTTTCTTCCATCTTTGTTTCTTTTGGTGTTCCCATGTTTGGTTATCTGAGCAGAAAGCAGTCTGATAGTTTAGTTTTTCTGCTTGAATGGCATGTGACCCGGCATCTATTTGTATTTTCTGCTGCAGCCGAGTTGTCATATGTTGTGTTGATGTGAATGTGTGGGAACGAGCTGCTGTATTTGTTGTTCTTTGCCCACCATGCTGTTGTTTTTAGCATATCTGTCCTCTCCTGTTGATTTAGGACCCCGCTCATCTCTCATTGCGACCACCGCTGTTTGTGGGAGATCCCAAGATAATGGCGTTTCTTAGGCTTGAAGTCAAATCCAAGAAATACGAGTTTTCTCGAGTCTGCAGAGATGCAGTGTCAGCGACCTTGGTGACCTTTGCGAAATGTTAATCAGAAGGAATGAACAAAAACACATTTGAAACAGCAACATATTTTTACATTTAACAAGTTGTTCAGAAGATCTTGTGTGACTTAACTAAATATGCTCCGGCTGATAAAAACTAAAATCATGGGCCTATATTCATTAAAAACAAACTGAATTCATAGCTTGGAATTAATGTCTGCAGTCCCCTTTTTAATCTCTGAAGTTGTAGGCTGTTTCAGGTGAGACTGAGATCTTACAGGATTTCTGTGGATGTGAAACAGAGATTTTATTCTCCTTAGGCTATTTTTGACATTTTTGGACCCAGAGTGGTTTTTAGGAGATCGTGACCCATTATAGATGGATTTGTTGATTTAAAGGTCTGACAGTCGAAAGACTGAAAGGGTTAAGAAAGAGCCATGAATGATTTTAAGACCCAAAGGCTTCATAGAGCTGCTATATAAACATTTTAGGCTCTGACATTTGTGTACCGATGCACTCTTGAACTTGCTAGAAAAATACCCAAACTAACTGACTTTGGTGTTCACAAAAGACTCACTGTTAATGTAGACAAGCTGGTATCTATCTGATAAGTAGGACTTAAACCACTTTAAAGCAGTTCCTGTACTCCTAAATAGTTCCTGTAATCTCTGTACAAGAACATTTTTATCCATTGTGTAAAAAATCTACACTGACATTTTGTAAGACAAGTACAGAGAGAAGTCCACCTGAAGCTGAGAGTAAATATTGTGGTACTTAACTTGAGTACTCTGTGTTTTTGTGAGCTCTAAATCTGGACAGAAAGTCCATAAAAACAGGCAGTTGTTTTTAGGAAGTCACATTGCTGGTTAGCCACTACTTTCTCAAGGATCTTTGCAGTAAATGAAAGGTTTAACATAGGCCTGTAGTTAGCAAATGTGCCTGAATCAATTGTAGTTTTATTTTTTACGAGGAAGAGGCTTGATTAGAACTACTTTAATAGACTGCATCACGTAGCCCGTTGACAAAGATATATTGATTGTCTCCAAGACAATCAACATATCAACATAAGAGTAAATTAGGGATGCACAATACCATCGGAACAACATTGGAACAGGCAGATAATTTACTAAAATAGTAATTATCAATGGCAGATATGACGACCGTAGCCAATATTTTAGCTGTTCAAGTTGACCATAATATCCCGTATGTCGGCTGTAATTTAGGCAGGATTTCAATCCATACTATAATTGATTAAAGAATGACATGTTGTTTTTGTTGCTTTCCATCTGTTTTTGACACAAATGGACTGTTACCATAAAAGAAGTAGGACTTTGTACTTATGACAGAAAATATTGGTATTCATATTGGTATCAAGGGAATGAGTTCGGGAATATCGTCATACCGAACACTGGCAAAAATCCAATATGGTCCAATATGCATCTCTCAGAGTTTTAGAAAGGAAACAGTGGAGTTTAGCATAAAGTTTATATCATCACCGAGATGACTGGTGAAGCAACAGTAGACTGTTATGATAACTTCCGTTGTTGTATTGCTGTGTATAATTTGACACATATATTAAAAACAGGGAGCCTAAAAGAAGTCTTAGCTCCTTCTATATATGAATGCATTGGTCTAGAGCAGGGCTATTTAATTAGAAATTCAGTTGGGCCAGATTTTCAGTTTTAGGACATGAATTGGGCCGGACATTTTTTGACAGACAGTGAGCAAATTTAACCACGTAAAAGAAACATAATTAGATAACAAACACACTGGACGTTTATTAATTTATTACCATATCCAAAAGGGCATAAACTCAATTAGGAGCAGTACTTAAACTAAACTTCTGCTGAAATGCTGTTTCTTTAAATGTAAAACTTCAAACTAATAACTTCAACACGTTTGACAGGTAAATAAAAGCACATATTAAGGTGCGTATGAAAATTAAAAGTGCAGATTAAAAACACCATCTTTTGGTCAAATTTAAAAGTGCATTAGAAGTAACTTGATCAACAGCAGCCTTTCAGAACGTGTTGCATTCAATGTCTGTTATAGTGTTGGAATTTTTGTAAGACCTTGTAAGTGTTTGCAAAAGTTTTTCCTGTTTTTCTCACGGGACCTAAGTCACAATCACCTTGAATTTGGGCCACTCGAGGGTTGCTTTTGGGCTGCATGTGGCCCTTGGGTCGCTAATTGAATGGGGCTGGTCTAGAGGTTAGGATATAATAATTAATGACCATCCGCTTCCTGTTGCTACAAATTCTCTGAGTTTAATCTTTTGCGGCATTCATCTGCATTTTTATGCAACAAGCAGTAGTTTAATAGTACGGTTAGTCTGCTAGAAGCTGGACCTATGAAATACATATTTAGCTGACTTCAGGTACAACATTGAATTACTTAAAATTTAACTTACGCATATACAGCTAAAGATTTAGCTCCTCGTCCTTGTGTGCTTCTCAATCAGACAAAACTAGACTAAGATTTCTGCATAGGCTCTGTGGTGGGCTTTGACCCAAGAGTTTGACACGTGGCATAAGTTGTCTTATTCGGATATCACCATAAGCGAGAATGATTTTTTATGCATTTTGTCTCTAGTAAAAGGAAACTATCGAGTAAGCATGGACTGAACAAAGCTATCCATTTTTGTTAGCATTTGAAATAGAGCAGTTAGCACGTTGCTCCTGTGTTTAAGGTCCACAATAAGAAATGGTTGCTGTCTTGAAGGGGGAATTTTCTCCAACTTCAGGAAAGGTGAATATGTTTTTTTTCTTCTTTTTTTATAAGTAACTGGCTGTAAGTAGATCAGTTTTTGGCATTTTGGCTGCTGCTTTGGGAAAACTCTGGGAAAACACTTCTGCTAATCAATTAACCCCCATCCCCAGAATAAAGAAAGAAACTAAACTAAACGACAAAACAAATTTGACTATGACGATCATGGGTCTGTCACTAACTTTAGTTCTTACTTTAGTCCACTTGTCTCCTCTTACCTCCCTTCCTTCACCCTCACACCAACACAGCATGGTGTGGATTTGCTGTTCATCATGAGACTGGGATCCACATTCAAGATTTCCTGCTGCTTAACAGAAGGTTTTTTCTTGAGCCATGATGGAGGGATTCATGATTGGCTATATAGATTCATGTTGGTGTTGGATGGATAAATTTGTATGTATATGTGTATCTTTATATGTATATATGTATCTATTAGGGGTGCAACGATACACATAATTCACAGTTTGGTTCAGTTCGATATGTTTCTGTCACGGTTCGATACTTTTTTGATACAAAATTTGAAACATTTCAATGCCTTTTTTACTTGTGGTTTATTAAAATAACCAACATTTGTTTCGACTCAGAGTTCATTTTAAATGATTTAAATGACTGTCTAAATGACCCAGGTAAAGTCTGTAGCATGTGTGCTGCTTGTTGTTTCTGTCTGGTTCCACTTGTTTCAACTCCAGAATGATGTCGGCGTTTGTTGTATTTGCCTCGATGTAGTTTAGCATCGTGTTGCACTTCGACATACTGTCGTTTTTTTGTCCACGACACCCTTACCATCAGGGTCATACTTAACACAGAAGCCAAAGTAGTCCCAAACTCCAGATCTGAATGATAGTGGAGGGTCTTCAATTTCAGCTGAAGGTAAAGCACTGGACATGTTGCAGCGCCCTAGCGTATGTAGCTTCTTCTGTCTCAGCAGCTTGGCCGAATGAAAGGGGAGGTGCTGTGCGTGCAGCTCAGTGGATCTGTGCTCGACAATGCAGCCCGGAGTAGTGGAACGCAGATTTACTGAACTTTCAGTGCATAGCACCTTGTCAGACGTTGATCAAATAAATAAATACAAAATTGCATATTGTTCGGTTCATAGGGCGTACTGAACTGAGGCCACTGTATCGAACGGTTCAATACAGATACATGTATTGTTGCACCCCTAGTATCTATGCATATATGTGTATCCATGAAATGAAGAGTTGTATGCTCTTTTGTAGAGTGTCTTGAGATAACACTTGTTATGAATTGGCGCTATACAAATAAAATTGATCGATTGATTGAAGAAAGGACAGTAGTGCCTATAATTATGAGTTTAACAGCTGGCTTAAAAAAGAAATATCATTAGTCCAAATGTTTTTCAGTTCCCTTTTTAAGTCCTTTATCAATTCCCTTATCAGTTCTTTCCACTTTGTTCTGCATGCCTTGTAAATCAAAGATTTGAGGTTCTCAAAAGAAGTAGTTATCAGGTGTATCTAAAGATGTAATCCTGGCAAATAGAAAATAAAAATAATCAAAATAGTGGCTTTCTTTTATGTGTCTGGCATATAAAGGGAGAAACTTGATTAAAATTGATAAAGAAGCTAAATGATATGCAGAATCAATAATGGCATTGGTATCAATAAAGTCTTGTCAGGTCCCATCCATGCAAAGAAGTGGATTAATATACTAAATTAAATATTATATAATTTAAACAATTATAACAACATACAGTTGATATACCGTACATTTCATGTTCAAACTATGGTGGCTCATATAAGTGACATCATGTCATGTATCATCAAATTTTTAATTTTATTTAGGTTGAACAGATTCAGTGAAGGAAACTTAAAAACAGTTGTAAACAAACAAAAAGAAAAACAAAAATACAAAAAAGTACAAGCTGTTCAAGTTCAGAGGGTTAGAAATGTAGGCCGAACTTAAGCAGCTTTTGAACAACAACCCTTCAAAACATTCCTGCAGGAGAGCTCAGTCTGTACTTCAGCTGAAAGTTTCTACTCCAGACTTCAGTGGTTGTTTCTTAAAGACCGACAGCTGCATGAAGAGTTTGTAAAAAATAATGATAACTCTTTGGATCAGCATATTTCATTTTTAAAGTATCGAGTCATCTTGTCTCATGGGTCCCAGAAATATACCCACCAACCAAGGCTGCACCTTGCTAATATCAGGTTGGGTCAGTTGAACACCCACGATGCAAATCACCTGTTCCACCACATCCCAAAGGTAGTTGGGTTGAGATCTGGTGACTGTGGAGGCCTCTGGGGTGCAGAGAACTTATTGTCCTATTCAAGAAACCAGTTTGATTTGAGCTTTGTGGCATAATGCACTATCCTGCCATCAGATAATGGGTAGGCTGTGGCCATTAATGGTTGGACATGGTCAGCAACAATACTCAGGTAGGCTGTGGCCTTAAAAGGACACTCAGATGGTACTAAACAGACAATTCCCCAAGTCCCTGCGATTCGAGTCCCAAGCAAGTCTCGAGTCAATTGATCCGAGTCTCAAGCAAGTCCCAAGTTTTTTCTGTTGTGGGCAAGTCGAGTCGAGTCACAGGTTTATCAAGTCAAGTCCCTCACCATTTTTCCCCAGTCCACCCAAAAAGCACTCAGATTTTTATCTTGAAGAGAGAAACCTGATCTTCCCACACATACAACACACGTGCACCCTCTTCACTAATGTTAGCTTTGCTAGCTTCATATTGACCGCAGGTCGGGCTAACGTTCCTGCCATATTAACCTATGGCAGGAACACTAGCTACCTGGCTAACGTTTGCAGGTTTCATTTACTTGGCTTCATGTTTCCTCAGATGGCAGATAAAGTTTGTTGTTTTGCCCTCTATTTATCTTACCAAAGCGCTGCCGGTCGTGAACTTGGCGTGTCTTCGTTTTTCAGCCGATTGAAATTCTTTACATGCAAAGAAAATAACTTTGGGCACAGAAGACAAAGCGGTTGCCAAATTGAAACCCACGTCCCGCGCACCCTGCCCACTGATCATCACTGGAGCAGAAGCAGGTGTGTGGTAGGAACCTATGTGCGTAGTACTGTGTTGTGTTAAGGACAATTATAGGTGACGGACAAGTGTACTGTGAATGGAGCATCAATAAAGTGAACCTAAAAGAAAAGAGCGGCGTATATCTCCTGTCTGGCTCTTCATATAAAGCCTGAGTGTGTGCAATTTTACGAATCATGTTGTCTCAAGTCAGGTCGAGTCTGGAGACATTTTCTCTCGAGTCCGAGACGAGTCTCAAGATTTTACCTCCTGAGTCCGAGTCGAGTTGCAAGTCGTCTCATTAGCGGTTCAAGTCGCCTCGAGTCCGAGTCCCTATGACTCGAGTCCAATTGTCTGGTACTAAAGGCCCCAAAGTGTGCCAGAAATGTCTCCCACATCATTTCTGAACTGATAAAAGGGGGAGAGGATGGAGCAATGTTCTTGTTTTTTTGTTTTAGATTATTTGTGTTCTTATTGACAGGAGAGACGGACAGTGGATAGGCTTGGAAAATGGGTGAATGTTGCTCTGAATGTTGCCGCAGAAGTCGAGTCTGATTAGACCATTTTTTGTTCACTTACTAAAAAAGAAAAAAACATTTTTCCAATCATAATGCGGTCTAAGTCTCCTGCTCAAAGCTGACAGAAGTGACACCTGTTGTGGACTTCTGCTTCTGTGGCCCATCTGCTTCAAGACTCATCGTTCTACGAATTCAGAAATGAGCTTCTGCATACCTTGGTTGTAAGAGCGGCTTGTTCAAGTCACTGTTGCCTTTCCATTATCTTAAATCACTTGGCATTACTAGCAAGGATTTTTTGCACATAAACTGTGGCTTTTGGAATATTTTCTCTTTTCTGAGCATTTTCTGTAGGTCAGTAGTGAAAGTAGTAGGTCAGTAAACTCTGAAATCTGTCACAAAAATCAACTTTCTTCTCATTCTGATGCTTGTTTTTGACTTCAGTAGGTTGCATTGACCATGGCTTCATGCTTAAATACATTTTGGTGCTGATGGCTGATTAACTATTTGCAGTAATAAGCAGTTGAACAGGTGTGCCTAATAAAGTGGCCTGCTGTAGTATTTCTGTGGGATTTTTGAGGGATATCAGCGGTGCAGTAGCAGTTGGCAGGATTCCAGAGCTAACCGAGTTTTCTGCCCGTCTAATTGAATTCCCCGTTGCTCCAAATGTGTGGAAACTCAAAACAGATGTCCATATGATCTCTCCTGCCTTTTACCTGCCTCCTTAAACCTCCTCCCTCCTGATCCCGATCCGCTTCTAGTCATGCATTTAATTTCCCTGTTAGGCCGAAGCCCCCGTGGACCCTCTTTTAACCGCTTCCCCTCCCTGGAGGACCAACGCATGAGCTCCAGAGCGGTGAAATGGATCCAGTCCTGCGGGTGAAAGTGTCCGCAGCAGAAGGAAAATATCAGATTTGTTTCATCCTCGGCCCTCATGGCGGTGTTTAAATTTATCATCTCAGCTGCTGTTTGCTTTGTTGAACTGTTATTTAAGAGCCAGAGCACCCAGAGGCCACGCGGTGTGACGGGGCCGCCGCTGTTCAGGAGATCAGATCTGAACCAAACATGGATGCAGGGCAGAGCATGAGCACGGCGCACAAACCGCTGGTGACGCATTCCCCCGAGAGTCCACAAAAGTGCTCAGTGCCGCTGTAACGTAGCAACACAATCGACTTCACAAACACCGTCCTGCTCCTCTCATGCAGCATCTGCACTGGTTTTGACCTCCAAAAAGGGTCGTCTGCCCGGAAAACATTTGGTATTCTGGGTCACATTGAAACTTTTATGTCCTGATAAATGCTCTTATTTTTCTGCCCTGTGAAAACTTAGCCACCTGTTCACTCTTTAAGACAAATAATAATACCAGTTATGATTATAGGAGTGAATTCAGGTGTATTGGGACATCAGGTAATTTGGGACAGAAAAGGAAAAACAATGCTCCCACTTCCCTTTATTGTCTTTATGTCGCCGGTCATAGATTCTCCTCATAGCACCTTTAATTTCAATATAGCTCTGTCCATGTGCTCCTATTTTTATTAGTTCCTGTTTAGTTTTCACTACGGGAAAAAAGATTGTTGATGAAAACTATGATAAAAAGAATGAGTCAACAAAATTAATACTGGGTTGCATTAAGTGTGGGCCCAGTGTTATTTTACAAAAGTGTTTTTGAGCTATCTTTACGTAATTGCTCACAAAAGCATGAGAAATGCCTGAAACTGTTTGAACTGTATGTTTTACTGTATCCCAATAGCAAACACATTAACTGATTTAGCATGCTAGGCTACTACACGTTTGTTATCGGGTTTTAGAAACCACTTACTGTCTGTAGGGATCGTTTAACTCTACTTAAAGGTGCAGTGTGTAGAATGTGGCATTTTATACATCCACCGCATTTCGCCAAACAGAAACGATGAATAATAGGATATATACAGGGTTCCCACGCGTCCTGGAAAACCTGGAAAATGATTGCCCAATTTTCCCGTCATGGAAAACAAATGGAAAATGAGGAAAAAAGTGAAATGTCCTGGAAAAGCTTAAATTGTCCTGGAAAAGTATTTGTCTTCCTTCTAGCTTGAAACATAGGAAATGAAGTAAAAATGCACTTAGTAACCAATGTACACGTAGACAGAAAATGTGAGTAGGTAAAATGATGCAAGTTAAGGCATAAAATATAAAAACTCAAAACAATGGGGACAAAAAGAAATAATAAAAAAAAAGACAAAATAAAATTTAGGCTAAATTAACAAAATCTA
The DNA here is from genome assembly GCA_036419115.1 of Scarus forsteni. Taxonomy (NCBI): domain Eukaryota; kingdom Metazoa; phylum Chordata; class Actinopteri; order Labriformes; family Labridae; genus Scarus; species Scarus forsteni. Next base: position 3,523,343 of record JAZDUH010000380.1, on the reverse strand, counting down.
TTCATAGAAAAGCAGAGTAAATATATATATATATATACATATACATATATATATATATATATATATATATATATATATATAGATATAGATATAGATATATATCTATAGATACGTAAATATGTATACGTATCGTGCTGGAGAGTTAGAAACAAAGAAATTCTAAGATCAATATGATCAATAGCTAGAGATATTGTTCATCAACCTCTAATCTTGTTTTTTAGAAGGCTAACTAGAATTGAAAACTGCCCACAGTAACAATGTAACTTCAGTTGGTTATGTGACACTGGAAAGGGTCCTGGAAAATGTCCTTGAAAAGTCCTGGAAAGTGATTTCTAGAAAAGAGTGGGAACCCTGTATATATGTTTCTATTTGTATGTAAAGTCCGTCAAAATAGGAGTACATCAACCCCATTAAACGTTGTTTTATTTTTATTTAGTTAGAAAAATCTTTCTAAAAAAATTACATTATCGCGGGCCGCTGTTTCGTGTAGGCCGACATATCGATCTGCTGTGTTGTCTACGGGTGATTGTCAGGGACAAAAAGAACGAAACGCGAATCTGTCCGCTGGTTCTGAAATCTACCTGAAATGCAGGTGAAGAAGAGGAGAGGATGGCAGTGGATGTATAAAAAGTTGTTACCCTGTCCTAGAGATTCAAACTGTGTATAAACACACAAACAACATAAATTGTGTGCTGTGTTCAGGATCCTTTTGGTCATCACAGTGTTCCGTTGCTTAGCGACGTGACGTTTTGGTTACAATTTGGCTCATTCTAGAATCTGAACGCTAGATGTCGCTAAAATGCCAAATTCTACACGCTGCACCTTTAATGTGCAATTCTCCACCGATAAAATGTTCAGCACTCCAGATTTGATACATTTTGTCTACAAGATTGGTAATTCAAGGTTGCCCTTTTTTTTTTTTGCTAGTTTATCATTTTTAGTTCTAAATGAGTGGTATACCACAGTTATTATCAGATTTGGGACAACAGTTTAAACATATATAGTGGAGATTTTAACTGCGTTGTTGTTTTCACTTTAAGATACAAACAAACCAGCCAACAGTTTGAATCTGTTTGCTTTTACTGGAAGACTCCTCGAAGTAAAACATGTCAGCACAATGTGATAACTCCAGTATTGATTTGTTTTTCTGCTGCACTGAGTGATGGTCTGATCTTCATGATATCTTCTTGTAGTTGCAGTATTACTTTCTGTAGACGTATGAAGAGGACACACATGCTCCTTGTGGTCTAATTGATCCATCGTAAAGGGATCACTTTTAAATATGACTGCGATGTTAAACAGAGTATTTGTGTTAAAGCACTGTCTTCGGAAGGTGGAGGGAATGTTTGTTTTAGAAGATACACGAAGCAAGATCAGTGGAAATGGAGGTCTTTATTTATTCATTCGTTCAGGACTCAAAGCAAAAATTTCAGGACCAAAAAAGGCAGACTCAAAGAGAAAAACCTGAGATATTCATAGTTTTACAAGAATTTTGATTGTAGTCACTCATGATGAACCATGTGACGTTCTCTCCCTTCTCTGAATCGAAGACGACATCTCTTATTTATTTTACTGGCGGTATTACATAACAGAATTCCAACGACAAGAGCTTCATCAGACTGTTGTGTGACTTATAAAAGACCCTGTACACCCACACACATTTTTGTATTAATTACTCTTACTGAAGGACCCAAGGCAACGAGGGATGGGAATCCTTAACTCCCTTAAAGAATCAGTATCATTTAGGGATGGGAATTGATATGATTTTATCGGTGCCAGTGCTCTTAACATATTAATCCAGCGTCTCAGGCTGTACTGAAGTTCTCGCTGAGTCCAACAGGATAAACACTGTCAGAAACTTTGTGATGTGTACAGGTTGGCTTGGTAACGTTAGTACTTGATGAAGCTAAGAACATTATGTGTTTAAATGTATTTTACAGAGTTGGAGATTTGTTTTTTGCTGAACCTTGAATAAATTAGTTGAATGGTGGTAAAGTTAGGCACATTATGTTACTTGGTTATTATTTTGGTGTATGGCATTTTATTTATTAAAGGAGACATATCATGCTTGTTTCTCCTTTTCACTATGCCAGACTAGGATGCCTGTAAAGCATTTCTGCTCTCAGTACAAGTCATTTAGTTCCTTCATTGCCCCACAATAGTGTTCTCAAAATCCTCATTTTAGGCCATTATCAAGCTCTCGTTGAAACACTCGGTCTCCGGGCTGACCTAAAGTTACCTCGCAACGTCACAGCCCTTTGTGCTCTGATTGGTCAGTTCTATCGGGGGTAGAGCCAGCTTGTCCTTCTTTTTCTACGGTATTTTCCGGCAGGCTCAAAGCAGCAACCGCGTATTGAGTCCCCCTACAGACCAGAGCTGGTAATGAGTGAGTGTGAGCTAGGGATCTATATACTGCTGCTGGACGAATGTGTTCCTCGGCGACGGTTTTGTGGCTAACGGACATCACAGAGGAGGAAGTGTTTTATCAGATTACTCCAATAAAAAGAAATGTACCTCGTGTCGTCACGACGATTTAAATCTTGCGGACATCTCGCAATGACCTATTTTCAGAGGCATCAAATCTTGTTCTAGGATATCAGAAAAAATACAATATCTCATTTTTTGAAAATTAAGGGGGTGTAAGGTCTTTTTTTCAAATGTATTATATTATATGTAAGTATTAAATCATGCATCAGCATGATATGTCTCCTTTAAAATATTTGCACCGTTTTGCTAGTTCGGTTGAGTAATGGTCTATTCATCTGTCATTTTTTTTATTCATATAAGTCAGGGGTGTCCAAACTTTTTGCCATGAGGGCCAGATTTGGCAAGGTGAAAATGTCCAGGGGCCGACCATTCAGCTTTTGTCTCTAATTGTCTCTTAATATCTAATGAAATGTCTTCAATTCTCTGTACCAGTGTTATGAGCCAGGCAAACACTGGCAAAATCTTGCTTCTTCTCAGGACAAGTTTTCTAAACTATTTTCAGCACACAGTCTTTAATAAATTCACCCTCAGTGAAAGGTTTGCAGTGCTTGGCAATCAGCGTTGCCACCTCGTAGCTAGCCCTTGTGGCATTTTCATTTGACTCATGGGCTCTTGTGGAAAAAGCGCTGAGGTGCCGTTAAAAAAGCTTCCAGTTGTTTCAATGTTTGGCCGCGTTCGGCCCCAGTTAGCTTGTAGTATTTAGCATGTTTTGTCTGGTAGTGCAGCTTGACATTGAATTCCTTGAAAACAGCTACAGTCTCGTGGCAAATTAGGCAGACACAGTTGTTTCATATTTTGGCAAAAAAATACTCCAATTTCAACTTGTTCTGGAATCGGCGACACTCACTGTCAACTTTTCTTTTTACTACAGCCGCCATGTTTGAAATGGGATGGGCTGAAATGATGACAAAAGGTCAGGTGTCAAGTGCCACAAAGATGTGGCCGCAGCGCTACTGCCATCTTCTGGTGAAAGGGAAAATAGGTTTTTTTTATACACGAGTATTTTATACAGCAGTCAACGGTGCAAGAGGGCCACATGTAATTGATTTTATAACAGAGACTGCGGGCTGGTGAAAATTGAACACAGGCCGCATTTGGCCCCGGGCCTGACTTTGGACATGCCTGATATAAATGATAAATGAATCTTTTAATGAGTAATTCAGACATCCTTACTGTAAGATACTTGTTGCATTGCTGCTTACTGTGCAAACGTTTTTAATTGTCACTTTTCCTGGTTGAGAGTCACAGGAAAAGGACACACTTTTGACGAAATGTGTCAAACTGTCTCTTTGTCAAGGAGACCTTTCTGCCATCATTCTTATACTGAGTCATCCAAAATTTCAGTGATTTGTTCGATCTGCTAAATACTGCCTTAGGGACTTTTGGCTTTCACCATGTTTTTTTCACTGTGGGCTGAATGAACACCTGTCTCAGGGACAGTGTTGGGCAAATTACTTTAAAAAAAGTAATTAGTTATAGTCACTAGTTACTCTCCCAAAAAGGTAACTGAGTTACTAACTGAATTACTCCTTCATAAATGTAATTAGTTACCAGGTAAAGTAACTGATGTGTTACTTTTCTGAAAAATCTTTTTCTGCTTGGACTGTGTGTCTCCGTCTCTGTGTCCTGCCTTGTTGTTACCTGCTGCAGCAGCTCTGACATAAAGCACACTTCACATGTGTGTTCTTGACTTTTACTTCTTTTACTTCCATCCTGAAAACTCCAGTTTTAACTCCACAGATGCTCCAGACTCACCGTTGCTGCAACTAGCTGTGTTGCCAGATTTTGTGATTGAAATAAGCATTTTTAAAGAGAGAAACCTACATGAAGTGTGTTTTAATTTTTATCCACGTTACACTTCAATTTCAAAGTCATATTTCTTCTTTTTTTCCCTCAATTTACTAATCAGCATCAGAAAAAATGGCAGCTTCTGAAGCGGTCTGTATATCTGCGTTTTTTTTTTAAATCAGAAATGGACTTAATTTATTCTTTGAAAGAGGAGCAAAGAACGTCACTTAAAACTTGTCTTACAGGAAACATGCTTTTGCTCTTCTCCTGACCAGGAATCACTGCTAAGAAACTGGGAAAAAAGGTGGAAATCCTCCAAGGCCGTACCAGTTAGTCTATGGTTGTCATGGTTACTCAGTAATTCTCAGCGAAATCTACTCTCCTCAGAAGTTTACCGGAAAAACTTGGTAGGGATTGTCTTTGACGAGGTTCATGCCACATATAAGTAGGGATGTATACAGTGGACCGGTAGTTTCATGTACCGGTCCACAATTGGGTCAGTACCCGAACACCGTTAAGAATCTGGAAAAACTGTACCATTATTGGTACTTAAACATCTCTTCAACTGTCACGTAGTTATGACACTACCGCTGTCCGGCTCAAGAGTTCGGTCAGGGCTAAGTGCTCGAAGGCTTGGGCTCACTATAGCAAAGTTAATGAAAACTCGGCCCGATGCAATCTTTGTCAGAGAGAAGTTGCGTCCATGGGGGGAAATACTAGCAACATCACCAAACACTTGGAGCGCCCACATAGTATAAAGCTAAAGGAGTGCGGGCTGTTTGATTGCTATAGCAACACAAGTAGAGTTAGCAGCCGAGCTAACACTAAAGACTGCAGCACCGACAGAGACAGAGACTCTATTATCCGCCCCTTCGATAAAAACCCTGCCGAAAACAACACAGTCACACAGGGTTAAACTCTTGACGAACCACTGCTGCGCTCGGCCGTATAACTTGGATGAAAAGCCGACGGCACTTTACTGAGGTCAAGAGGAGCACCGGATGTGACTGACGGTCAAGCTGTGCTCACAGCGCCCTCTGTTGGATGAAACGGTCCACTGCTCCAGGCGCCCTGATGTGCTGCTACACTAAATATTTTACATTCGAATATTTATTTACTATTCAGTTACGGATATTTATCCCCATATTCGAACGGTTATACAACTATCTAATATAAAGTGAGAGCCCTAGTAGTCATCATTACAGCATTGATTTTAGCCCCACTGTTATATGGGTCTGTCTGTACATGCAGTCTGGTGGGCGTCATGAAGGGGTTTTGCCATCTCCTTAGCTTTCTTTTTGCCTCTGAGAAGCATTTGTAATGCATTACTTCTATTCTGTTGAAGCTTTATTGTTACCTTGTGGTAATAAAAAAAAAGGCTGAATCTTATAATATCTTGTAAAGTCTTTTTTTTACACAAAATTACGAGTTGTAGTATCGATAAGAGCATCGATAAGTATCAATACCGATAAGGAGTACCGGTATCAGTATCGGTATCGATAAAATCATAACGATATACATCTCTACATATATGTGTTAAATGATACATCTGTGTGGTATAATTTAATGTAAGACGATGGTCTAAGGTAGTTTAAGCTAACGGCTAACAACAGCGCAAGCTACGTCATACGTAGCAGTGTTGCTTGGTATGATTGGTCTGTGATGAGTGTGACGAGACAAAAAATCGTCTGATCATAAGCTGCTGTTGTTTTGAAGATTCTGCTTCTGAAACATTCTCGAACGGGTCTTTCCCAGATGGATTAGTGAAATGTTTCTGTGGCGGATATGGAACTGTCCATCTGGCGTGTCAGGTTAGGTAATGGCCAAACTTAAAAAAAGATTCGATTTTGGTGGTGATCCAGATAACTGCCATCATTTTTGCTCAATAACTGTCCAGCTAATAACGATATCAACATGATTCTGAGTGCTAAGTGTGGGTTGTCAGGGTCAATGAATCATATCAGGATGCTAACAACATGAACTATTGCCAATGGATGTACAGTCCTGCTCAGTATTATTGGTACCCCTTCATTATTTTCATTATTTTAACAATATCTTCAGAAATAAATTGAAAGGTACACAATTTATGTCATCAGGTTATTTTAATTGAAGGTCCAAAATAGTTAAAAAATCATTTATACAAGTTACATAATGTAATATCAAAGAGGAAATTGAAAAAAGCATGTGCAGCAATAATGGCACCCCTCTTCAGTATTTTGTTGCACACCCTTTGGCACTGATGACAGCCTCCAAATGTTTCTTGTAGCCATCTATAAGCTTCTTGCTCTTCTCAGCTGGTATTTTCTCCCACTCTTACTATGAAACTCTTTTAAGCTCTTGAACATTTGCAGGTTTCTTTTCCCCAATGACAGATTTCAGCCATACCAAAGATTTTCAATTGGATTCAGATCAGGACTCATTGCTGGCCATTTTAAAACAGGCAATTTTTTTCCTTTTCAACCATTCCTGCGTGCTTTTGGATGTGTGCTTTGGGTCTTTGTCTTGCTGAAGGACCCACGATCTTCGACTCAAACCAAGTGTTCTTACACTGGGTAGGACATTACGCTCTCAAATTTCTTGACAATTTTCTGATTTCATCATTCCTGTGATACAGTCAAGGCTTCCAGTACCTGATGCAGCAAAGCAGCCCCAAACCATTATGGAACCTCCACCATGCTTAATTGTTGGTAGGGTGTTCTTTTCCTTGTAGGCTTTCAAGAGGTGGCAATTAAAACTGCCTAATCTAAATATGACTGCATGATCATAGTAGCTTATGAAGTATGATTTACAAACCTTAATAAGAGAACATTACTTCTGCCAAGTTTGAGTCTGATAAAGTGATGCAGAGCAAAGTTAGAGAGGTTGTGAAGAAACTGTTTGTACTGTCACATTGTGTACTTAAACTACATGGATGCCAATAATGATGAGTAGGACTGTAATAGCAATATGTGAGCTACCTTTGTGGAGGTTTGCACTCTTTGGGTGCTTTTTATTATAAATGCTGTTGCCAACATAAAAAGTGAACTTGCTGTTGTAGCAGGACAGAGCTGTTGTCACCTAGGTTTTACCTGAAGTGTTAGACCACGTCCAGGAGGCCCACCTCCATTCTTTGCATACATTTTATGGTGGGTAACACAACTGTGCTGACCGGCTAACATTTTCTGTTTTGTCCACGGCTGGAACATTATTGACCCGGAGTTTTGTCCAGTCCTGTCACATTTATGTGAAGACAAAGTGCTATGTAAGCACAGGCAGACAATGGCTTAAAAATAGCAAAGACTGAGCCGTGTGTTTTAGTGTTCCTCGGCTTGAAATGAGGACATGATGTATGTTTTCCTGCTTGTGCCACATCCATTTTCATTAGGTGAGTCCCCTTCTCTGCTGGCAGTACGGGGGATGTTTTTCCTCTTCAGTCTCTCAGGCTTACCTTGTTATCAACCAGCCTCCGCGTTGGTCGTAGCTGCAGCTGGATCAGGAATCAGATCCTTGCTTTCAACCTCATGAATATAACTCTGATTTTTGTTGAGTAAGCCCCAGGCCTCATGAATTAAATCATTAGAATTCGTGATATTCAGGGAAACAGTCAGTCGCTGATTACTGTCTGGATTTACTGAGTCGTTCACCTTCCACCTGGCCATATGCCTCACAATGTAATCAAGTCTGCTCAGGCGATGAAGTGCAACCATTACAGCTGTCCTGCCTTTATGATGGAACTAATCAGAGGGCTTTTGCTGCTAATCATGTACTTAAAAAAAATCATTTTAGAGTTCAAAATATTTGGGTATTAGTTGATGTTTAGGCCTTCCTTTAATGCTTATTTTACATCTTGCTGACTGAGGGATGGGTTTTAATCCATATTTTGGTATAAAATTACCCCATGGAGTTGATTAATAATGATAATTTTTCAAGAAGTTACCTTTTTGAACAATAAAAGTTGTCACAGCCACATGGTGAACATAACATCAAGAGTTTTATGTAAGTTCAAGTCGGTACTAAACTTTATTACATGTTCATAAGAAAATACTGCCAAATTCTGCCATGCCTATACTGTAAAATACGGCTGCAAATATATTTACAGTAGCACTAAACTTTTTTAGTTTAACAGCACATTTCTGTATTTTTCAAAACAACATCCTTGCTTTATTTTAATTTACAGTATCATTGTAATGAACTATTCTACAACTTAATTGATTCATTCATTCATTAATAGCAATATAACATTTTGTAATCAACAAAATATACTTAACAAAAATATAAATGCACAAACTCAAAAGGTTGAGTTAAAATGACCTTTTCCTTAACATCTGGCAAGATAAGTGCTGGAATGTCAGTTATGGCAATTGAAGCACATTTCCATTCTGTTCATTCATTCACACTGTTTTGTACATTTATCTTTTTGTTGATTGTATATCATACACTAGGGCTGCACCAACCAATCGATTAAATCAATGAGAATCGATAATTAAATTAGTTGTCAACTAATTTAATTATCGATTATAATCTTTACATGCAGAAGGATTCACAATGGCAGCGTTCATGGCAGCATCGCTTCGCAAACAACCAAAAACCTCCAAAAGCTGGGAGCATTCACGCTCAGCAAAGCAAAGCAAACAATCACGTGCAAACATTGCAATGCCGACTTCATCTGGCACAGGAGCACGACCTCTATGAAAGAGCTGAGAAAGCACGTTGGCGTGTTGGAGACGGACGAAGACTCGCCTTGATATAAAGGTTATTTTTATTTGTTACATCCAGCAGAACCTTATTTTATTGAATACTTTATAGACAAGACTGCTACTACTTTGCCTGCTTTGTTTCAAGAAAAAAAGTCAGTTTGTGAGCATTTATTTGAATAACATGCAAACAAGTCTGTTTATGTACTTACAGTTTAGCACAGTGAGTCAAAAAAGAAAAAGCTTTAACAAAATATTACAGTGGGAAAAATGCTTTTTATTGTCTTTATTGTTGTTTAGAAAATACATAAACAACTTTGAGCTAAATTGTAAAGGAAATTGCAAAAATGTGTCATTATCCGATTCCTATCCGATTAATCGGCTAATCATTTAAGTAATCGACCGATTAATCGATTATGAAAATAATCGTTAGTTGCATCATACACATCTATTTTCATCAAATAAAATACATAAGTCAAATGTTTCTTTCACCCAAATAAGTGGAACATTTACTGAAAGAAATCTTTACTGCTGTGTTCAAATGGAGTTACAGTAGCGGCTAATTTTTTCTCGTGTAGAGTTGATCCTTATTTTTGTAGCGCCATTCATAGCAGACGTTATCTCAGAGTAGTCCATGTTGATCCATTTCCCTTTTCAGTTATTTGCTATACTGTTACATTTACAGAAATAAGTATGCTTTCCCACAATCCATTGCCAGTTACAGTATTTTACTATATACAGTCCTGCTCATCATTATTGGCACCCATGTAGTTTAAGTGCACAATGTGACAGTACAGTTTCTTTATAAACCTCTCTGACTTTGCTCTGCATCACTTTATCAGACTCAAACTTGGCAGAAGTAATGTTCACGTATTAAGGTTTGTAAATTATAAGTCATTAGCTGTTATGATCATGCAGTCATATTTAGAAAAGGCAGTTTTAATTGCTACCATTTGAAGCCTAAGGAAACACCCTTCCAAGCATTAAGCATGGTGGAGGTTCCATAATGGTTTGGGGCTGCTTTGCTGCATCGGGTACTGGAGGCCTTGACTTTATCACAGGAATCATGAAATCAGATAATTATCAAGAAATTTTAGAGCGTAATGTCCGACCCAGTGTAAGAACACTTGGTTTGAGTCGAAGATCGTGGGCCCTCCAGAAAGACAAAGACCCAAAGCACACATCCAAAAGCACGCAGGAATGGTTGAAAAGGAAAAAATAGACTGTCTTAAAATGGCCAGCAATGAGTCCTGATCTCAGTCCGATTGAAAATCTTTGGTATGGCTGAAATCTGTCATTGGAGAAAAGAAACCTGCAAATGTTCAAGAACTTGAACTATTAACATAGGAAGAGTGGGAGAAAATACCAGCTGAGAAGTGCAAGAAGCTTATAGATGGCTACAAGAAACATTTGGAGGCTGTCATCAGTGCCAAAGGGTGTGCAACAAAATACTGAAGAGGGGTGCCATTATTGCTGCACATGCTTTTTTTCAGTTCCCTCTTTGAATTTACAATATGTAACTTGTAAAAAAGTATTTTTTTTTTGTGCAAGTATTTTGGACCGTCAATTAAAAGATCCTGATGACATGAATTTGGAACATTTCAATTTATTTCTGAAGATATTGTTAAAGTAATGAAGATAATGAAGGGGTGCCAATAATACTGAGCAGGACTGTATACCTTTAACACAAAGTAGCTGTAGACATTACAGTAAAATACTTGTTATAATACAGAATACAAGATGCTATAGTGTCTGTAAAATGAAGAGTATGGCTTCTGGCTGCCGTGTTGTAAAGTGCCATGAGATAACACTTGTTATGGATTGATGTTGTATAGATTTATTGAGGGATTAATATATATTTTTCTCCTTTGAGCTTATTAGGTAACAAACCAATGTTCAACTGTCTTTAACTTTCAGATTGAGTTAGCGAGTGAATCATGATGAATACAGTGCACAAAGTGTCCTCACACTGACAGATACGTAGTGTGCCTCACAGGCTGCCTTTGTCAAGGTGTCACGAAGAGTCCATCGTACCCATTATGTTCCATTATGCTAATTGTGGACAGTAATTCCATTATCATGAGTAATGAATGCAAATCTATTGTGCTGGTCAGGTCGGTGATGGGTGGAGGAGGGGGATGTGATGCTTTTCTGTTACTCATGTTGGAGACTCACTCGCACATTTACAGATGACTCACTCAGTAAATAATAGAGTGAGAAATGTTTCTTGATATGATAATTGTTGAGTTGAGAAAGCAGATTATTTACAGATCTCTGCAGGGGACTTTTATTGTGTTTTTTTTATTATGCATTGATGCTCGAATGTGATGGATGATGCAGGGTCGAGTGTCCTGGACGTACAGAGAGGACAGATTTGGTGTACTTGGCACTGAAGCTCAGTGGAGCTCCCACAATCCCCTTCATAGTTTTATAGAGGCACCATTGTGACAGAGACATAAAAGCAGGCAGCTCTGAGGGAGAGAGCATGACAGAAGCTGGAGAACAGGCAGGGAGCCCAACGCCAATTACCTCTGCTGTAATAAAGGAGGAGAATCAGCTGAGGCACAAAAATCCCTGATATGGAAGGCAAAGCTGTGATGGATGAAAACATATAGTTAAGCCAAGCTCAAGAGGAGCCTGCTAGCTTTGAGCCTGACCACCTCTCATTTTTCATGGTTGTTTTTTTTTTTTATACGTTATTGTGTCAGTTGGTGTCAATAATACATTGATACATACAGTCCTGCTCAGTATTATTGGCACCCCTTCATTATTTTTATTACTTTAACAATATCTTCAGAAATAAATTGAAATGTACACAATTTATGTCATCAGAATATTTTAATTGAAGGTCCAAAATGCTTTAACAAAAAAATATATATATATTTTTGCAAGTTACATATTGTAATTTTAAAGAGGGAACTGAAAAAAAGCATGTGCAGCAATAATGGCACCCCTCTTCAGTATTTTGTTGCACACCCTTTGGCACTGATGACAGCCTCCAAATGTTTCTTGTAGCCATCTATAAGCTTCTTGCACTTCTCAGCTGGTATTTTCTCCCACTCTTCCTATGCAAATTGTTCAAGCTCTTGAACATTTGCAGGTTTCTTTTCCCCAATGACAGATTTCAGCCATACCAAAGATTTTTAATCAGACTGAGATCAGGACTCATTGCTGGCCATTTTAAGACAGTCTATTTTTTTCCTTTTCAACCATTCCTGCGTGCTTTTGGATGTGTGCTTTGGGTCTTTGTCTTGCTTGAGGGCCCACAATCTTTGACTCATACCAAGTTTTCTCATACTGGGTTGGACATTTGGCTCTCAAATTTCTTGATAATTATCTGATTTCATGATTCCTGTGATACGGTCAAGGCCTCCAGTACCCAATGCAGCAAAGCAGCCCCAAACCATTATGGAACCTCCACCATGCTTAATTGTTGGTAGGGTGTTCTTTTCCTTGTAGGCTTACGTGGTTGCAATTAACACTGCCTAATCTAAATATGACTGCATGATCATAGAAGCTAATGAAGTATAATTTACAAACCTTAATATGTGAACATTACTGCTGCCAAGTTTGAGTCTGATAAAGTGATGCAGAGCAAAGTTAGAGAGGTTTGTAAAGAAACTGTACTGTCACATTGTGTACTTAAACTTCATGGGTGCCAATAATGATGAGGACTGTATCTTAATGTTTCAAACAATATTGACACATTTTTCCCTTTCATTTGTTGTTCACCACCACCCTAACAGAAGATAATACATACATAAACAATTGATTATCATAGTATCATAATATCATAATATTAGATAAATAATGCAATTCCAAATTCATTATGCATTAGGGGTGTAACGGTACACAAAAATGACGGTTCGGTACGTACCTCGGTTTTGGGGTCACGGTTTGGTACATTTTCGGTACAGTATGGGAACAACGCAAAACCATTTGTTTGTTTAACATGTTTATTAAACCAAACATTTGTCATTATACAAACTTAAAACCAAAATAAATTCAATGTGCTGCTTGGTAATACCAATCAGTTAAATAAAATAAATAAACAACAAATGTATGAAATTAAAAATAATGAGTTTCTTTTTAAATTCCTGGCTTAAATGTGGACGACTGGGTACTTTATACCGGGGGTCAATCACCTTTTGCATGTGTTTAAAACCAGCATTTTCCACAACTGAGTATGGTCTTAGATCTGATGCTATAAGAACGCTGATGGATGGCGTTATCGCTTTGGCCCGATCTGAACTGAATGCAGATAGCAGTTGAATTTGCACTAGTGTTTTTTTTCCTTACCGTGGAAATCTTTACACTTGAGTGGTGCCGTTTCAGGTGAGTTAGCATGTTTGACATGCTGTTGGAAAATGCCCAACCTCAGTTGAACAGTATCGACACACTGCAGTTGTTTTATACACCTGTCTTTCTCCGTTGCAATATTTCACCAGGAAGCCAAAGTGTTCCCAAACAGGAGATTTCAGTGATGGGGGAGGGTCTCCAAGCTCCTGTTGGTCGCTAACAGTAGCCATGATGTACAATACAGACATACGTTTTTGTGGTTACGGAAGCTCTTTGATATTCGTCTTCTGATTGGCTCGCTGTGGAATGTCACGTCCACATGATATGTGCATGATCAAAGAGCACGACTCACAGACCACTTTCCTCATGAATATTAAAAAGCCAGCCCTAACCACACCAATCGTAGACGAGTACCCCCATGGATATTAAAGAGCCATGTGTAGTCACTAATGTAAACTTACTGTACTCGTTCAAATACAGCACTGTATCGAACCGAAAGTCCTTTTCGAGCAGTTCGGCATGGATACATGTACCGTTACACCCCTATTATACATACAAGGCAGCGCAGCAACCTTTCATATATATCCTTAAATTGGGTTTGCATTCAAGGCATATGTATCCATTATTTATGTATCATTGAAGTCCAAATATATCACAATAAAATAGGTCACAAAAAGAAACTAACAATTATATATACATATAAAGAAAAGGGAAAAAACAACAATAAAAATAAATAGATACAAATAAATAAATAGTTTGGCTCTCTATATCATTTAATTAATTAATATTTAAGCTATACATGAAACATAAGCAACTCAGTTCATCTGATATTAAACTGTTGTTTTTTGGGTCTTTTCTTGCCTTTATTATTGAAAGGAGGTCATTGGCTATATTGAGAAACTATGGATCATTGGGACAAGATGTTTTTAGCAGGATTTGAGCCCTGACTGAACACATGACATGCAAACATATCCACTAGTCCTATGGTGCCCCAGTACTTCTCATTTCAAGGATGAGGATATATGTTTGTTTGCGACCGCTGGCGTCATGAGCATTTTGTGTATTTACTCACCTGTATGCAACATGTGTTACTGGAGGACACACAAAGACCTCAGGCTGTGCGGGACGGGTAAACCGCAAACATGGTGCCAATTAAACTAATCCTGAGAGTAAAACTAACAAAATAAACAGCATTAATCACTGTCATCATTAGGGATGTATATCGTTATGATTTTATCAATACCGATACAGATACCAATACTCCTTATCGGTTCAATACTACAACATGTAATTTTATGTAAAAAATAAAGACTTTAGAGGATATTAAAAGATACAACCTTTTTTTTATTACCACAAAGAAATAATAAAGCTTCAACAGAATAGAAGTAATGCATTACAAATGCTTCTCAGAGGCAAAAAGAAAGCTAAGGAGATGGCAAAACCCTTCAAGCTGCCCAACAGACTGCATGTACAGACAGACCCATTTATCTGTGGGGCTAAAATCGATGCTGCAATGATGACTACAAACTAGACAAAAAACTTACCGTGTCTTGACATAGCAGAAACAAAACTGCAGTCTTCAGTGTTACCTGGGCTGCTAACTTACTCGTGTTGCTATAGCAATCAAACAGCCCGCACTCCTTTAGCTTTATACTATGTGCGCTCTCCAAGTGTTTGGACGCAACTTCTCTCTGACAAAGATTGCATCGGGCCGAGTTTTCATTAACTTTGCTAAAGTGAGCTCAAACCTTCGAGTGCTTAGCCCTCACCGACATGCTTGAGCCACCTGCGTCATCACCTGTCGATGGCGGTAGTATCAAAACTAAGTGACAGTTGAAGAGACGTTCAAGCACCGATAACAGTATCGTTTTTCCAGATTCTTAACCGTACCGACCCAATTAGGGACTGGTACATTAAAGTACCGGTCCACGGTATACATCCCTAGTCATCATAAGACATGAAGGCAGCTGATGACCAGCAGTCCCTCCTCGTCATCAGCCCTTCTTCACTCTGCTTCTACAAACTCTGATACTAATGAAGTTGGAATGTTGTGTTTAAAATGTAAAAATAATTAAAAATATAAATACAATGCTTAGACTGATAAACTTATTTTTTGTTAATACTCAGTAATTCAGAATATGATGCATGCAACTTGCTCCAAAAAAATCTGGGACAGGCAACAAAAGATGGAAAAAGGTGAGAAATGTAAAAAAAAAAAAAAATTGCTTTGAATATGCCACAGGTGAACAGGTTAATTGGCAACAGGTGAGTGTCATGATTGGGTATAAAAGGAGCATCTCGGAAAGGCTCAGTCATTCACTTCGTCGCTTTGCATCCTGTAAGTTGTTGAAAAAGAAGTTGTGAAGCAATGTAGAGTTCTGAGGAAGGTCCGAGCTGTATTCATTAGCATCACAACAAACACACGCTTTAGTTTGGGTCACGTCCTTTGGTGCATTCCAGTTGTAGTCAGAAGTAGGAATTTCTGAGTTCCGAGTAGGAAACTGCAACTGGAACGTCCCCTGAAGTCGGAATTTCTTACTGGGAACTCGGTGAAACCTCGCCACCCCCTAGTTGACAATTGAAGATGGATGCCCCCAGTGTGAACAGTTATTTAGCTCCTGTGATAATCCATTTATTTGCCCTTCTGACTGGGGTGTGTCGCTCTAGATCAGCTGTATACATAGTATTGTTAAAGGAAAAGTTCGGTTCCTGCAGCTTTTACATTGTTTATAGAATGAAGAACAACAATATACTCACCCAGAAGGCTTTCCTGATGCAAACGGTCAATATTTAGATCCAAAATCGAGCAGCGGACACGATATAATGGTAGCCTGTAGGGCATAGATCGCCGCTCCTAAAACTTCGATGTCGTCCAAAACTCATGTTTTTCACCAAAAAGTTCCATCATGATTTGCTCGAATGGACGCCATTGCAGTCTGTGTCTCAGCAACAGCCAATCACAATCAGCGGTGTGTGCGTGTGTGACGGTGCCCGTGATGGACAGTTTTTCTACAGACTACTACAGAGGAACAATTTATGTCCATGTGGGAAACGTGAGGACATTGTTTACAGGTGGACCGGTAAACTCACAGATAATGCTGCTGCAGGGCATCAGCTGCAGTTTTGTGGTTGATAAGTGAATGAAAAGGATACAGCTGGAATAATGTCGATTATACATCCTAGTTTTGATATATGAAATGATCGCAGGCTTCGAATGTCTATGGCGTACAGTTTGGAGAGTGACTTTGATATGGATGCGAGCCTTCGTCAGGCGGCGCAATTTTGGACGCTAGCGGCGTGAGCGAGCATAGACTTATATTTACAAAAATGCTGCCATAGTGATAATCACATTCTTCATGTGACATTTGTACAACAAAGGGCATGTAAACAGCTAACAATAGCCTGGTTGATCGGCATGTTCCGACTTCAACTGGAGCGCCCGATAAATGGAGATGATGTCACTCAGTTCGTGAAAAATGGAACACAGCAATCACGAATCGCGCCGCAATATTGGTGAAAAACAGTCTTTTTTTATGTTGCTGGTAATAGATTCTCCTAATAATAGCTGCTTTAATGTGATCTGTTTGCTGACTACTACAGAGGAACAATTTATGTCCATGTGGGAAACATTAGTCAGTGAGGACATTAGTTCCATCTAGACGGACCGCGGTAAACTCACAGATAATGCTGCTGCAGGGCATCAGCTGCAGCGTTTTGTGGTTGATAAGTGAATGAAAAGGATACAGCTGGAATAATGTCCGATTATACATCCTATTATATGATATACGAAATGATCGCAGTGAAACTCCAGCGGACGTGACGTCACCGAGCGACGGCCGACGGCAGCGGTGACCAAAATGAGGTATTTATGGACACGCGACGCTACGTCAGTGGGCGACGCGATTTTGGTAGCTGGGTCGCTAGCGGTGTGAACGCAGCATTAGACTTATATTTACAAAAATGCTGCCATAGTGATAATCACATTCTTCATGTGATATTTGTGAACAACAACGCAGGGCGTGCTAACAACAGCTAACAGTAGCCTGGTTGATCGGCATGTTTTTTTCCGACTTCAGCTGGAACGCCGATAAGTCGGAGATGATGTCACTCCCAGTTCCGAGGTTACTGGAACACAGCAGTACGACAGTCGCCGCACGTGCTCATGGGTAGCAGAGTCTTTATGTTGCTGGTAATAGATTCTCCTAATAGCTCCTTTAATGTGATCTGTTTGCTTGTTCTCTTAACACTGCAGTTTGAATGCTGCAGAGTTTGTGTGTATTCTCTCTGCTCACTGTGGGGAATCATGTTGTCTTATGTCACATATTTACAGCATGTTAACAGATGGAAGTGGTGTGACTCAATCTGAGGCATCCTAAATTTATACGAAGCGAACGGTCTCCCTTCAGAGAACTTAAGTGTTTGACTGTATTTATTCCCACAAGAGAGGGAAAAGTGTGTCTGCACGTCTGTTTATTCTTGTTATATTTAGAAAGTTCTGGTTGGATTGAGCCAAATCTGACTCTGAAATTACAGATGGTTGGTGTTGGGCCTCTTTCAGCTCTGAGGTTATCATTATTCTGTGGCTGGCTGTCAAAGAAAAGCCTTAGTGCTCTCAGATCCTTCTCCAGTGAAGCTCCCCACATGTATTATGACTGTGGGGCGGACTGCTGGAGTAACACAGGCTGTGATAAGGCTGACAGGCTCCCCGCTTGGCCTTATATGGATGGAGTTTGAACCTCTACAGCATCAGAAGCTGAGCGGGACACAACAGCAGGAAAGCTGCCGGTCAGGGAAAAGTTAGAGTTGTAAACTTCATTGAGCTTTCTGGATCTACAGGATGTCTACAGGTTTATCATATTAAGTAAAATAAACATTAGATAAAGAGGCAGAACCAGGAGCTGCGTATGAACCCTGAGGAGTAAGAGTGACGTTTAAATAGTAGAGCCGAGTCTCGTCCAGTTTTTGGTGCTTTTTACAGCAAATAAAAATATTATCCTGAAATTATGAATGTGTGAAAAGTCTCTCGGTGCATTATGATGCAGGCATGGAAAATTCTGCATCAGTGTAATGAGGAAACATAATCGCATGCAGACATTGCATGTGCACAAACCAAAATACCAGTGAAGTTGGGACATTGTTTACACTGTAAATAATTAATCAAAAGTTCAAACTGATAGACTTTTTTTAAATTCCCTGATTTTGAATTTGATGCCTGCAATACATTCCAAAGAAGCTGGGACAGTGGCATGCTGACCACTGTGTGACATCACCTTTCCTTTTAACAACACTCATTAAGTGTTTGGGAACTGAATTGTTAAAGCTTTGAAGGTGGAATTATTTCCAGTTCTTGCTTGATGTACAGCTTAACAGTCCGAGGTGTCTGTTGTCAAGTTTTGCATGCCACTCTTTCAACTAGAAAGCACCGGAGAGCGCAAACCTCCGCTAAGCTAGCTCACATATTGCTGTTGGATTTATTAGCAACAGTTCCATGATAAAGTTAGCGCTATAATATGATTCATTCATCATGAAAGCCCACACCTGGCACTGAAAAAACATTGTGATATCTTTATTAAATAAACAGTTATTGAGCAAAGAAACAATCATTCATTAATTGAGGTTATCTGGGTCATCACCAAAATCTATTCTAAGTTATTCCATTACCAATCTCCTGAAAATGCCATCAAAATTTGCCCTGTAATTTTTGACTAACATACGCAGGCCAGTCTAGTGCTCACGCTCTTTACTGAAGCCACGCTGTAGTAGCATGTACAGAATGTGGCTTGGCGTTGTCATGCTGAAGAAAGCTACAGCATCTTGAAAAAGACCTCTCTTGGATGGCAGCAGATGTTACTCCAGAACCTTCAAATACCTTTTAGCATTAATGGTCTCTTCACACATGTGCAAGTTACCCATGCCATGGGCATTGTCACACCCCCATACGATTACGGGTGTTGGCTTTTGAATTTTGCACTGATAACAGTCTGGATGGTCCTTTACCTTCTTACCTCTGAGGACACCATGCCCATGATTTTCAAAAAAACAGTCTGAAATGTGAACTCGTCAGACCACAGCAGACTTTTCCACTTTGCCTCAGTCCATCTCAGACGAGCTCCGGCTCAGAGAGTCTTGTGGTGTTTCTGGAAGTTGTGGATTTGTGGCTGCTTTGCATGGTAGAGTTTTAATTTGCACAGTGGTAAATTTGCGGCTGTCCCGATTCAGAACAAGTGAATATCAGACTAACTCTCTGCATTGGTTGCAATGGTGCACCCACATTTTTTAGTGTCACCTTTAATGCCATAAGGTCAGCTTATATAATGCTAATGCTTTTTAAACAAGAATAAGATGTAAAGCAATACTTGTCTTTATTTGAAGAAAAAATATATATTAAAAGAAAAACAGAGCATTTAAAGTGCTTCACTGGATGAAATTTACAAATTTAAACTAAAACATTAAGCAAAACTAGAAAGCACTCGGAGAGCGCAGACCTCCGCCAACGCCACAATCCTCAGCCATATTGTCATTTTGACCATAAATATTACTCCTGCCTTTATTTCATGTCAATATTTAGATTCCTTGACCATGAAAACATACCATTAGCAACTGGATTCATAATGATATCTATTTTAGTTCAGTAGTTATTCACAGAAATCACATTTTTTGCCATGGCAGCCAGACGCTGCTCCGGATCAACACCAAAATCGAATCAGTTCTTCCTTTTCCCATGCTGAACATTTCCTGAAAATTTCATCCATATCTGTCCATTACTTTTTGAGTTATTTTGTTCACAGACGGACGGACAGACGGATGGACAGACGGACAAACTCTCCCAAAAACACAACCTCCTTGGCGGAGGTAATAAAACATTTCCCAATGAAAGTGGTTAAACCAACACTATGTAGTTTTTCTAACATAATATAATCCTTCGATATTCATTGTGATGGTCCACCACTTTACAATGGAGTTGAATGACACCTCTGTCGTGTTCTGGAGTGGTCTGTATCCCTTTCACTGGCGCTATGTAACTTCGAGGTGGATGGTAGGAACCCTGCCACACTAAAAAACTACAAGTTTGGACTGCTTTACGGCATACGTCACTTCCCCTGATTCCTGATTCGTTTAAAACACTGAAGTCTCGGCGAAAGCCAATCGTTAACGCCGAGCTGTAACCATGGCGGAGGAAATGCAGAACGTAATGAATAGAAAAATTTTGTCGGAGGATACAAAACAAAGAAAGCGAGAGAAAAACAAGCTGAATGCTCGGACCAAAATAAACATCGGTTCGGCGTTCACTCGCTGGCGTGAAATAAAAGATAAGGAGGGATGTCCGACTACTATCAGGTATGTTAGGCGGCTAATTTATGACGAAGTTCCTCAAAAAAACTTGACAGGAAAAAAGTACAGTACAACAAATTCAGAACGTACCAGTATGTAGTTTTGTTTAGACCTATTTCAAGTGTGTGATATCACCAGCTCGTCGTTGTCTTTACTTTTATTCACTTTATCGCTTCAACAGGACGGAGGCGACTTCACGGTAATAAAACCAAGTTGAACTTAGAGATTTTTAACATCGTCATTTAGTCAAAAATAAATACATTATCTCGTCGCTATCCATCCTGCAAACAGCCGCTGAAGACAGAAGAATACTTTTGAGCGAAGTCCTGGCTTCTGTGATTCGCCTACAAAACAAACGCACGCGACCGGCAGATCTGTCTTACGACAGTATGCGTGCGCTAGAGCTCATGGGTAGTTGAGTTCATTCTCCGGTCAAGCTGCTTTAAAGTGCTTCACTGAACTGCAATTTAACATTTCAAATAGGTTAAATAAAATATTTCAAAATAAAATGAGCTAATGTTTAAGATGCTATACTGAACTGAAAATGCAAAAAATATCCAGATTTTAACAACAAACAACATAACATTTAACTGGATGATCTTATCCTCCAATAAATCTGAACCTACTAAGACTTCACACACTATAGTCAATATTTACAAAGATGAAATATAGAAAACAACATTTAGGGCAGAACATTTTATGACTTTTTTCTTTTGTTCTTTCTCTTGTTTTGGCTTTTTTTTATTTACAGTCCAGCTCTATGCACAGGGTCTGTCAGTCAGGTCATTTGTCCTCAGTGGATATGAACACTCACCTCTGTGCCTGTGTGACTAAGAAACTCCCCCTTAACTGGAACCAGGACTGAACAAATAAAGATGTTATATTTAATGTTACTTAGTTTTACTTGTTATTGTTGTGAATTGTTAATTATCTGACAATCACTTAGACCAATTTGGCAGAGCTTCGCTGCTTCTTCAGAGTTACCGCTCCGTGCTGAAACCTGACACCACAGTCTGGGCTCATTTGCATATTGCATATTGACAGATGATTGGATGATGACTGAGGGCTGTGTGTGTGCTGTCCTTGCTGTAAAATTAAGGGACAGAGGAAGCAGGCGCTGTGTTTTGTCCGTTTTTGGCGTATTTTCCGCTACTGCAGTTACTTTTGCCAACTTTAATAGGCTATGTTACGTTTGTAGGTATATTGAAATGTGCTTTCTCAACCTCTGAACTTTTGATTTGACAGAGAAAGATGATGCACTTGCAACAGAAGTCAATGTTTTCACCTGGGGACAGCAGGTGCACCGGTGTGACCAACAAGAAATGTTAGGCACACTCTTACAGTTTTTGGGCGCATGTTTGACCAAAATGGTGGCACTCTTGAGCCCTGTGTAGGTTGAAAAGAATTTGCAAATCCTTGTGTTCAGTTTTTTTTACTTTTTACGCACCGTCTCAACTTCACTGGAGTTTATATGTGATGTGTCAGGCTGCCAAGGCATCCTTGTCGGACTAATGGGTGACTTGGTTGGTAACATGCTCGTGGGTGTTAGTGAGTGTGAATAGCTGTCAAACTTTATTTGTCAGCCCTGTGATTGACAGTTGTCAAGTCCAGGGTGTAATCTATGTTAAGGCTCTAGCCCCCTAGCTGCTCCAAAGGGATCAGAGGTGTTGATCATGGATGGATGTGTGAAGGTATTTCTGTTGGCATTGATTCCACACTTTAATGATTTAAAGTGCAGAAATACTGATCACGAGGATTCAGCCATATGTGATGCAGATCAAGGAATGTAGATATCAAATTGAATCTTTGTCAGGACGTGGTTTAAGTCTTTTAAGTCTTAAGTCTATGGCCCTTTTCCACCAGCACGCTTTGGCCCTACTCTACTCAGCTCTACTCGATTTGCAGCGTGTTTCCACTAGCCCGGTACCTCCTAAAACAAGCTAGTTTTAGTACCTACTCCGCTCTGGTTCCGAGCAAGCAGAGTCCATACTAAAAGATGACGTCACCGACTGCCGGCTACTGATTGGTCAGACAATGTCGTCATCGATGAGTCATGAGCGCCCCGACCTAGTATGCTAGCGGTAGCCACCATTAGCTTACCCTCATCCGTCTTTTCTTTGCAGCTGGATTGCTCTCGTCCTCGGCTTCATTCTGTTGTATAGCTTCCAAAACTCTCCTGTGCTTCTCAAGGGGTATTTCTTCTTACAACCTGCAGCCTCTTCTGCTTTCCTTTTTTACTCGGTTTGTGACAAAAAGCCACAGATTGTTGTGTCGCGCTCAAAATGACGTCGCGCAGTGCCGCTCAGCTGTTTACAGTGACACTGCACCCCATTGGGCAGGCGACTGGGGCTAATGGAAAAGCAGCACAAGGTGAGTAGAGTAGAGCCGGGTAGAGTTGAGTAGAGTAGAGTAGGGCTAATGGAAAAGGGCCATAATTAGTTCATAGGAAGTATTTGGGAGGGCAGAAGCTTTCAAAACATACCCTAATCTTCATAGAACAATCGTCTTGTCAATCACATTCAATACAGGCCAATCAGATGATGGAGTAGGCATGTGTCGCTCCTGAGGAATGAAATACATAAGAAATCTGTCTGGAAAAAAGGAGAAAGATCTTTTCCATCAAGAAATGTTTTGATCGTTGTCTTTGTTTGTCATTTATTGAAGAAATGTTGTCCACTGCTGAGAAATCTGTGACCAAAGCAGGAAGCATCCGTGCTGATCTCTTTATGAGCAGCCATCGTTTACAGTCTAACCTGATTACTGATATTGAATCTATGAATAAAAATCTCCATTACGTTTAGGTCATACTGGTGATATTACTGGTGAAACTGGTGATAAAATGTTTTTACTTTGCTCTTACATACTTTGCTTTTTACACATCATAAAAGATCTTACTTTGCTATTATTGCATTTCTGAATATCTTTCACAAAGCATTGAAAAAAAATATATAGCATTAGTAAAAGGAGTTTTGGAAACAGTGGTAAAGGTAAAATATGTGTGCTTAAAAAACAGCAAACATTCATTATTTTATTGTGTTTAATATAATCTTAAATAGGCTTTAGTAATGTGTCCTGCTCTTTAAATTGTAAATTTTTGATTAAGTTTGAGTAAAAAAAAATAGCTTAGTACAGTCCCTTTTGAAGCTTTATTTGCTACTTTTTTCTACTTTTTTCTACTCTTTGTAATTAAAGTTGCTCACCCTGATCCAAGTTTATTAATCCTTTAACTTCCAGCTCAACTGTTCGGCAGCGGTCAGTAAATTTAGAAATATTTAATGTGTCAAATAAAATTACACATCACTGTTTGTTTTGTCAATGTTTTAGGATACAAAAAAAACTGAAAACAAACCAAAAGAACTGATATCTCCTTTGTGTGTGGTTTAAAGGTTTAAAAAGCTAAAAACTTTTATTATTATCTCCCTTATTATTTAAAATACTTAACTTTAATGAGATAATACAGTTGTTATCAAAAACATGTTGCCAGGACGTGTTTGTCAAACTCACTATCATCTGTTTTAAATTGTTTTTATAGCTATTTTATTTGCAAACACTTATGCCTTTTCTAATTGATTTTGTCCCAGATATTTGTGAATTTTAAGTCATCGTGTAATCAACTTTTAACTTTTTGAACCTTTCCCACACCATGAAATATCTGGTTTTTGGTTTGTTTGTATTTTTATCCATTCCCTGAAATGTTAAAGGAATCAAACAATGATTGAGCGCTGGTAGTTAAAGGGTTAAGTTTCTAAGTTTTGGATTTTATGGTATGGTATGGATTTTTTGAGGCCGATAACGATACTGATATTTGAAAGAAAAAAAATACCGATTATCAATTAATAGGCAGATTAATCCAAAAAAAAATATATATATATATATATATATATATATATATATATATATATATATATATATATATATATATATATATATATATATATATATATAATTGCCTGTCATGTCGGACCTAGGGCTGGACAATTAATCGGATTCTGATTGTGATTTCAATTTTGCCATCTGACAATCATAAAAACATTATAATCGAAGAACAACGATTAATATGCCACACAGTGTGGAGTGCCGTACATGCAAGTGCCTGCGCTTCATAGCGCTTCTGTGTTCCACGTGCAGCCGCAGCGAGTGTGTGTGACTTATGTGGATCAATAATACTGTATGTGCCGCTTGCTGGTTCTTTAAAGTTGTGTTGAAATCAATACTGAAGGTTTTAAATGAATAATTGTGTATATTAATTGTGATTTCAATATCACTTAAAATGATCGGGATTCTTATTTTTACCATAATCGTCCAGCTCTAGTCGGACCCTTCCAGCTAAAAGAGCGACTCTGTGTGAGTGTAGGCGAGTCATCTATACACACAGCATCAGCAGAGAGCTAAGAAGAGAACCAAAGCGCGTTGCCATCTTCCACGACATCATTCTGCGCGCTTTAACACACAGAACAGCGTTTACTGTTTTTTGAGAAATTAAGAATGTATTGGCGTTACATCAGCAAAACTCTGTCCGATGTTGAATACTTTGAAAAGGGCTATAATTGGCCGACGTATCGGATGGGCCCTAGTAAAGACTGAAAAAGAAATGTACTGGCATTGAACTCAGTTTCTGATGTGTTCACATCAGCGATGCATCATAGAAAAAACAATTTAAACTTATTTTGTTCTGGTAATTTTGTCTCATGTCCTGATCCTGACTTGAGGTCAGAGAGAGAAAGTCTTGTTCTCTGAGTTGCATGTAAACAGGCGAGTTGGTAAGATGATGCAGGCTGCGTTCACTTCCACACACCCTGGTTACCTCTGCCAAATGTCCACTCTTGACAGTGAGCCTCAGGATGGTGTTGGTCTGCATGTGTATGGAAACACTTCTGCCAAAACAAAGATATATTGCTTTGGAAAGTTTTAACTGAGTCCAAGTTTCACAGTTTATTCATAAATCTGACTCCAGAGCTGCCTGAGTAACACATGCCCACAGCTCACCTTCAGTACACAGGATCTGGACTTTTTCTGGAGGCTTCCCTCTTCTCTGCAGAGTTCAACACTAACACACAAGTTCAGGCTCACTAATGTGGGCCTTGGACAACGAAGCATAATGCTCTCGCTCTCATTGATGCTGTAAGACTAATCCACTCAGCATCAAGCCATTGAAGGGTGAGAAATGATTATTATGAGAGCAAATTGAGCAATTATTGCTGCTAATAATAGAAAACACCTCCTCTTTCTCACCCAGCAGCTCTGTCCCACTCTGAGAGATGCTGAAGCTGTTGCCATGAAACACAGCGGGGTGTGTGTGAGAGATATTGTGCGTCTTGTCACCTTGGCCTTGTGCCGTGCTGATGGCATTCTCAGCTCAGCCTGTCAGAAACAACACAGCAGAACAATGGCTCACAGTTGAGGAGGAGCGCCCATATCCTAAAATAACAGGAGGGTGTCTACATGGACCAAAAACCTCCATACACTATACTGCCAAAAGTATTCTCTCTCATATGAACTTAAGTGCCATCCCATTCCTAATCCATAGGGTTCAATCTGACGTCGGTCCACCCTTTGCAGCTATAACAGCTTCAACTCTTCTGGGAAGGCTGTCCACAAGGTTTAGGAGTGTTTATGGGAATTTTTGACCATTCTTCCAGAAGAGCATTTGTGAGGTCACACACTTATGTTGGACGAGAAAGCCTGGCTCTCAGTCTCTGCTCTAAATCATCCCAAAGGTGTTCTATGGGGTTGAGGTCAGGACTCTATGCAGGCCAGTCAAGTTGATCCACTCCAGACTCTGTCCTCCATGTCTTTATGGACCTGCTTTGTGCTCTGGTTCACAGTCATGTTGGAAGAGGAAGGGGCCAGCTCCAAACTGTTCCCACAAAGTTGGAGCATGGAATTGTCCAAAATGTCTTGGTGTGCTGAAGCATTCAGAGTTCCTTTGACTGGAACTAAGGGGCCAAGCCCAGCTCCTGGAAAAACACCCCCACACCATAATCCCCCCTCCACCAAACTTTACACTTGGCACAATGCAGTCCCACAAGTATGGTTCTCCTGGCAACCTCCAAACCCAGACTGGTCCATCAGATTGTCAGATGGAGAAGCGTGATTGGTCACTCCAGAGAACGCGTCTCCACTGCTCTAGAGTCCAGTGGCGGCATGCTTTACACCACTGCATCCACGCTTTGCATTGCACTTGGTGATGTGAGGCTTGGATGCAGCTGCTCGGCCATGGAAACCCATCCATGAAGCTCTCTGCACTGTTCTTGAGCTAATCTGAAGGCCACATGAAGTTTGGAGGTCTGTAGAGATTGACTCTGCAGAAAGTTGGCGACCTCTTCTCACTATGCGCCTCAGCATCCGCTGAACCCGCTCCGTCAGTTTACGTGGCCTACCACTTGGTGGCTGAGTTGCTGTGGTTCCCAAACACTTCCACGTTCTTATAATCCAGCTGACAGTTGACTGTGGAATATTTAGGAGTGAGGAAATGTCACCACGGGATTTGTTGCTCAGGTGGCATCCTATCACAGTTCCACGCTGGAATTCACTGAGCTCCTGAGAGCGACCCATTCTTTCACTAATGTTTGTAAAAGCAGTCTGCATGCCTAGGTGATGATTTTATACACCTGTGGCCATGGAAGAGACTGGAACACCTGATTCTGATTATTTGGATGAGTGAGCGAATACTTTTGTCAATATAGTTTATATGTTCTAGAATGGTGAATATTGGCTGGATCAGCCTGGTGATCCAGCCAATATTCACTACTTAAAGGGTCAGTTCTGTGTTTTTGAGGTTGTGTTGTTCTTGACAAAAGTCTGTGAATTTGCTCTGAACCTTTTAAGGCCAGTTTCACATGGGTTGCATTTTACTGGCATGACGGCAGCAGCCTGTTATCAGTGTTTTCTGACTGGAAGTAGAGCTGTGAGTCTTAAAGGGATACACTAACACTTATTTTTTTTTCGTGTCTTGCCTTCCTCTTTAATACATGACAAGCAGAAAGACACCATCATGTTAACTGTAAATTGGACCTTGGACAAATGGTGCACAGGCTGTGAATCGAAATGGTCCCTGTCCTGGGACTGAGTTCATGACACACCATGTCACACTGGTGGGCCAAAACAGCCTTTTTTTCTGGTTGTTAAATGCTTTCTCCACTCTGCTTGTCCTCTCTGCTCTCCCTGTCATAGACATAACCACATCTTCAGTGTAAATATTGTTATTTGTTAATACTCTGTATACCTCCATCTCATTCAGTCTCATTTCCACTCAATTGTTACTTATTTTCCTTCCTAAGGAAGTTGATATTGCTTAAAGGCTCTGCATGTTGCAACCTGTTTACTTAATTTTTCATGCTTGTTTCATTTAATTTCATTTTAGTTGTATTTATTCTATTTTATTTTATTTTAATTCTACTTTATTTTAGTTAAGCTAAACTAATGCTCCTCTCTATCCTAATGTCTTCATCTGATATTTCCAACCGCTATACTGTGTGTAAGAGCAACTTAAACAACCGAATTTCTCCTTGGGGATTAATAAAATATTTCTGATTCTGATTCTGATGTTGACTGTGTGTGCAGTAACAAGGGATGAGCAAAGCTAGCCCACCGCTAATTAGCTTAGCTCAAACACTTGGAGTAAATGGGTAGTGTTAGCCCTCCTGTATAATTTATGGTAGTTTTAAAGTGTTTTCTTCACTTTTTCAAGCTAATTTGTTGCCATAAACAGTGATGATATAATGAGCAGGTCTGGTAACTATGGCTCCTGCGTAGTTGTGCATGTGCCTCATATCTGAGTGTGTTTGGAGGTGTGCTGGGTTGATTCCTGTGGGCGTGATAACCAGGAAACGGGGTGAGGAAAGGACAAACTACCAACCACACTCATGTCTGCTTTGTAGAGGCAGCTGGGTGATAATCATGTGGGATTCACACAAGCAGAAGAGCCCAAAGTCACTTTAATGAGCCGACTTGGCAACACAATAACTGTTGTCTTAGTCTGCACTCAGCCTGCTCCCTCACGCTTTCTGCTTCCTACACGGCTGTAGTCATAACCTTTGTTCTAGTAGATGGACAATAGTCAAACACTGAAATCAGGCACATTTTCAGGGACAGCTTTAACTGGGGACAGGTCATCCGAAACAGGAACTGTCCCCGGAAATCACCATACTGTTGACGCTAATGTTAGCAGCTACCTAGCCAATTTGCTTATCGAGACGACTGCCCCTCTTTGTCAGAAATTGAATCAGCCACGGCGTGCTTCCTTTTTTAGATTCTTATGCATCAAATCATACTGCCATGGAAGGAAAGTTCTGCCTTGCAGATTTTGCACATTCTTCTCTTTTGTTTTGGTAAAATGCTCCAAAACTTTTGAGCTCCGTTGCCGGACAGCGATGATACTGTTTACTAACTCTTCCAGTGACATCACGACTGACCCAGATTACCACGACTGCATGTGTGTGTCAAGCAGTGCATTTAAGGCCAATGGTAAAAATGAATTTTATTGTGACTTCCAGAGCTGTACATGCAGGACAAGCGTGAGGGAAATCTATATTGTTTATATCGTTACTTTTTCGATATTAATATCTTGAATGTTCATATCTCGATATCGATACAATAACGATACATCTTTCAGCCCTACTGTGAAATCTGCCAAAGATTGGGTAAACATTGCATTTGGATATGCTTTAGTCTGAGAGATGAAACTAAATATAGACAATGTAGTGCTATTCTCATGGATATAATATAATGTAGGATGGTCCTCTTTGTCTACACGTAGACTTATGCATTGGCACATTCTCATTTATAAGGCGATTTTAGGTCTACTCCCTTCATATCTTCAGACCTTCATCAGTCAAAGGACTTCAGAGTCTTATAATCTTCGGTCCCAGAATTTCCTCTTGTTGTCTGTTCCTAAGGTCCAAACTGAGCAGGGAAAAAAGGCCTCTAAATTTGCTGCTCCTTTTGCTTGGAATGAGCTGCAAGAAGAACTGAAACTTAATGAGCTGGTCTCATTGGACACTTTTAAGAGGATGTTAAATGATGTAAACACTGAGGCATCTGGCTGCAGATGTGTTGACAGATGATGATCTTGCTTCCTTTAATAATGCAGCCCGTCAAATGTCTTCATTATTTGTACATTAAGTGTTTTACAGGTCTTGTGTATTTGTTGTTAATGCTGTTTGTGAATGTAAGAAACTTTGTAAATTGTGCTGTTGCCTATCTTGGCCAGGACACTCTTGTAAAAGAGATTTTTAATCTTATGAGTTTCTTTTTCTGGTTAAATAAATAGAAAATAAAATAAAATATTAAGGATGATTTCTGTGTCTCTATCACCCAGCCCTAAATGAGACCATAAGCCATTTGAAACACCAGCTGTGGATTATTTTGAGATGTGTTTGTACCAAAGTGCCCCATTGAGAAAGACAACAACGGAAGTAATCAGATATTGAACGCAGCAGGAGGTCACTTTAAAGATGAACTTCTGTCCCAGACGCCTCGCTGCCCCTCTCTGCAGATATGCTGTTACAGATATGTGGGGACCCGCTGCAGGGTGATGTTGACACTACATAACAACAGTGTGAAGGGCTCTGGCGGGCTCAGCACTGCGGTCGGCATATTTTGAAAGGTGTTATAGTGTAAACTGTCACTGAGCAGGCCAGTTGTAACTGAGACGCTCCGACAGCCTCGGAGGGCCTCCTCTCTGTTTTGGCTCGGTGTTGTTGAGATCACAGCGTGGGCGTGTTTGATCACTCGGACAGAACCGTTATGGCCGCTGGCTGCCGGACGGCACCCAGACACCCAAACACAACAGATGGGCAGACACTGAACATCAGGGGAGCGGTGTGGACAAAACTGTGGAGCAAGCAGAGGCAGGACAGAGGAGCAGCTGACTGACACGTGTGCACATCCGTCAGCTCAAGAGTTTCCTGATAGCAGAGAACCAGCAGGAGATCAAACCCTTCTCTGTCGTTGCTTCTTCTGTTTTGCTCAATTTTCCTTGTCAATAAATTCCGTATTAGCCTTATTTTGCTGGGTTGTTCTTAAGCTGATAAGCTTGTGGTTCATGTTGTTGAAAACATTTTCTTCCATGCCCCAGTTTAGAAGCAGAGTAATATCAGTCCTGACTGGAGGTTTTTATTCTGCTGTGAAATGAGCTGTCAGTTATTGACATTCATGAATAAAACAGCTGATACCAGTCAGCAGAACTGAGCTCTACCTCAGGGTCATGCGTAATTTATTAAACACAGCTGCCTGTAAGTTGCTTTGTAATCATTATTTGCAGAACTTAAAGGATAAGTTCGGTTTCTACAGCATTCACATTGTTTATAGAATGAAGTAGAACAATATACTCACCCAGAAGGCTTTCCTGATCCGAACAGTGCTTCGGGAGATATTTAGATCCAAAATCGAGCGGTGGACATCCGTATAATGGTAGCACATGGGGCATGTATAGCGCCGCTCCTAAAACTGCATTAATCGTCCAAAAACTCGTTAGTTTCACCAATATTCCATCATGCTCCGCTCACGCTAACCCTCCACGACAGTCCGGGGTCGCTCCAGACATGTTTTTGTGACTGTGCTGACCTCTGAACTGAAAACTGCTCTCTGGCCAGCTGTTCTTCTCTTTGCCTCCGATATCCGATAGATATTCGTCCATTTTGCACAAAACTGGAAGAAGAAAGTTGTTGTGTAGCCGACTGTCTTCCCCTGAAACAATGAGCCGTACTGTGCATGCGTGGAGGCAAACGTAAACAAAGTCTTCAGTTCAGAGGTCAGCACAGTCACAAAAACATGTCTGGAGTGACACAGACTGTCTTGGAGGAGTAGCCCGAGCGGACCATGATGAAATATTGGTGAAACTAATGAGTTTTTGGACGATTAATGCAGTTTTAGGAGCGGCGCTATACATGCCCCATCTGCTACCATTATACAGATGTCTGCCGCTTGATTTTGGATCTAAATATCTCCTGAAGCACTGTTTGGATCAGGAAAACCTTCTGGGTGAGTATATTGTTCTGCTTCATTCTATAAACAATGTGAAAGCTGTAGAAACCAAACTTATCCTTTAAGGGCCATGTCCAGATCAAGGATGCCTAAATGTTTGAAGATTTGTCTGTTTCTGTGCACGCTGGCCTTCTGAACAAACATGGACGTTGTTCTGTTTATTTCACTAGTCCATCTGGGAAAGAGCCCATTTAAAGAGTTTTTGGAGGGCACAACCTCAACCTCACATTCATTAAAAGACAGTCAGATTGTGTAGTGGGCAGGAGCTACTGCTCTACAGAACGTGAACCTAGGGATGGGAATTGATAAGATTTTACCAGCGCTTTTAACAATCCTGCTAATTGATCAAGATGTTGTGCAAATGTTGGCCGGTAGATTTTCAGTGTCAACAAATACATGTCACAGCATAGATAACTGCTTCTGCAAGCTGCTGGTGTTTCCACTCATGTAAGGTTGTGCAGTAGGCGCCTTTTGTAAAGAATTAAGCTACAATTCTGAGGCTTGTGAACCCTGTCAGTAGAAGGAATTGATAAGGGAATTGATTAGCAAAAAGACTCATGATATCGATTCTTTGATGGAGCTGTTAACGGTTCTCAACTGGAATTGGTTTTCAGTTCCCGTCCCTACGTGAACTGTTTCATAAAATAGTCAAAACATGTCAAAAGTGGAGCAAAACTATTCTTAATGTAGAAAAGTTGCAGTGTTAATATTTGTTTTTAATTTAATAAAGAAATTTGGCCCAGGTCTGATTGAACTGCTACTGAATCTTGTAGCATCTATGCTAACAAGCTCGACAAGACTGCTCTGCCTAGCTTCAAACATTGAATCAGGCGGATCCAGCTGCACCACTTTATGTCACAGAAGGAGCCCTTTTGGGAGTCTCCTGCCAAGATAAAGATTTCCAGAAACTCAGTTTTTATTGTCCGATGTAGGTTTTTTTGGAACGACAAACTGGGGCTGTCGCTTATAACAAAAAACAAACTTGAATTGGTTTTTAGCATAAAAGCTAATTATAGAAGATATGATTTTGGGTAATGCTTTCACTGTTGTTGTTTTTCATGTATTAAAGGTGCAGTCCAGATCTGATAAACTGTTACTGAAGTTGTTAGCATCTATGCTAATCTCTTCACAAACAGTCAATACCTGCTGTTGTATTGCTTGTAGCTACGACCTCTTCCTGGTCTAAAGGATGCTGGTTGGATTGTCCCACCTTGGGCCACTATCAGTCATTGAAGACTGGAGCTTGGCAAGGTGGATCTGACTAGGATCAATACCGCGGACCGGTACTTTAATGTAATGGTCCCTAATTGGGTCAGTACCCGAATATCGTTAAGAATCTGGAAAAACGGTACTGTTATCGATGCTGTTGAACGTCTCTTCAACTGTCACGTAGTTATGATACTACCGCCGTCGACAGGTGATGACGCAGAGAAGTTGCGTCCAAGGGGGAAAATACTAGCAACATCACCAAACACTTGGAGCGTGCAAAGCATAAAGCTAAAGAAGTGCAGGCTGTTTGATTGCTATAGCAACACGAGTAAAGTTAGCAGCCCGGCTAACACTAAAGACTGCAGCACCGTGGCGGCGGCACCCGGTTTTGTTTGTTTGCTATGTCAAATCACGGACAGTTTTTTGTCCAGTTTGTAGTCATCATTGCAGCATCTATTTTAGCCCCACAGATATATGGGTCTGTCTGTACATGCAGTCTGTTGGGCGGCATTAAGGGGTTTTGCCGTCTCCTCAGCTTTCTTTTTGCCTCTGAGAGGCATTTGTAATGT